>CM061921.1:376162071-376352023 GCA_031002005.1 Vandiemenella viatica
ACCCTTGTGAATAAATAAAAGTGTTTTTCGAGCGTTTACTTCAAAGAATTCGTTGTCTAGATATTTATTATTTGTTTGTTTCTGAACTGTGAATGGAAATAATCTGCCGGTTTCAGCAGCTTAGATTACAGCTTGAAGACGGGCAGATTACATTTACCTAAACCTAAATACAGGAAGAGGGGATCTTACAAGTGGCTGACCGTAAAAAGGTACACAGAACTAAAAACTTTAGTTCGGTAAGGAAAGAGCCTGGCAAATCTTCGGGGAAGAGAAAGAAGAAAGGTAAGACAGAAAATACATTTTAATAACGTGAAGTGGACGATAAATAAATGCAGATGTAAATCTGAGAAGCTATTTGAAGAGATATGGTAATTGTTTAAAAAATTTGAAGATACTCATAGCCGCGTAAATTACTGAAAATAGTAAGAGTAAACTTCAAGATATGGTAATGAACGTTTTGGTTAAGTGTTAACGAACTAGATATTATCTGTGACTGTTTGCCGAAAGGAACTTGCTTTAAATAAAAATAATAGTAATAGTAAATTGCAGTAGAGGGAATAATACTGTATAGTAGTAAAATAACAAGCAGGAATATAACAGTTAAAATGCTTGGAAAGAAATTCATCTCAATGTATAATGCATGCACGAGAAGTTAACGAGCAAGAATAGTATCTTTGACAAATTGTGGAAGTAAATTTGCTGTAGTTAAAAACTGATATTTTGAATGTGTTTTGTGAAAATAATTTTTGTAAAGATAATATGTATGTTGATGAAAGTTTTTTGTGTCTCTAATTCTGAGTCAAACTACTGCGTTGTAAAATTCATTGTCACCTCGTTGAAGACTTTCTTTTCTCCAGTCTGTATTTACTCTCGAAAATTTTTTTATGGGGTTGAAATTATTGGTGTGAGGATTTATCCTTGTGTGAAATTTTGTGTGTAAAATGGAAAACAAAAATTTAGTGGTAGATTCCGAGAGTTCATTTAATGGGACGGGAGGCGAAAATAGTGAGCAGGTTAAGGTTTCTGGAAATTTAAATAACAGTTTGGATTCGGGTTGCGCGTATTCAGATCAGTCAGTGTGTGATTTTAGTATTGAGAAAGTTCATGAGTTATCTCCAGCTAGCGTAACTCAAAAGAAATTTGACCGAGAAGAAGATTATTCTTTGGAAATGATACTAGCAAAAATATTACAGAGCCAACAGGAATTAAAGCAGAGCCAACAGGAATTAAAGCAGAGCCAACAGGAATTAAAGCAGAGCCAACAGAGATCTGAAGAAACAAATCAACAGCAGATAATGAATATGCAAGAATTAAAACAAACCCTGCTACAGAACCAACAAGATTTAAGACGAGAATTACAACAAAATCAACAGAACTTTGAAAAGTTAACACTACGACAGATGGAGAAAATGCAAGAATTAACTACACAAAACCGACAAAGAATGGAACAAGAATTTAATCAATGGAAAAATGAAAATGAAAATATCTATATTAATCTAGACAATGTGGAGGAGCGCATTGTTAAGGAAGAAGAGAATCGTGAAGAGGCAATGAGGCTGGTATGCGATGAGCAAAATAAGTTGAAGAATGAATTTTCAGGGATTAAACAGGAATTTTGGCAAGTTCAAGGTGAGGTCATGTGTTGCAAAAAGACAGTTGAAGAACAATGGATAGAGGTGAATCAGCGAGTTGACGTGGTGCAAAACAAAATCGAATGCTGTGCCGGCAACAATTTAGTACCGTCCGGTCAAATAAAATTACCGGAAGTAAGTTTTGTTCCAGGGGGCGAGATTCATCCGCACATTTTTGTAGAGATTTACAGAAACGCACTACCGAAACACTGGAGTGATGAGGAAAAAATTAGATATGTAAAGATGATGATGAAAGACGAAGCATTGGAATGGTCGTGTGGAGTAGCCGAGAGCAGTATTAGCTACGGAGAATTTCTGCGAAGTTTTTTGAAGAGGTACTGGTCGCAGGAAAGGCAGAGACGTGTGAAACAAGAATTTAGAAACAGCTGTCCATACAAAAGGCAATTTGGTAGCCTTCGCGAATATTGCGAAAAATTGATGAAAGGACTGAAATACTTGTCAAACCCAATAGAAGAAGACGAGAAAATAGAAATTTTGGAGAGAAAGATGCCGCGTTGGGTGCAGGAAAGGATGTTGCTTACGCGATGGTAGAAGAAGAAGATGAGGAAGACCTCAAAAAACGATTAGAAGTGGGAAAAGAGCAAGAAGTAACGGTGGAAGACAAAGGTCCGTTAAAATGGTGGAGGTGTTTAGAACAAATTGTGGAAAGTGAACGATTCGACAAGGTTGAAAATGAGGCAATGGAAGGAAGTGAGGTGATTGGTTTAGCAGAAATGGATTATTGGACGAACAAGGACCAGAAGAGTATTGCCGAATTGATAGGGGATGAAGGATATGAAATCAATATCTTGGGAAATGAGGATGAAAATTACGAAGAGCGAAGAGAAGAGGAAGATGAGGAAACAGACGATACGATAGACGATGAAGAGTATGGAGACGAAGAAGAATTCAATGAAGATTATAGTATGGAAGAGGGAGAAACTTTAACGAAGATTTAAAAAAGAGTTATGTAGTTGATAGTGACAAGGATGAAGAAAGAGAACTGAAATGCTTTCTAATAAGGAAGGAAGGACCAGGAAGAGGGAAGGAAAGTGAAGCAAGCAAGGCGATGAAAAATAACAAGGAAATATTTTACCGAAACATGAAAGAAGAGGAGGCAACAAGAGGAAAGGTGAAGATGAAGGACAAAGGGTCATCATTTAGAGAAATAGAAGAAGATTTGCTAAAGGAGACTGAGAAGGAAGAACAGAGTAAAGAGGTGTTACAACCTATGGTGGAGGTGGAAGTGTTTGAATTGGTAGAAAAGGCATTGGTGGACACAGGAAGTGATGTGACTGCTACTTCCGAGTCATTTTTCGACCACTTAAAAAAGAGAGGCGATATGCTAGAAATGCCCGCAAGTAAAACTCAGATTATAGGCGCCACAGGAAAGTTGAGCAAATTGATTCGTCAGCATGTGTATGTGACAATGACAATTGGGAAAATGACAGTAGATCATGACATGCTAGTAATACCAGGGCTTAGGATCAACTGGATACTAGGAATGGATTGGTTAGGAAAATATAAGGCAATAATTAACTGCAGTGAAGAAAAACTAGAATTTGAGAATGAGAGTGTGAAATATGTGGTACCATTTGAGAGCAAGATGGTTAAGAAAGAAGATAGAGTGGGAGGACTGAAACTGATAGCCACAATTCAAGGGGTTGATTGGCACGAAGGTGAAGAAGAGGATGATTGGAGTGAAGTGGAACGAGGATCACAATATCAGGAAATTTTGGAAATAGTGGACAATATAAAGCATATAACAGAGGATCAGAAGAGGCAATTGACAGATATATTATTGGAAAACTGTATGGTGTTTTCAGATTGTCCAGGGCGAGTAGAAGGATTTGAGTGCAAACTGAAGATTAAGGAGCATGAACCATTTTTTGTGAAGCCTTACTCGGTACCATTAGCGAGCAGACTAGCGGTAGAAGAGGAGTTGTCACGGATGATCAAAATGGGTATCATTGAGAGAAGTGATAGTAAATACAACAGCCCGAAGACTGAAACAAGATAGTGGATCAGGAGAGAGATAGACCTGAAAACTTAGAAGAGATTTTACAGAGGTTTCAAGAAGTAAAGTACCTGACAAGCTTAGATTTGACCGCAGGGTACTGGCAAATCCCATTAGCAAAGGAATCCAGGCCTTATACTGCCTTTCTCTATGGTGGGAGGTGTTACCAGTACTGTGTAGTACCGTTTGGTCTCAACATATCGGTGTCTGTATTCATACGAGCATTAGACAAAGTACTTGGTGATGACTTATTGAGGAAGCTGACAGTGTACGTAGACGACATACTGATACGTGCCAAGACGTGGAAAGAGCACTGTGAGGTATTGCGAGAGGTGTTGACAGCATTAAAAGCTGGAGGGATGAAATTAAAGTTTTCAAAATGTGAATTTGTAAAGGAGAGAATAAATTTTTTGGGACACATAATCAGTGAGGAAGGAATATCACCCGATCCTAGCAAGTTAGAAGCAGTAAAAAAGTTCCCTACGCCCAAAAGCAAGAAACAGCTGAAATCATTTTTGGGTCTCGTCGGGTTTTATCGAAAGTTTGTCTCGGGTCAAACGTTAAATGATCCAGCTTTAAATACTTTGTTGAAGAAGCATGTGTCTTGGTTTTGGTCTCAGGAATGCCAAAAGAGTTTTGAAAGAATCAAGGAAGAGTTGGGAAGAGGGAGGATGTTGTATCGACCGAATTTGGGGTTGCCTTTCTGCCTAGCGTCGGATACAAGTGACTACGGTATTGGTGTTTAGCTTTTTCAAGTGGTGGATAAGAATGGTGTGGATGAAATTAGGACGATTGCTTTTGCAAGTCGTATTCTGAATGCACACGAAAGAAATTACGGTATATGCCAAAAGGAAGCGCTGAGTATTGTGTGGGGTTTTAAGAAGTTCAGGTATTACCTATGGGGACACAAGACCATAGTGTATACAGACCAAAAGGCACTAAGTTTCCTGCGGGAGTGCAAACTACTCCATTCTCGACTTACGAGATGGGCGCTATATTTGCAGCAATTTGATTTTGAAATAAAGTACATTAAAGGAAAGGATAATGTTGTTGCGGATGCGCTGTCTCGATTACCGTTAGGAAGTGATGGAGACGAAGAGAGGTCAACCAATGTATTTAAAGTATACTATATGAAAGGTGTGGAGCACGAAAAGGAGGTAAAGGAAATATGTCAACAGCTGAGAAGACTGCAAAACGAAGACGAATGTCTAGCGTTAGTAAAAAGAGAGTTGGGAAGGAAATCGAATAATAAGTTGAGGAAATATTACATGGTGTTTGAAGGCGTATTGTTCAGAAGAAAAGTAGAAAATTCTGATGAATGGAAGATCTGTTGGCCAGAGAAATATGTAGAAACGATTATAGATTACACACATTTAAGTCATGGACATTATGGCCCGAAGTTATGTTTAGAGAAGTTGAAAGAGACTGTAATCTTTGACAATATGGTCAGACGAACAAGGAATAGGATCAGCAAATGTGATAGGTGTCAGCGAGTAAAGGATTCCTCGACTATTCAGAGGGGAATGATGAAAGCCATCATACCAACGGGAGTACTAGAACTTGTGGCGGTTGACTTGTATGGACCATTACCTAAAGCTAAAGGTGGACTAGCTTACGTGTTTGTGGTTTTGGATGTGTTTTCCAAGTATGTAAGATTATATGGGGTTCGAAAAGCTACAGGAAAGATACTAAGTAGTCGTATGGAGAAGGATTATTTTGTGAAGTATGGGAAACCACAGCGAGTGCTGAGCGATAATGGAAGTCAATTCATATCGAAGGATTGGGTAGAATGTCTCAACAATGCAGGTGTGAAACATATTAGGATTTCTGCTTATCATCCAGAGAGCAATCCGGCGGAGAGAGTGATGCGTGAGCTGGGAAGACTTTGTCGAACCTACTGTTACAGTCAGCATTCAAAATGGGCTGATTACCTGAGTAGATTTGAAGATGTGATGAACTGTGTAGTACATTCTGGAACTGGGTTCACGCCGTATGAGGTGATGTGGAATAAGAAACCAGAAAATGTTGTGATGAAATGGGTGAAGTTTACGCCTAGTAAGGAAATAGAAGTACAGAGTCGTGTGGAGTTAGTACAGAGGAACCTGAAGAAGAGTGCAGAGCAAAGAAAAAGAATATACGACCGACGTTCTAGGAAGAAGGAGTTCGAAGTAGGGGAGCTAGTATTGGTGAGGACTCATGAGCGATCTAGTAGTATAAATGCGGAAATTAAGAAATTTTTTGATGTATATGAAGGACCGTATAAAATTGTGGGGAGACCTCATCAACATGCATACTATCTCCAGTACCCTAAATCTGGAAAAGTGTTAGGTTTAAGGAACCTGAAAGATTTGAAACTGTACATCGAGTGAATGAGAGGATGAAAGTTGCAGAGAGTGAATGTAAATATTGTGAACTATGAGAAAGAGATCAACAAAATTTGTGGGGAAAATTTTGATGACAAGTAGCGGGGGGGGATATGTAAGGTGACAAAGTCCCTTACACTTTAAATTTTGTTAAAAGTTAATTAAATATTAGTTGTGTTGTGTTGTGAATACAAATGTGTTAATTTGTTATGAAAAAATATAAAGATAAACGTATATTTAAGTACCAGAATATCTATGGACAATGATTATCTATAATAATGTATATCTTTGGAGGAGAAGACAAAGAAAATATGGCAAGGGTATGGATGAGAATAAAATATATCTGGTAAGTCGTTGAGTAAAAAGGAATGTAAGAAGTGTGTTTTGACCCTTGTGAATATAAATAAAAGTGTTTTTCGAGCGTTTACTTCAAAGAATTCGTTGTCTAGATATTTATTATTTGTTTGTTTCTGAACTGTGAATGGAAATAATCTGCCGGTTTCAGCAGCTTAGATTACAGCTTGAAGACGGGCAGATTACATTTACCTAAACCTAAATACAGGAAGAGGGGATCTTACAATGCTCGCGCGGGAAGGCGCGCATGTGGTTCCACGAGTTAATTTTGTTGAATTTATAATGTGTGTGTAATGTGGAGTTTTCAAGTTAAGAGTATCAAAACTAATCGTGAAAATTAATAAAAAAGTGTCATGATTTCTTGACGATACATTAAGAAATCCTTATTAGTGGGAGTGTCTGAAAGTGCGAAAATTTTCAAGTGCTAGTAATTGAACGTAAAAGCTGCACGGCTTGCTGTGTTAGTGGAGTCCTAGGGTCAACTCCCATAACACACCATTAATTAACCAATTAGCAGCTTGAATCTGCTGACGCCTGCCAGGATGAGTTGTGAAAGGAGGCAGCTTGTAATTGGCGACGCCAGCCAGGATTTACAGCTTGTAAAAGGTGTTGAAAATTAAGTAGCAAATAATCATGTATCAGGAATGGTGAGTCACATTACAAGACATGCAGGATTGATTACTTTGATATTGGAGGGATCAGTGGAAGAAGTAGGTAACTGAAGATGTGGATTGTAATAGTAACGTTGAGAGGTCAAGATTAACTGATAATAGGTGAAAGTTAGAGGATTCAACCAAATACTTGAGAGCTTGATAAGATAAAGAAAATGGATAAGGAAGGGAAGCGATTTGCCCTTTGTCTCGGAATCGTGTTTGATGTGTGATTGCTTTTTATGGATTTTCTCAAAAACTGGTGTAAATTATGGAATAATAACATGAACCAAATATTTTCTTGGTAAGCGGGTTTCCAACTTATATTTCATATCTACGAAGGTATGTTCGAACAAAATTAGTTCTTTCAAACCTCCATAAAAACCTACCTTAACTATTTTGACAACCCATGATTTTTCAAAAATTTCCTCTTTTATTGTATTTGGGACTGGAAGAACTATAATAATTCCCAATTACAATTTTTTAAGTTATAAGATTTTGACAAACGGAGAAATTAATGATTAGAAGGTCTCTGTATTTTGTTCAGACGATACTCTATTAAGATTAAACGTTAGAAATTTAGAGACTTTTTCTTGAACGATATAAAGTTCTTGCATTCTGACATTTTCATTTTTCTTCAACACGTACATTATTCTTTGTCAGTCCGTGTATTGATGCGCTGCACTTAGCAATCAGGCAGGAAATGAAATCGCGACACAAAGAATACATGACTGCATTGATCTCGAACTGCATGGAAAGTAAATTTTAATTAAATTCAAACATACGAGACAAGTATTTCATTGTTCTCCAGTAATATGAACAGTACAGATTAGTATGATGATGGCTTCAGACAATACTTTATTTGCTTTTCAGTGCAGGTAACTCTCGTGAGTTTTTGTGTTAGACGTTTGTTACTGGAATGCGCGATACAAATGGTAGCATGTTAATATCAAAGTCATACTGGCATCTTCTATTTTTTTGTTTAGTGCTTTACGCCTCGCCGAAATCAAAATCATTAGAGATGGGAAAGGACTGGGGAAAGGTACGTCAAGGAATTCGGCCAGGGTCTTTCAAATTTTGAGAATAATATCAATAGGTCGTATTTCTAGAATCAATATGAATTGGGGTGAACTTTCGTACAGAGTTAGCCATTGTTTTATGCATTATACGCTATTGCTTGTAAAAATTGCAAGATCCAGAAGGAATGGGCTGAATCACTACAAAGTCGGAGGATGTGCAGAACAGTGGAACCAGAGATGGCGTGCAGGGAGGCCCAGCAGGGCTCTGTTTTGTGTGACCAAACAGATTCATGTTACGCCACGCTCAGTCGCTGCAGAGCCGTCAAACAAAATGGAAACGTTCCAGAGGAAGAACCGGTACGCCTCATCGACGTCAAAGGGCGCAACATCAGCAAATGATTGAGTTCAAAGATGGCAGAATGACTGGTCTCGGGGAAATGGTTTGCACAGGGAACGCTGCCAAGACAGTGATGCGTGGGTGGAACCAGTAGACAGAAGAGGGCCGTGTACAGCGAAGAGCCGCTACAGTACCACACAATTTGACCATAGTGCGTTAGAACTGCCATCTCACCAGCATGGCCGTAACCGACAGAACAGCTTCGTCCATATTGTTGACTCGAGGTTAGAGCAATGCGACTGGAGTTGACATAGTTTAATAGACGGTTCGACCCCGTCTGCTAAGAGCAGGAATTGTCGTAAATTTTTTTTTTTTAAGTGAAACTTTTATTCTATCGCCTCAAATTTTTCCGTTCATCTATCGCACGTCGAATTACAGTCTGCCAGGAGCATGCGCGCAGGTATGACGTGACCTAGTGCGGAGGCCTCACGTCCCTTAACACTCACAAGGGAGTTTTTCAGTGTGTAAATCGCAATAGTAGAACGAACAAGTTTGGGAAATAGTACGTCACCTCTGATTTCTCGCCCTAAAACAGTTCTGCTTGGTGGGCCTCCGTTTATGAGAAAGCGGGGATTGAAAAGTGCTTAAATTGTATGTAAATGAGCTATACTCGTACGGAAGACCGTTAGTTTATAATGTCTATTTCGCCTTGCTCGTAGAGGTGGTGTGATCAGATGCGATGGGTCCGAGGTTCAATGCCTCACCCGCGATTTTTTTTTTTCTATTTGTATTTTTTCATTGCTATTCTATGTTGTAGCATTAAAAATTGTTATGAAACAAATTCAACAATTTTTTTTATTTTCCTTTGACAAATAAGCAAATATTAGGATGGTACCACAGAAATGTACACATGTGATGTGTATTTCTATCATCAGGTAAAAATACTAATAAAAAAGCTTCAAAATGCATTGGAACTGTTGCAAGATAACCGTGCAATATCTTCTCGTGAAGATGTTGTTAAGATATATTCTCTTATTCACTACATTTTGCGAGCGCCTGTATTTTATGACATAATAAAATATTCCTGGTATGGTTCAAAATTAACGAATAAAAGGCCGAAGTTTACAAATGTTAACGAAACCTGCTTTCCTAAATCAATAATAAATACTGTATGTGACTGTCGAAACATATCCTTCATAAAATGTTCCTGGTGTGCACGTAATTTTTGTTTCAAATCTTTTTTATGATTTATACCATCCTAATATTTGCGTATTTGTCAAAGGAAAATAAAAATTTTGTAGATTTTGTTTCAAACTAAATTTTAATGACACAAGATGGAATGGAAATAAAAAAAAAAAAAAAAAAAAAAAAAAAAAAAAATAGAAAAAAAGAATTTCGCGGTTGGTGGGACTGAACTTCGAACCCACCGCATCTGATCACTCCGCCTTAACGATCACGGCTAAATAGACATTATAAACTAACGGTCTTTCGTAAAAGTATAGCTCATTTACATACAATTTAAGCACTTTTTTAATCCCCGATTTGTCTTAAACGGAGGCCCACCAGGCAGAACTGCTTTAGGGCGAGAAACCAGAGGTGACGTGCTATTTCCCAGACTTGTTCGTTCTACGATTGCGATTTCCACACTGAAAACTCTTCCTAGTCAGTTGAGATCTATCTGGAGTCGACTACAGTTGAACTGAAGCAAGGTAATCGGCAACTGACGGGTGCTTCCTAATCTTCTCTTCCGAAAACAGGAAGTGTTATTTCTTCGTCCACCTATCGCATGTCGCATTACAGCCGGCCGTGGAGTGGGGATAAAGTGAAAGGCGCTCGGCAGATCAGGCAAGGCCAATATGGCGTCGCCCAAAGCTGGCATCAGTTGACCGTTTAGCATTTACATTCTAACTTATTCGAGCGATCGTATTTATTATGTATTCCGTACTCTAATACATAGATTGAAATTAAAATTTATAGTTGGATATTTTATTTACTATTCATTTCCCAGTATCATTCCGATTTTCCAATTATTAAGTTAAGATTAAGAACGCAATTTTAATACCCTAAATCGAATAATGTTTCAAAAATTTTCAGTAAAATGCTTAAAATGTTTCACTTGCTTCGTGGTTTCATAAAACCACACAGTTTTTTTTTTAAATATATTTACCCTTCATTTATAGGACCTAATATCTTAGTGACTAAATTAGGCCCTACATATTAATTTTTTGATTGTTATTACATAGTGTCAACAGCTTTTCACGTAACATTTGTAAGCAAGGAATTTGTCATATAGTTCCATTACACTAATTAATTCTATAATATTAAATTTGAACTGGCTTACTATTATAACAGTTACAGCTGCTATTGCAAACTCTTTAATATTATAAATAATAACAAAGGTCGCTTATTGTATTTATACTCTGTACTTCCTACTTACAATTTACATTTCCAGGAGCTGAGCTTGAACCCTCCCCTCTGGCTATTACTTAGAATCGTATTTTTTCGTTGCTTTCACGTTTATTCGATTCTGTTTGTTTTGCTAATGTTTCTATTACTAATGCACATTGGAGTTTATATGCACGCTTCAGTTATAGTAACATGAGGGTTATGCGAGAGTCCAACATTGCAGTGACGTTTTACAGTTTACGAATTTTACTGCAATATTTCAGTTTTCACTGAAGTACTACAGTATTACAATGTTGTTTTACTGGAATATGGAGGTTCTTATAACAATTGCTTATAAGAAACATTCACTTAATTTTATGTTCTAAGCCATTACAGTCCAGAGCCAGTTCACATTTGCAGCATCCTGGCCTACCATTAATATGGTGATTAACTCTCCATATATTGTCAAGGTTCATTCTGTATTTGTGCAAAAGTCAATGATATATTCCATACACATTACAAACAGGTTTTGGTCAAGGTTGTTTGCTGTAAGTGGAATGCTGACTTTTGTTCATTCTGCCACGCGAGCGTTCTAACTCTGGCCTGTAGTAGGCCTCGGTTCCGTTTTAACAATGTTGGTGTTACTTAATTTAACAGTTATGCATTTGCTTTGTTTTTGCAATAATCACCTCTGGTACTGCAATCCACTTATCCCCTTTAAGGCCTTATCTGTTTTTATGTTACAAAAATTTATCTATAACGTCTATACTAATCTAACTCTGAACCTATACTACTCTATGAACACTAATCTACTCACCACCATTATCCCGGAATAGTCTGCCAGCCACTGCCCTTATGGATTTCCAGTAGGACAGGATCGACCGACACATTGGGACAAAACTTCCGGCTCCCGGAAGTTTCTATAGAATACTGTTTACTCTTATCCATGAATAATTTTCTATGCCCCTAAGTTTGGCCGTGTGACTTCCCTTGGCCGGTCCCTATGCCCAACTGCCGCTCGGTCCAGATATCTTTTTCTGTGCAGTTGAGATACTTTATTCACCAGATTATACAGAATAATCCATGATCTCTCATCTAGAATTATGTCTCGCGTTGATCTATTGCTTATTATGTTGATGTCCGGCGTCCTTACTACTTCAGTTATTGGACAGGCCCACATTACATGTTAGGGGGTTCCTTCTGCCCCGCAATCGCATAAGCTCGTTTCTTTCAGCCCTCTTTGACACAGTAGGCTGTTATATGGGCCGTGCCCGGTGACATAATGTATTAGGCCTGGTGTGGGGTGAAAGTATTCAAGTAGCAGTCGTTCTTGTATGTTCGGAAACACGCTTTGTAATCTTCTGCCTGTGGAACGATGGTCCCACCGCTCCTGCCATTCAGCGAGAAGTGCGGAGCTGATTTCTGCCGCATTCTGTGCAACTGTTCTCACAATCTCCTTCACCCTGGCGCGATTTCCTTTTCGTAACCAGTATATGTTCCCCCTTTTTGTGGCACGTATGCATAGCGTCGGCTTCCACTGACCAGTTACCATCAACGTCTTTTTTATTATTATTACTCCACGATTCACTTAAAGCTTGGGGTGGAGGGTGCATTGCACAAATACGAAAGGGTAATAGTTTGGAAGGGATATACAGGATATGGCAGGAGGCGCCCATGGGCTATTGTGAGGAACCATCCAGGCATTAACTTGGAGTGATTCGGGAAAACCATAGAAAACCCAAATCAGCATGGCCGGAGTGATTCATCGAGAGCAACTCCTGTCGAATTTTAAGTTTACTCGCCCGATAAATCCATTCTATTCCATTCCCTAATCGCCAGTGAAAAAATGAGCGCAGAAATGAATTGGTTCTGTCCCTGATTTCTCTTATCTTATTTTCGCGGCCATTCCTAGATGTGAATGTTGCTGGTAGCAATATTTGTTTGCTGTCATTCCGAAATAAGTCAGTCATGAATTTTTCATTTAGCTTCTGTCGAGAGCAACGCCTTCGGTGTTCCCGGTCTTCCCGACCTAACTCATTCAACATCGCACTTATGCTTTCCCTCCAACTATATATACCTGTCACGAATCGGGCGGCTCTTCTTTGGACCTTCTCTGTCTCCAATAACCCCTTTTGATGGGGACCTCATACAGAACAACAATATTCTAAGTGCTGTCCAGTATCCGGGCACAGTTGTTTGTTATGGAAGGTGTTGCCTCTCCAAAGTAAAGTCTCAGGGAGACGTAACTGTGGTGTTTTCCCTCTGCGTTTCCAAGCGTGAAAGAGTTAGTGTGCGCTATTGTATGTGCGGATGATTGTGATGGTGTGCGCATGGAGTGCGGTGTCTTGTTTGTTTGTGGATAAGAGATGAAAGCAGGGAGAGGTTAAGACCGGTGGATACTTTTATGAAATATACCAATAGGTTCGCCAAGTTTGACTTCCTCATCCGTCTGACTAATCATTGTCAACAGTGTCGTATGCTCTCACTCCATACGCTCTGCGGAAATGTTTGGTATTTAGCCCAGGTGTTTGGAACACAATCTTTTTTTTAAATTTATTTTAATGACCTTCGGTCTATCGACCATACTGCCAGCTTCAACATTTACATTAGTTTAAACAAGTAAAGTAATAAAGTCATATTTCACAATGGATCATAAAATATATCAGTAAAACAGTGTTGGTATAATCTTGGTATGGACAATAACATTCAATACAATAACACTCGACGTTTTATGTTAATCTCCTAACAGCCAATGCACAATAAATATCGTTACATTTAGGATAACTGTAAGTAAATTACATGATTTATGGAGGCCTTTATTATTATTATTATTATTGTAAGTGCTTTCTTTATAAAGAGATATTAACACATAGTTCTCGTTGAAATTGTTCCCTATTTTCTCTGATTGAACGAGCGTTCCATTGTATAGCTTAATTTCTCCCATCTTGTTGTAGAATATTTGACAGAATTTCTAAAATTATTGTTGGATTAAATGTATCCCCTGTTGGAGTTTTGGCTTCTTGGATCAGAAGCATGATTAGATTAAATATTTTTTCTAACAAGGTTCCGTTTTTGGTATAATGTATCTCGGCAGGTTGGTTGAAGGCATTTGGTTGTTGGACTGCATCAGGCTGTATGTTGCGGGTGATTTGAGCACCCTCCCAGGGCAGGGTGCAGGTTTGAGGGGTTTCGATCAGACTCACTGGGGTGGCGGGATGCTGGTTACTCGTGATAATTGGAGACATGGGACCATTGTATGTAAACAAATGTAGTCTTAGATTTGTAGATGAGTTTTTTTTTAGTAAAGCGAGAGTTTTTATAGGACATTGGTCCTTTTGACCAGACATATCTATTGATGAGGTTTTGTTCAATGTTTTGCTGAGCAGAGCTTGAAAATTCTGGCTGTATAGAGAGCATACTTTCTGTTCGTGGATGTAGAGATCGAGGAGGATCTGCAGCGGTATTTTCATAACTGTGTAGCAACGGGAGCTCAAGCACACTGGGTGTATTTACTACTGTTTGCATGGGTCCCCTACTGGGAGCTGATGGTGCCTGTGCGACTTGGCGTGCCGCGTCTGCGGTCGGTAGTTGTTGTGGTGTTATGGTCAGATGCTGCGTCTGTGGTAATGGCTGTTGTGGTTGTGCCTGTAGTAGAGGTGACATTGACTGTTGTGTTGAGTATAGAGTAGGCAGACAGTTCTGTAGTCGTGCTGGTAGAGGCGGAAATTCCGTGTGACTAGTTAATTGTGGTATAGAAGAGGCCACCTGAGCGTAGCCACGAAATTGTTGTTCTCTGCCAGGAAAAGTAGCGTTTGTTCTGAACGCGATGGCTTGTTTTGTTTCCCGGTGTTTGAGATATACTGGGAAATTCCTGTCTGTAGCATGATGTTGGCCACGACAGAGAGCGCAGCATATAGTTGAGAGATTATTACAGTTGACCGCCAAGTGGGGGCCAGCACATCTACTGCATCGTGGCTCACGAGATTTACATTGGCCTTGACGGTGGCCCAGCCGTAAATAAACAGCACACTGGATAACGGGGGAAACGTATGGTTCCACAGCACATCGGGTTCCGAGTATCGTTACATGGGTCGGTAGGCAATGAGATCGGAAGGATACCAAACAGACTGGTATGGGTGTTACAAGATCTTGGTTCGACTGACTCCTTTTGGTGAAGCGTTTAATACGCACTACTGGGACAGGCGAAACTATTTCTTGTACAAGTTCTTCCTCACTCAGGGAGGTGTCCACATTCCTTATAATTCCCTGTTTGTGGATCAAGAAGTTAGGAATGTATACTTCTAAGTTTTTTGTTTTAAAGATTTCTAATTGTACTATTGAATTGGCGACACCTGCAGTGCTAGCTTCAATTCTAAGACGGTTTTTCCCCATGGAGGTGATGTTGATAATGTCCCTTTTTATAGTGTTATTATGCTGGAATATTAATTTACCTATAGCCATTGGGTGTAAGTTTCAAATATTCCTATCCAGGCTCTCTATGAAAATATAGTACGGACGACTGTCTGTAGCGTTGTATCTATTGTCTTTGCTTGTGTAAGTTGGAGCTATCGAATCAGACTGCGTGTGGTTAGGACTGGGTTGCTCCAGTGCCGTAGCTAGTGATAGATTAACCTCGATGGACCTTGTTGTATCGAGCATATCTACTTCTCCCGTCTGTTCTGTTAGTTGTGGGACTACCTTGGTCTGCCCAATTTCTGGTCTCTGCACACATCTACGTTTCACTGGTTGGTTTGACTCACCCGTAATTGTAGGATTGTCGCCTCTCCGAGCCATGTGATGAATGGCTGCACCTAGAGGTAAGTGCGGGTCCTGTTGTGGGACGCCTCCCGGCCCAGTTTCTATCTCCGGAAACTGCCTTTGTTGTTGATGCTGCTGTTGATGATTTTGCTGCTGTTGCTGTTGCTGTTGTTGTTGCTGTTGTTGTTGCTGCTGTAACTGCTGCTGTTGATGCTGCTGCTGCTGTTGATGCTGCTGCTGCTGTTGATGCTGCTGCTGCTGTTGTAGTTGCTGCTGCTGTTGTAGTTGCTGCTGCTGATGCTGTTGCTGCTGCTGATGCTGTTGCTGCTGTTGATGTTGTTGTTGCTGCTGCTGTTGTTGTAGTTGCTGCTGCTGGCGCTGCTGATGTTGTTGCTGTAGATGTTGGAGTTGTTGATAGCATTGCTGCTCTTCTTCTGAGGTGTGAGAGGTAAATAGCTGCTCGTTTGCTGATCTTGCTGTTTGAGTATGTGGCATATCACTCGTGGTATAGATCACTGATTGTAAGACTGGAATTGAATGTTTGTGTAGCACGTTTCTAAAGCCGTCTTTATAGTCTGTCCCGTATCCGGCGGGTCAGCCATCATTTAGCTGTCCCAAGAAATATTTTAGTAGTATACTAATTATATCACTCGGAAGACTCAGACTGAATGTATTATAAAATGATATAAATACACTCGCGAACTCGAAAACTTCCGAACTAGCTGATCGCGCACACGATGAGAGAGCCGGATGCCGGAACACAATCTGGTGATTAGGAATGCTGCACCACCACCTCTTCAGCCCTGTCAGCCAGCTAACCTCTTATCGTGAGCTGGACACCATCACGGTAGGGAATTGACTTGAGGAAACGTGGTAGCTTAATTATCAGCACTACAGTAGTAAATAATTCTTCAGTAAGGTTATCATCTTGATGATCTGCGTGAGCTATGAATTCTGTTACCATCCTGTTCAGTTAGTTCGCGAATGGTTTTACTGTAGCCGACGTGAATATGGCTATTACATAATGGGTATAGAAACAGTTCCAGTAAAAGTTTTGTCTAACAGGCGAGCAACGGTAGAATGTGTAAGTAGCCGTTATTATGAGAAATTTCATTGCTTATGAAGAGACGGTGCATTTTTTTAAAGTTCGTTTTACATTCTTTCTTCAGTTCAGAAGTATCTAACGACATTTATTCTAACGAAACCCGCCCCGTTGTCTCGCGTCGTTGCAGCACTACGATCGTGTCCGACGTCTGAGACGGGGTTAGTTTGAAGCCATGGCGGTGTAAGAAATTACAGGGGTGGTGCTTCATTCCTTATCACCATACTGTGTAGCAAACCACAAACATCTGCACTGTGGGTGTGCAATCCGTAGAGCAGGAATAAATGCGGGCTCCACCCTCTACCTTCTTTCATTCACAAAACAGACAACTTTCTAAACTGATCATACACAATATTAGCGTCTGCCAAATTCACAATAATGTTTATGAACACTTTTACAGTTATATCTCACTGGAACGTTACTAAGGAGAGATAATATCAACCATAGTAACCATCTACACCCCTATACCAACCAGCTACGGAGCCACTTTGATATATGTTTCTAAGAAAGGGTAAAGGTGTCGTCACTTATTTTCAAACAGGGAAATATTTGTGAGAATGTGTTTCGTTTTTCACTTTATAGTAAGATGTATTTCTTAGGTGAAACGTCAGAAAAATCTCAAAATTGTGTAGGTTACATTCAGAAACAGTAATACATTCGTCCAGTAGTCTACGCGCTTTAACACGGTCAGGTATACTGCTTTGTAGAATATAATAACTACAACCGCGCCTGCTATGAGAGAAGTTAAAGCTGCAGTGAATTCTTCACGGGAGTGCAGTCGGACAGTCTGTTTTGTGATTTTAAGCAACAATATCCGAAATAGACCTGATGAATACAACCGAGCAGGTTGTCAAAACGTCGTAATTTTACGACACTATCGGGCTGCACTCCCGTGAAGAATTCACTGCATCAGTACGCCGGGAAAGTCTCCACTCTCGTAGAAGTTAAAGTCCTTCGCTACAATAAAGGGTTCACAGGTATCGCCAGAAGGTAGCACCAGAGCACCTCAAATTGCATCGCAACTGAAACTATGAATCCTTAGTATTTAGCTTTGTACATTACCGATTTACTCTGTGCCGTGACATTAGACGTCTATACTTATAGAAAAACTGTAACCAGTAAAAAGTCTCTACATTTGAGAAGGAATACATTGATTTTTTTGATTGTTTGTTTTTGTGTCTGTCTGTTTGCAAGTCGGGATGAACGGCAATCACTCAAAAACTACTGGTTGGATTTTGTTGGGTTTTCATTTAATGTACAGCCAAAGGTATCGTGGATAAAATAAGGTATGTTTCACTTTGTTATGAATCCGAAAACTAATTTTATTTTATGATATATCACTTTTCCCTTGAACTCGATTGACTGAAAAAATACAAGTACGATTTTGATGGGGTTTGACTTAATATACAGGTAGTGATCTAGCAAGTCGAAGTCATTGAGGACAGGAAAGGTCTGGGGTCAAGGAACGGGAAGGACTTCGGCCATGTCGTTTTGGAGGAACCATCCCCGGCATACGCCTGGAGTGATTTCTGAATGCGAGGCCAGGGCTCTGACGCTATGTACTACTGATGTAACTCCAAAAACCTGAGAAAATAACCAAATAATTATAATTTTTGGTTGAATGAGATTAAAAAATCTACTTTTCGAATTTTTATGGGGTTTGGTTTAATATTCAGCTCGTCGTCACGCAGGCCAAAACGTTTCATTTTGATGTTACGTGAAAACCGAATTAGGATAATTCTTAGTTGCACTTCATTCACGCAGCAGTTACTGGCTGGGTTTTAATGGGGTTTCTATTAATACATAGTTTTTGGTCCCACGTGAAAAACAGGGCATGTTTCAATTTGATGTGACATTATAAAATGAAATATTGGTGTTATTTTTTAGCTGAACGCGATTTATGCTAAAACTACTTATCAGATTTTGATGGAGTTTTGATAAATGGACAGCCCATGGTCCTGCGGGTAAATAGAGAATGCATTATTTTGATCTTACACGGTAAAGCTGATAAATTTAAGCAATTTTTTTCCTGAACACGACTCGGAAAAAAAGAAAAAAAACTTGTCAGATTTTGATGAGGGTTTCATTCATGTATCGTCCGTTGTACCGTGGGTAAAATAGGGCAAGTTTACTTTTGATTTGGTATTGTAAAGCTGGTAAATTTAAGATAATTTTTCTCTGAATTCCATTCAGGAATTGACTACTCGTTACATTTTGATGGGATTTCCATTAATGTACTGCGCATGCTCCCATGAGTACAATAAAGTAGGTTTTATTTTGAAATGGCGTAAAAAATCTAAGGGATTAAAGTGAAAGTGTTCACAAATTAGAATCCAGTTACTTCTCGCATTCTAAATGTTTATCATGATTTCAGCTAACGAGTGGGATCGTATTATTAGTAATTGTAGATCCCGTTAATGTATTCAGCGATATACAGGGTACGAGGATCATAATGTTAGGTTTAACAGGGTGGTGTGCACTCTAACAGTGCACGGCGGGTAATTGCTAGGTTTAAATATGAATTTAGTTTCCCCTACTGATTCTACGACGATAACTCCAATCTTAACCACTGTCGACTTAACCCACGAGCTCCTACCACTCGGTTTTCGACAAGTTTTTCTATCTGTAGGTAGTTTCCACACTGGCAAAAGTTAAATAACTCTTCGTCTGTATGTTACCGCCACCCGCTTCTGAGGCCACATAGCTACAGGGACATTTTACTTACTGTCTTCCTATCTGTTAATAATTATTTCATCCCGTATGCAAATCATTGTAGTTAACAATAGATTGTTTCAGTTTTAGAAACCATTTTTCCAAATACCTGTGATAAAAACAGGATGAATATTGCCTCATTAGCCGTAAATTTTTTAGGTGCTAGTAGTGCTTTCGTGATAGATGTAAGGCCTGTTTAGGAACTCCGGCAGCGTAACGGATAGCCCGTTAGCCACCAAATTCAGCGGTTGCCGATTCGTTTCCGTCCTCTGATATGGGCTGTAACACCACAGAGTGATCGCATGAATTTCGATTTATACGATATACGCAGGATCGAGAGTTGCGATATGGAATATCGCAGCAGGGAGAGTTGTTGAATAGAAGCGGGAAGACTTTAAAAGGGTATGGCCCGCGTGGTTTTCTTACTGACTGCGCCCTGTGCTAATTAACGATATGTTGGTCGGAAGGAACATTAGAAAGTGTGATGAACAGTTTTAGTTGTGATGTAAACGGTTTTAGTGCAGTAAAAGAATAAACAAGGACAGTGGACAGCAAATACGAGTGTCGTAGTAGGATCGTCGGTAGTTACTAGAGACGTAGTCAGTTTCACCACTTATTTGGACTTGCAGTCTAAGGATTATCGAAGTCTTTTTAAATATTATATATCTGGTTGTTTGCAGTGGCTAGTTGTACCTGTGTGAACTTGAGTGTAATAAACAGTTAACTGAATCCATGAGATTTTGTTTAATTTGTGTAGCTGTCGTTACTGGTAGTAGTCATAAGTAATTAATCTCGGGTGATTACCCTTCGTATTCGGGGTTAAAATACGGATACGTGGCGGCCGGTCAAACCTAACCTGAAGTGATTTGAAGAGTATCATTAAAGCCACCAGTGTAATAATATAAACTGTAAATAACCCCACACAGACGTAGACACGTTACAGAGAAGGAATGCCTTATGATCTGTATAGACTATAGTTTTCCTTCCAGTAAAGATATGACGGAACTTTTGAAAACTCCACACGATTGCAAGGGATTCCTTCTCTGTAACCGTGTATCGTCCTTCGTGCTTCCCCAGCATTCGACTCGCGAAAGTGATCGTCCTATATTCCACCTTTCCATCTTCTACCACTTCTTGGAATACCTCTGCCCGTAGACCAGGAAGAGCTGTTTGCCGACAAACACACATCCAGATTCCAGTCGGGCTGTGGCAACGCGATACTCTCTTTCAACACCTGCTTAATCTGCATAAAGTCCCTCTCTCACTCTGCGGTCCACCCCCACGGTGTGCTGATTTTCTCCAATTCACTCCAATGGATACTGTTCATGTCCTGTCCCTTCATAAACTTCATATAGTAGCCGCACAAACCGCGTAAGCTCTTGAGCTGAGCCCAGTTCTTCGGCCGAGGAAACTTCACTATTGCTTCCAACTTCGAATCATCCACTGATATGCTCTTTGGGATTATTGTGTGACCGAGGAAGTTCAGCCTCTCTCTCGGGAAGGCACACTTCTTCTTCCGAAGCGTCATCCCTCCCCTTCTAATTGCCATTAGCAACTCTCTCTGTGATCTGAAAGTGCCGCCGACATTATTACCATGTCATCCACATAATGTATTACTTTATCTCGCATATTCCTTCCTAGCAAATAGTCCAAAGCCCTTATAAAACTGGCCACGGCATTATTCAAGCTGAAAGGTAATACACAAAAGTGATAACACTTTCCTTCAAAGCCGAATGTCGTATACTTTCTCGATTCCTTATCTTATCGAACTTGCCAATAACTCGAAGTCATATCTAGTGATGTTATGTACTTTACTCCATGAAATCTCCTTAATAGCTTGTCTACTGGTTGCGGATGGTCCCTTTCCGTTGTGAGTATTCGGTTAAGTGACCTAGCATCTAGAACCAGTCTCACTGACGTATCCGCCTTTTGAACAACTAGGAGGGGATTTACGTATATACACTATTCGATCTATCAATTACTCCTGCATTCTCCATACTGTCTAATGCCTCTTGCACCTTCTCCCTTTGTGCCGGCGGCGTAGGGTATGAATTCGACGCAAAGGTATGTCCCTCTTTTACCTTTAACTTACAGAACCGAGAGTGGTGGTGTAATGGTTAGCGTTCTGGCCTCACATTCGGGAGGATGACGGTTCGAATCCCCGTCCGGGCATCCAGATTTGGGTTTTCCATGGTTTCCCAAATCACTCCAGGCAAATGCCGGGATTTTTCCTTCAAAAGGCCATGGCCGATTCCTCCCATCCCTTGCCATCCATCCTTTCCCGTCTCTTAAGACCTCGCTGTTAAGAGACGTTAAGCAGTTTAAAAAAAAAAAAAAACTTACAGCAATAACCTCTGATGCGCCCATGCACATTCGAGAACACTTCGGCGAATTCGTTAATAATAATGTCTTGCACTTCCCGTTCGTTCTCAGGTAGATCGAGATTTATTTCTGAACCCAGGCACTCCTTCCTGTGCCTAATCGATCTGGAGTCCCCCCACGATATCACCTGGATTTCAGTCGATTTGTCTTCCCTATCGGGTATCCCTTTCTTCAGTTCGGCTTTGATACGTTCTCCTCTTGTAGTAAAAGTAAGAGTCCCGTCCTTCATATCCAGAATCGTTTCTACCTCTTTAAGCCATTCAGTTCCTAGGATGAAGTCAACAATGAGTCCAGGTATCACGTATGGTTCTATGTCCACTCCATGTCTTGCCATTTCTCCTTCCACTTGCAACACCCACTTGACTGTTTTAGCCTTGTGCCCAGTAGCGGCGGTTACTGTCATTCCATTCACCGGCCACTCACGTATCTTCTGCTCCCTTGCAATTTGCTTATACAGCCTTTCTGAAAAACACGTAATCACCGCTCACGAATCTACTTTTAAACTTGACCATTACTCGAGAGAAAAAGATTCTCGGCGTTCCAGCGTATTTCATTCCTGCAACAACAGCTCCCGTAAGTCTTCACTATATGCGTATGAGTCTTGACCAATCAGCTGTAGTACTCCACTCGTCTCTCTCTGGTCATCTTCTTCATGGAGATTCATTAATTCACAATCAATAGTCTGTTCGACAAACGGCGATGCCACTTTATCAATTCCTTCTCTCCTTAGTCTGTCCTCCCCGACCACAGGTCCGTCTTTTTCCAACATTGACTTTGCCAAACTCGTCTCACCAAGGATTACTTCGGTTCTTTCTTCCTCCGATACATAGTGTTGTTTCTCAATAATTCCATTTTCCTCCTCGGCCTTCTCTGGGCCAAAATCTTCCATTGCTTGTTCACAATCCGTCACCGAATCTTCCATCATTTCTGTTTCAAATGGCATTAAGGAACTCTCTGGGTAAACACCTTTTATTTTCCTTTTATTTTCCCGCTCTCAGGTAACGCTAATAAGTACATCAACTCTTCATTCTTACACTCTACTCGAAAAGGTCCCTCATATGAAAATTGGTACATTCCCATGTCTCCATTGACACTATAAAGTTCGGAATTCGTTTCCAATAGAACCAGATCACCTTGATGATATGAATTCCAACTCACGTTTACACTATTTTTTTCCAAGGCACTGAACATTTCTTTTTCCTCGGGCAACCAAGAACCCTTCGTCGTTTACTACCACTGGCTCTTCTTTTGGTAGCCTAGAATTGTCTCCTGTCCCCTTCGAGGCTGAAACAGTGACATACACTAGTTTACCTGCGGCGCACTCTCCACAACGGCTACCTGCGCCTGATTTACAGACTCTTCCGGTGATCGATCGCCCCCAGTTGGTCCATGATAACCACCTCTAAATCCTCCGGCTCCGGTTCCACGACCACGTCCAAATCCTCCTATCTGTCCACGGTTATTGTATCCGCCTCGATTCCTGTTATCAAAATGATGGTAGCTTTCCTGTTGCTGCAGTGAGTTATCTCTCTCCCCTTCCGATTGCGACTTCTCCGCGAAATGTGTGGAGCCTCACCCAATATTCTTTCGTTCGTATACTTTTCTCTTGTTCGTCCAGCCGACCCAACATCTTTACCGCCTCATCAATGGCACATATATTATGGCTAATAAATACAAGCTGTGTCGACTAGGGCAAGCGTGCACTAATCATTCGCACATATTCTCCTTCACTGAAAGGTGAACTTAAATGTTTATAAGAGTTAACACACTTCATGAAAAAAGTGTTGCTGAGTGCCACTACCCGGCGAGTATGGCTTTCCCATCATTAAACTCGGCCGTTTCGCAATTTGCCGGTCTATCGACAAAATATGTTCCAAAAAGGCTGACTTAAACTCCGCAAACGTCTCGCAGTTATCTGCCACATTCGGGCATCCCCTTTGAGGTGTTTGCTAATCATTTCTATCTTCTTCCTCTCCGCATCCCTACAAAAAGGTCCAAAATTTTCAAACTTCTTTACGAAATCGA
Organism: Vandiemenella viatica; assembly: GCA_031002005.1. NCBI lineage: Eukaryota > Metazoa > Arthropoda > Insecta > Orthoptera > Morabidae > Vandiemenella > Vandiemenella viatica. The sequence continues at coordinate 376,185,807 of CM061921.1, forward strand.
CACTGTGTATCCCACGGTTGTCGCAAAAGTTTTCCCAGTCCACTTCCTCTTCACCACGTATGCAGTGAGAGCATTCAACATTTGGCAACCTCTTCTCTCACGACTTCTGGAACTCGCACCTTTAGACTTCTTTCAACTTGCTTCTCTTGTAACTATAACCTTTCATTCACCCATACCGCTGTGGAGGACTTAAACCTTTTCCACATGGCATGATAATTGTTCCGCGCCTATTGCTAATTGGTCAACTTCTTCTTTCACTACCGTGTACTTTTCGATAAGGTTCTCTCCTAAATTCTCCACCTTCGTCAATCTTTCATCATGGCTATCTTCTATCAAATCGACTTTTTTCTTTAGGGATTCCACATTCTGGTGCAAAATGCTAGTTACCTGTTCGCAATCTGAAAGATACTGGGTCAATTTAGAAGATATTTCAGCAGCTTCCCGGGTACAAAGTTCCTTATAATTCTTCTCTAAACTGTCCTAGTCGCGATTCAAAAGAATCTCGAAGATATTCAATACTTTCCTTATTTTAATTTAATAGGGAAATACTATTTTCATTTAATTTTGATTCAAGTGAAATACTATTTTCATTTAATTTAGATTCAAGGGAAGCCTTAGTTTCATCTAACTTGGATTGAAGGAAATGATTGATGTTCTTTACTTCCTGAAGGGAATTATTATTTTCAGTTAACTGTAATCGTAGGTAAATAGTATTTTCATTTATCTGTGATTGGAGGGACTGAATTGACATGACAACTTGTTTCTGGAAGGCACTTAGCGTCTCCGACACAGACACGTCATTATTTTCCATAACCTCTTCTCGCGACATATCAGCTTTTGATTCACTAGCCATTTTTCCCAAACACTGAGCAATATTAAACGAAAGAAATCCAGACAAACCAATGTTACAGGCCATGCAAAACCAACTACTTCCTAGCTACAAAGTATTTTCTTCAAGCATTTCAAAGGAAAAATCAGGCTACCTCTCGAAATGAAATTATTTCCTTGTCGGTTTTATAGTTGACAAGGCTGACATGTCATCCGTGATGACAAGAAAGTGAAATACAAGATAAAAGAATGATTCATGAAAATTTTCTAAATAAAATTTCAGCAAGCATTTACTGTCAGTTCGCGCCTAGCTAGAATAAAATAATTTCTCTTTCCTTTAGAAGCGTCGTCTCCGCTCTTTGGGGATTCTGTGGCTGCGCTGTCCGCTCCAGCGTCATTACTCGTGATGTTTCCTCCATAAGGTGACCCCTTCCTGCCAGGGCCGGTAGCTAATGTGAAGAAGAGGCCCTTGGTTTTCGCCATCCAGGGAAATTGTAGAGCTAAAAATGAAAATAGGTCGCCCATCTAGCCTGACGGGGAGGCTCCAGAGAATCCTAGGCGCAGGGACCCCTCTAGGAGGTGCGGGGCCCCCCAGATGGCGTGAGGCCCGCAGCATTTGCTAACTCCTGCTACGTGGTTAATCCGGAACCGCTTCCTGCGAAGTTTACGCCGTCTCGGTCCATGTCGACTTCCACCATACGTCGCCACTGTCGCTACCAGTGTATATTCTTCGATTATCATCTATGCTCTCCACCGCCTTATAAGAACGTACTTCTTGGTTAACCTTCAACTTGCCGTAACTGCGTCAATTGCTATCTACAATACGACTCACTTTATACAACCACTTATTTTTCCCAGAGCGTTTTACACTGCACCTTCCTGTCCACGGTAAGCCATGTAACGTGCATCTATCTGTATGGGGTTATTTACAGTTTATATTTTTACACTGGTGGCTTTAATGATACTCTTCAAATCACTACTGGTTAGGTTTGACCGGCCGCCACGTACGCGTATTTTAACCCCGAATACGATGGGTAATCACCCGAGATTAATTACTTATGACTACTACCAGTAACGACAGCTACACAAATTAAACAAAATCTCATGGATTCAGTTAACTGTTTATTACACTCAAGTTCACACAGATACAACTAGCCACTGCAAACCACCAGATATATAATATTTAATCAGACTTCGATAATCCTTAGACTGCAAGTCCAAATAAGTGGTGAAACTGACTATGTCTCTAGTAACTACAGACGATCCTACTATGGCACTCGTATTTGTTGTCCACCGTTCTTGTTTATTCTTACACTGCACTACTAAACCTGTTCATCACTCTTTCTAATGTCCCTTCCGACCAACATAAAGTTAATTAGCACAAGGCGCGGTCAATCATAAAACCACGCGGGCCATACACTTTTAACGTCTTCCCGCTACTGTCCAACGACTCTCTCCCTACTGAAATATTTCATATCGCAACACTCGATCCTGCGTATATCGCATATATCGAAATTCATGCAATCACTCTAAATATCAACAACGATGAATTTCCAAATCCACCAATGCCACCTGCAGATTCTGTACGAGGTCTGTCCCAAAAGTATCCAACCTTCCTTCATATTTTCCCGTTGGTGATATTCAGCCACCAGTGTAAAAATATAAACTATAATAACCCCATACAGACATAGACACATTACAGGGCGTTTTTAATTAAGCGTTGCGCATACAGATATTTAGCAGTCGTACACTCTTGGATAGTCTGACTGGTTTCCGTTCGGCAGAAATATAGAACACTGAAGTCAGAATGGCTAAATAGAAAGTGGCGAAGACAAAAGAAGAAAATTATAGGAATATGTACAATGAGCTAAATACCCCAGAAGGAGCAAAAACATCTACCGGCTAGTGAAGAGTCGTCCACTCAAGTAGCTGGGAATGTTATGATCATTAAGGATGAAAACAAGAAACTGTTATAAAAACCGACCGAGATCGTCAGCCGATGGAAATAACACTTCTAAAATATCAGCAACGAAGAATTTCCACATTCATCAATGGCACCTGCAGATTCTGTACGAGGTCTGTCCCAAAAGTATCCAACCTTCCTTCATATTTTCCCGTTGGTGATATTCTGCGTCATCAGGCTGGTGGCATCCTTGTAAATAGTCCCAATTTGATTGAAGAATAAGCTACCAACGGCCTTTCCACTTTTGGAAGCTGTCTTGGAACTCGTTTTTTGGTATCGCCTTTAGAGTGCTCGTCGTATTTGTTTCTAGTGTTTCTTTGTTGTCGAATCGGTGTCCTTAAAGAAACATTTTTAATTTTGGGAACAGCCAAAAGTCGCAGGGAGCTATGTCAGGACTGCACGGAGGCTGACGGAGCTGTACGACTATGTGTTTGTCAAATATTACTGCACGAGGTTCGATGCATGTGCTGGCGCGTTATCGTGATGAACAAGCCAGTCACCATTTGACCAAAGCTGATGCCGTTTTCTTCTAATTGCGTCACGCAATCTTTTCATAACTTCAAGATAATAAATATTGTTTGTTGATCGTCTGACCTTTAGGAGCATATTCGTGGTGCACAACACCCTCATAATAATAATAATAAATTCACCAACGACTTGACATTGCTCCGAATTTGGCGCGCTTTTTTCTGTCGTGGCCCCGATGACAGCTTCCACTGTGAAGACTGTCGTTTTGTTTCGGTATCATAACCATAAACCCCCGATTCATCATCAGTTATAATATTTTTAAACAGATTTTCATCATTATTGACCATTTCCGAATTGTACTAAGCGATTTCAAGGCTCCACCGTTAGCAATTTCGGAATGAATTTCATACACACGCGAACCACAAATGGCCCAGCTCCAGTCACCACAATATTGAAGTAGAGACCGTCATGAAGCAAATGAAAAACAGAAAGGCAACTGGACGAGATCATGTCCCATCGGATGTATGGAAGATGCTAGGATCATAGTCAATTCATTTCTTGGTAAAACTCTTTAAGAAAGTCATAGGCCAAGGTGAAACCCCTTGTTCTTGGTTCGCTAGTGTTACAATACTTCCTTTGGAATGGCAAGGGTAATGTGCTAGACTGTTCCAACCATCGACCGATTCGCCTACCTTGCCACGCAATGATGATTTCTGAGCGGAATGTAGGTGCATGCCTTCGAAGCATAGTTAAGATTGCCCCCTGATCAGTGTACTTTCATGAAAGGTACAGGGACGATTGATGCTATTCGCACCACACGTCTTTTGAAAGAAAGGCACCTTGTAAAGAGAAAACCATTGCACATTTGGATCTTGAAAAGGCCTTTGATAAGGTACCTCGTTATCTAATTTGGTACGCACTGAGACAGCATGGTGAACATAGGTATATGTTAAATGGATACAGCTGCAATATCGGAACGTCACCAACTATGTTCGATGTCCCGCAGGAAATTCTGACTCATTTTCCCATCAGAGTTGATGTTCATCAGGGATCGGCTTTGTCTCCAATCCTGTCTATCCTTTGTCTTCAGAACTTACTCACTCCACACCCATGGACATTGTAATATGCTGATGATATCATGGTCGCCTGCGAGTCTCGTGAAGAAATGGAACAACAAATCCAACGACATCCCTCGACAAACACGGCATGCGACTTAACGTAAGGGATACCGAGTTCATGGAGTGTGGAGTTCCAAGTGATGGGTCTATTAATACCAACGGCGTTGAACTCAGTATGTCATTTAATTTCAAATACCTGGGAACACTAATCTGTTCGAAACAGAGTCACCACAGCCTGGATGAAGTGGCGTCAGGTCACAGGAGTGATTTTCGACAGGAACATGTCGCTGTACCTTAAATCAAATATTTAAAGAACCTTCTTTCGCTCAGTGGCACTGTATGGAACCGAATGTTGTCCATTTACAAAAGGAAACAGCTTTATGTCACGGAAATGAAGATGATTGGTTGGCAGCAGGGATTAACTAGAATGGACCCCACCAGAAATGAGAACGTCCGGGCGGCATTTGGTATGGCTCCAGACCCTGAGAAAATGTGGGAGATTTTTAAAATTAATTTCTTGTATATCTGGCTCCGACGCCTTTGGCGTCCAGGCTACATCTTTTCATCGTCTCTTCTTGTACATATTAAGCCGTTCTTTTAGCCTCCTTTGATGTCTTTTTGAGCGGCTTTTTATGTGGGTCATTTTTATTTATTCGGCTGTTTTTAATTATGTAGACTCTTTTTGATAGACAGGGATCTTTTATATTTGTGCCACCACTGTTGGATTATTGTTCCAATTTTGTCCAGTTTGTGATCCTCGTGGCGTATGGCATTTAGTTTTTGGTGGAATATTAGCGTTGATCTTTTTACTGTTTCTGCTATTGTTTCTAGTTCTGTTGCTTCATGTAGTTCAGTTATTCTTGTTCAGTCTGCTTTTAGAATTAACTGTAGGCATTTGTTCTGGAGCAAGTGGAGCGATGATAAGTTTGTTCTGCTTGTCATTACCCATATTTGACAACCGTAGGTTTTTGTTGGTAATATCGTTGATTTGTATAGCTATAGTTTTGTTTTGAGGTTCATCTTGTTGCTTATTAGTATGGGGTATAAGTTCATAACTAGTCCAATTATATTTCTTTTCTTTTCGTGAATATGTTGTTTAAATAAAAGTTTTTCATCCAGAGTTACTCTTAAGTATTTGTGTTATTTTTTCCACGGTATGTGTTCAGCAAATATTCTCAGGTGCTCGTTGGTTGGAGGTCTTCTTTTTGTGAAAAATACAGCTGCTGATTTGCTTGAGTTTATGGTTATTTTATTTTTTCTACTCCATTTTTCTATTTCATTAAGTTGGCGCTGCAGTCTCTTGATGGTTTCTTGAGGCTTCCATCCCCTGGAGCAGACCTTTGTGTCATCTGCAAATTGTGCGAGATGAACGTTGTCAATTGTGGGCAGATCGTTTATGTAGATATTAAAAGGCGTAGGAGCGAATAATGAGCCTTGTGGTTCACCTGTCGTCATATAATGGACGGAAGAGCGCGTTCCTTGCCTCTCAACAAAAAAGCTTCTGTTGTTTAGGAAACTGATAATCAAGCACATTATCGTCGAGTCTATTGTGATCTGTGTGATAATTTGCATATCATAAGCTTTGTGGATGTCTAGGAACACCACGGCAGTGAATTTTCTCCAATTGAACTTATTGTGTTCGCCTCACTCAATCTACGCTGCATTCGTGTTAAGATAACTCTTTCCCGTATTTTTGCCATTGATCTAAATAGACTTATTGGTCTGTTGTTTGCTGGTAGTGAGGGTTTTATCCTGGTTTTGGAATTGCTATTTTTTTTGTTTTAAGTGTCTATTTGAAATTCTGTCCACTCCGGTTGCTTTTTTTTCCGTTAGCCGTTTTATGATGTTTTTTACTTCTCTTGGCGTGGCAAGTTCTTTGTAACCACCTTTTCCATCTTCCATGAACATTTTTATTGTTTACCTGATTTTTTCTTCTTCCTCCTTTTCTGCCTTTGTTTGCTGCAAGTCATGGGATTAGTATTGTTCTTCAAAGTATACTGCTAGTGCCTCAGCTTGACTTAGTGGTTGGTATATTGTGCTATTTTGTCATGTTATTGGTGCTGCTGGTGTTCATGGGGACTTTAATGCTTCTCTATGTTGTAATGTAAGTGCTTCCATTTTGTTTTCCCATTCTTCTGTGTCCATTATTGTAGCCTTTTTTGCATTTCTCTTCTGCATTGATTCATTAGTCTTTTGTCTTGAGGGTCGCGATGTTACTGCAATTTTTTACGGTAGTGGTTTTTGAGACGTTTTAGATCAGACAGGTTTTTGGGTAAATCAATTCCATAGTCGTTTGGTTGGTAGTGATTGCTGATTGAAGATTTATGTTCTGCTTGTAAAATAGCTTTCGTTAGGTGGTTCATTGCTTTGTTGATCTGTTCCTGCGTGTCCACTGTAAATGTAGTTTTCACTGAGTTGCGAAGATGTTTTTTTAAATTGTTTCCAATCCGTTTGTTTGGTGATCCTTGCGGATATACTGTAGTTGTATTCATCCAGTTATATATCTTCAGGAAAACTGGATTATGATCAGATGAAATATCATTTATCGTAATTGGTTCGATCATACAGCATATATTTTTGGTTATGACAATGTCTATAACATCTGGTCTATGATATTGGTTTGATGGTATGAGCGTTGGTATTTTAGGTCCCACGATGCTGATATTCATTTTTTCTGTAATTTTTTTAATTCACCTCCCACAAGTACTTTTGATCCTGAGTTCATTATTTTATTAATGTCATCATATAGTAGGTCTCGGCTAGGTCTCAGTTAAGCTGCGATAATTGTAGTGATGTCTTCCTTTGTCTGCATTTGGATTCCTGTGGCTTCAATGTTGTGTAGGTTATTTATCGTAATTGGTGAATGAGTTAAGGAGGTTTTGATTAGTATGGCTGTACTTCCAGCTCTTTCATCTGTTCTATCTGTCCTGTGAGTTGTCATATTTCTTATTTTGAACTTTTGATGTGGCTTTAGGTGGGTTTCAGTCAGTAATATAAATCCAGGTTGTATTGTTGTTTGAATGCAGATAGTTCATTCTTCTTTTGAAGTACGCCATTTGCGTTCCATATCGCGAAGTTGATGTCACGTTTTGGAGTCTGTGATGTTCTAGCCATTCACTGGAATAGAGCGAAACACCTTGTAGAATAGCTTCCAGTTTTTTCCCAGATATCGTGTGCTAAGGTAAATTTTCTTAGTTTAATTTTGATTATCTCAATTGTTTGCTAATATTTCTCAATGAGAATGTGTTTTCCAAGCCGTCGTCCTGGGTCTTTTCTTGTTGTGAGTTTTGAGTTGCACTTTGGTTGTTTGATGTACTTTGCGTCGGCGTAACTTTGTTGTTGCTTATTTTTTGTTAGTGAGGGCTTGTGTATGTCTGTAGATAGTGGAGGAAAATTATTTGCCAAATTCATGTCTTCTTTGGTATTGTTTTTCTCATCGTAATTTGCTCATTTTTTATTTCTTAATGTTGCAATATTCATTTTAGTTGATAGTGCTTGATGGTAGGCTGGGCAACCTCGCCAAGAGGCAGGACGATCTCCATTGCAGTTTATACATTTGGCTGCTGTATCTCGCGTGAAGAGGCAGTTCCTAGTCTCGTGTAGCCCTGAGCATTTGACACAACGGCTATGTAGCGTGCAATAGTTGGCCATGTGTCCGAATGCGTTGGCATCTTTTGCACTGTGATGGGCCATCCTTCTTTCTATAGCGTTTCACATTAATTTTAACGTAATTGATCTCCTTTTCATAGTATATTTCTTCAGATTTTTTACTTGGCGTTAATGTTATACAATATATACGGAGCAGTTACAGTTGTTTTGAGTTTGGGTCCCTTGTTTTAAATTCATGAATGTTCTCTATTGGGTATCCCCTCGACGAAAGTATTTCTTTGACGTCGACATTTTCTGGCAGTCCTTTAATTACCACTTTCAATGGTTTCTTGTCTGGCGTTTGATGGGTATAGAACCCTATCTTCTGTTGATGTTTTCACTTTGAAATAGTCTTCCATGGTTTCCATGTGGTATTTCACACTGTCTCCTCCGAATACTGCTTTCAAATTACCAGTTATTTGTTGTTGTTTTTTTTTAATTTCTTAATTTAGGTTAAATAGATTCCCTGTTTTGTAACTTACAATTGGTGGAATATGTTTTTCTTGAGTTGGCTGGATTTCTTGATATATCATTTTGTCTTAATTTACGTTTTTTTTTGTTTCCTTCATTTTCAACCGTATTTAGAGTAGTGAATCTATTCGTCAGTTTAATCTGGTTTCTTGCCTCTTCTCTTACGTTTTGCATTTGTTTTTGTCTTTCCTCTGCCCTTATCCTTTGTCTGTCACAGTCTCAAATAGTTGAGCATCAGAGTCGTCTCTTCCCGTACAGAAACGTGACCAATCAAATCTGAATATCTCTCGGTCTGCAAGATTCTTCATGTCTATTCCATCTCCAGGTAAGTTTAAATCGTCCATTAAGATATCTGGCATGTCCAGTGTGTCATCGATAGAATCTTCTCCGTCAGAGACGTTGCGTTCACTGATTGATGTTTTCTTACAAATCGCTATAGTTATCAACAAAAGTGCCTCCGGTAATTATCTGTCGCAATGCCTGACTATTACAGAGCAGATATTCACTTACACATCGACCAGTCCACAGTATAATCCAAATCGATAACCAGTAACAAGAAGCCGCATTGTCAACAAATTATTAATCACTTCCACGTCCACAAGTCCACAGAACAAATCAATTCGATGTCCAGTGCAAACACGCTGCTTCGTCAACAAATTGCCGTCCACTATTTTGTCGAATAAATCACAGATCCAAAGCACTGTCCAGTATAAACACGCCACGTCGTCAACAAGCCAATCTTCACTATACACTTCCTAGCACCGTAACACTCGCTATCGCTGTTCACGAGGAACTGTTGCTTCCATGTGGGAGGGTCAGACAGACAGTCATATGGTTGGGCCTAGGCCCATATAGTTTTGAACTGCTAGAGCGTTTCGCTCTCTAACTTTTATCAGAATAGGGGTTTTTGGGCTGGTTATTTATGGAAGTCATGGTGTTATTTTTTTGCTGTGATGTTATTGTCAGACCCTATAATTCCTGGTTAGTGTTGTAATTGGTTGATTATGTTCGTGTTGATATATATTTTGTCCTAAGTCTTGGATGATTTGATGGAGCGAATAATGTGCTTTTTGAAAGAATTTGATCGATTTGCCCATTATGTAATCTGTGAGCCTTTGTATACCTAAGTTGTAGAGAATTTGTGTGTTCGGCATGTATCGCGGGGCGTTAGTAATGACTCATAAGTATTTATTTTGGATAACCTGCAGTTTTTCGATTAGTGTGTTTGATGCCTTGCTGAAGAGTTCAGAGCCATAAAGCAAGGCCGGCCTACTTACGGCGGTGTAGCTCTTTAATTTTGTCTTAACAGTAAGCGTATTCCTCTTTAGGAGGTGGTACAGTTTAAAAAGTTGAGCCAAACCTAGATTATAATCGTTTTTAATGTGCTTGATCCAAGTTAGTTTCTTGTCAACTTCTATGCCGATACATTTAACCGAGTCACACCAGGGGAGGTCCATGCCGTCGAGTTTAATTTGGTGGCTGGGTCCCGTCCTTCTGGTGGTGAACATGATGGCCTGACTTTTTCCGGAATTAATTTTGATTTTCCATAGGTTGCACCATTGAGTAATTTTCTCAAGGTGCTGTGTTTGTTTGCATATGATGTAATTTAGGTTGTGACTCGACCTGTATACTTAAGTATCGTCTGCAAATAGCACGACTTCTCCGCATTGTTGGTGGAGTAGGTCGTTTGTATATACGCTGTACAGTATTGGAGCCATGACCGAACCTTGTGGCACGCCTGCTTCAATTGATTTCAACTGGCTTTCCTGTCCATCCACCACTATGTAGAATTTTCTATCACGAAGAAAGCTATTTATTATTTTTAGTAGGTGGTCAGGGCAGCCAAATGTGTGTAGTTTATAAATTAATCTGTCGTGCCAAACCTTGTCAAAAGCTTTTCCAAAGTCAAGTATAACAGCGCCTGTATTATGCGTGATAGATCGCGCCTTGCCGATATGTTCGACCAGTCGGGTGGTTTGGTGGATTGTACTGTGCTGAGCACGGAAGCCAAATTGTTGTGGGATGATGATGTTGTTGTCGTCGAGAAATTTTTGTGAGGGGGACATTGTAATTCGTTCTAGGATTTTTCCGTGGAGGTTGAGGAGTGAGATGGGTCTATAGTTTTGAGGAAGGAGATGGCTTTTATTTGGTTTAGGTAGGGTGACTATTTTGGCGATTTTCAAGGCAGAGGGGATGAAGGATAGTTTGAGGTAAGCGTTGTAAATTGCTGTGAGGTAAGCTATTGCAGATTGTGGTAGGTTTCTTAAGTAAGTGGCTTTTACACCATCTGGATCTGGGGATTTTTTGTTACCAAGTCTCCAGATGATCGAACTCACTATAGTCGGATCCACAGGGCAGAAAGAGTTACGTAAATTTTCCCGCAATGTGCGAGGTACTTCTCTAGCTATTCTTTCTTCCTGGATTTTACTATCCTCGTCATCGATGACATGTGTCTGAAACTGATGTTCTAAGGAATTTGCCATTAGTTCGGCTTTTCCCGCGCTGTGTATGCCAAACCATTTGGTTCTTGCAATGGTTTTTATGACAGGGATGGTTCTTTCCTAGCTTTCACTAACTTCCAGAATATGTCAGAATTTCGCTCCTCTCGACTTAGAGTGTCCTCCCAACAACAAGCGCGGTGTTGTTGCAGATGCCATTTGATTAGATTCGCTAGTCTATATTGGTGGGTCTTCTGCCTGCTGGATCTCTGTATTGTTTCCAGCGCTTTCTGTGTAGTTTTTTCAAGTTTATTAATTGCGAAATATGGGGTGGGAAGTCTTTTCTGCCTGGTTCATGTGTTATTTTTGCTGTAGCTTTCTTCGCGCATTCTGTAATAGTGTTTACGAACTGGTCTATGTGTCTCTCGACTTGTCTCTTAGTTTCCAGTTCGGGCTGCCCTATAATGTGGTGGTTTACTAACTCTTGGTACCTTTACCAGTTTGTGATTAGAGAGAAGTTTTTGCTCTCTGTTCGGCATGCGGATGCATCAATATATAATACCATTGGGTGGTGGTCAGAATTGAGGTCATTAATTACAGTGGATGCAACAGACCAGGTGATATTTTTGAACACAAAAATGTTCAAGATATCAGGCCTGGGAGTGTGCGAGGGTTCGTCAGACGCCACTACAGTCACCTGGGGGTTCATCGAGACAAAATCGTGAAGGAGTTTGCAGCGCGGCAGCCCCAAGTCAGCGATTTGGCGTTAAAGTCACCCCGAGAATGGTTCTGTCGGCTGTGGTCAGTGCTACCAGGTCGGGCTCCACTATTTTACGACCTGGTGGTTGGTACACTGCTATAAATCTAATTGCCTGCCCATTTATTCAGACCTCAACAACCGTGGCTTCAACACGCTCTAGCGCAGATAAATGTGCAAGGCGGTTTCGTATTAGTATTGCCGTCCTACCCCCCGGTTTGTTCTGCCTGTCGATCCTGTACAGCGTATAGTTCCTTACTTGAAATCTGTGGTTTGCTGTTAAGTGCGTTTCTGATAGCAGTGCGATGTCTATATTATGTTCCTCTAGAAATTTCTCAAGGGTTATTTTTTGATGGTAAATGCCATCGGCATTCCAATTCATCACTGTTAGATTGTGAAATTTATTATTCGCCATTGAAGAATTCAACAAAGGCGTTAAAGATCACTTCAAATTTTGTCTCGGTATCTGGTGCCTTTTTGATTTCACGGAGTACTGTTTTTATTGTTGTAAAGAATTTCTTAATTCGGAATGACTTACAGAGATCAGGTATGTCCTTGATGTCTGCGAGAGGGGAAGAAGAAGGTGGTTTCTGCGAAGGAGTGCTTGGTTTTTCACTTCCTGCAAGCGGGCCAGAATTTATCGGTGGATTTTGCAATTAATTGTTTGAGGTTTAATTTCCTACACAGGAACTGTTTGAACTTTCTGTTCCTGCAGGCGGGCCAGAAGTGTTATGATTTTGGTTTGTTGCTGAGTTCTCAGATGTATTTTCCGATGAGGGTGTTAGGTCGGAGTTGTTTTTTGTAGGTAGGGGGGGGGGGGGGGAGAGAATTTCTCGTTTGCTATGTTGAACTGGTTGCTGCCAGATTCTTGTTGTTTTCCCAGCTGTTTTTGTTTCATCCTTTCCTCTCTTTCTTTTTATTTTTGGGTACCTATTTTCACTATTTCTAGCTAGTTTGGGCATTTTTTGTAGCTGGTAGCATGTGAGCCCTGGCAGTTTGCACAATTGGGTCGTCTGCGATGGCACGGTCATATATACTGCGCACCAACAACAAATCAGTTGCACTCGTTGTAAGTCCAGAGTAGTCTTGTGTAGTTCGCGTACGAACTAGTTCGGAAAAGCGCTCCCACAGACGAACTACACGAACTAGTTCCCAGATCTCTCACTCCTTAGCTCGTTAGTTCGTTCGATCCTTGTAATAGCGAGAGTCAGCTGAGCGCGACTAGCCACTGCCGCACGGCGCTTCTCATCGTTCAGTTCAGTTAGTGGTCAAGACTTCAAGTTTTGGCACGACGTGGCGAATGGTTTATAATAATAATATACTGCTGACAGGTAACTAACTTATATTTATAACGCAAATATTATACAACTACGATGTGAAGTAGCGTAAAGTGGTGTAATGTTTATCAGTTTGATTATAGGGTTAATATGTTTTGTTCTAGGTTATTTGTTACGATGCTGCCAAAAAGGAACGTAGTTCCCTGTGGACTCATTTCACTGAAGACACAGATAAAAAATATCAAGTGTTGAACATTAATAACTATTACAGGAGGCTTAAACGGAAATTTAACCCGGAATATGAAAACAAAACGCTCTTTGATACCATTAACAATTAAAAGACAACCACCGATAACCACAACTACCATAACAAACAAAAGAGCAAAGCGGGCTGTCGACAAATACACGTTTTCTTATTGTTTAGCAGACGATTGTTTTTTATTCAGGCTTTAGCCTCGTCGACGTCGTGGTCATTAAACGCGGGTCGGCAGAAGAGAGGATATGTTTTAAGAGTTATGAAGATACATATTTCAGTTTATAATCCAAATATTATAGGAAAAACATTAGCCAGGTAGTTAAATAATTGTCTATTTTCTAGGAAAAACGTGATAAAGACCTAAAAACTACAGTGTTACAAAAATGTCGCTTTAGATGAAAATATTTTAACACAATATTTGTACGACCACAACCGACCAATTAATATAAAAATTATTCGTGGCCCATTGTCCTTAATAACCCATGCATTGGCAACATTGATTTTTATATAAAATACCCTACCATAACAAACAAAAGAGCGCGTGCAGTAGCGGTAGCAAAGCCAGGAATTCGAGATGGGGCGAAGGTGCTGCACTAGTCCGGGAAACGCTGGCTGGGACATGGGGATGCGCAAGTAAAGCAAGACTGCTTGAAGGTTGAAGTAAAAGATATTGAAGTTAATTGTGACTTAAACGCCAAAGTTTAACACTGTTTTAAAATTTGGGAAAATATTAAATATTATTAAGTTTAAAAAAATCAGCTGGATCCTACTTTGAGTTATAATCCACCCTGTGGACCTCCTATGAACCGACGAACCATGCCCTCACATTTCGGAGTGTTTGGTATCCAATCCAGACTTGAGTGCAAAATCCGGAAATTAGGAATTGTGCGTCACAACTTCTTGACATGTTCTGATGATGGCGATTTCTTTTATTACCAGAACTCGAGTCGGTTGCGATCAGCATCTCACCTGAGTCAGCGGGGCTGGACTACCAGGCATATGCAACATATAAACAAATAATATAAATTAAGGTGAGCAAATTTCTAAGCGCCTGAAAACGGAAATACAAATCCCACTTTCTATTAGAATTCAGAATTAAAATTTCTGAGTACGATGTATCCTGTAATTTAAATTTTTAGCATTTGAATTACGTGTCGACATCTCGAAATCTAATTACTGTAATATTTCAGTGCTTTTTGTATCACATAAGCATGAAAAATAAAATCAAAGATGATCACGCCGTATTCTATGATGGCAAGAAACATTTATTTGATTCTGTATAACATTCATTTCAAATGGAACGTTTCAGAATTTGCTATAGTTTTTATCTAACTCTCTATTTTTGATCCCGTCAATGTCTTGGAGGTCTGTCCTAAAACCATGAACCGCTGGACCATCTGATGCAGGTGCATGCAAAAACGAAATAACGACTCTGGTTTCCACTTTGTTTATACCGTTGCGAATGTGAACAGCTGTTCGCTTCTGCGCAGGTAAGCTCGGGCACAGCTGCTTGCATCGATCTGTGCCAGAGGAGCGCCGAGTCTGCTGAAGAACGTTGTCACCAGGTAAGACAGTAAACATTTAACCACTCAAATTGAACGATTTAACATATTTTTAAAATACCTGTCGTAGAGAATGATGGAACTTGACGTTATAATATTCTAAACGAATAAAACTTTAGACAGGAACCCCTGCACGATTGTGTACACAATCTGATCGCTACTATTACTTTCGCAGATCAGATCAGTACTAGGGCAAAACTAGTAGAGTCTCCTTCGATATTTCCTTTACGGACTATCACCGTGAAAAAAAATTATTTCGTGAAAACTGTATGTATAGTATTAATTAATTTACTTTGAATGGTTATGCGTCACATTTATACCACATAATTCGTTTGTAGTATATACGACAATCGGATATAAAAATGTTCAGTGTAGAGTATCACTTAACCAAGTTGTCGAATGTGTTTCTATCTAGAACATTAATCAGGAACGAAGCCGAGGAAGTGTAGTGACAGTTTATCGTGATTTTAGTAAATGTGTAAATGTAATCATATTCCACACTCTGGTGCATTATTACAGAGAGTT
The DNA here is from genome assembly GCA_031002005.1 of Vandiemenella viatica. Lineage (NCBI taxonomy): Eukaryota > Metazoa > Arthropoda > Insecta > Orthoptera > Morabidae > Vandiemenella > Vandiemenella viatica. The sequence goes on from CM061921.1 coordinate 376,201,118, forward strand.
TATTTTCGACTAGCAGTTCTTAACAACTTCTTTCGTGTGGACTACTATTGTTTCGAACCAGCATGTTTAACAACTACATGATCCGCGGTCCCTATGGTTAACTGAACGCAAACTGCTTTTGCATGAACGGTCTCCACGACAAACTGTAAGATCATTCCTTTGAACACTGAAACGTCACTCCTTCACTTAAATAGCCATAAACATTTCTTCTGCAAAAGGAAATTTACCTTTAAATCGATTCTAATTTATGGATTCTCACATTTTAATTCCTAAGCTCTTCGACGACACATCTGAATGAAACATACGCGCTGCACCACGGGGTATACAGTAATCAAAACACAATCAATATGCACCGGCAATTGCGTTAAAGGAAAAATTATCTTAAATGTGTCAGCTTTACGACTTCGTATCAATATGAAGCTTAAAGTATTTTACCCGCGTGAGCATTGGCTATAAGTTAATCGAAACTCTATCAAAATCGGACCAGCAGTTTTTGTATAAATCGCATTCAACGAAAAATTATCCTCAATTTTTAATTTTTGACCTTAAATCCAAATGGAACCTAACCTATTTTCCATGCTGTATCAATGGCTGTACATTAAAAAAAAAAAACCCATCAATATCCGACCAGTAGTTTTTGCGTGAATAGCTTTCAGCTAAAATCTGATACTAATATGAGAAATTTCTCAGCTTTCTGAAATAACATCAAAATGAAATATACAATATTTTATCCCTATTTTACCACGTCACCATCAACTGTGCATGAAAATCCATAAAAATATGACCATTACTTGTCATGCATCGCGTTTAGCAAAAAATTATCCTAATTTTGTCATTTTTTCCGACGTCACATCAAAAATAAACATACGCTGTTTAATACGCGGCTCCACGGGCTTTGAATTAATCAAAGCCACAAATAAATTCGACCAGTATTTTACGTGTGAATTAACTGAAGGAAGAATTATTTTAAACTTATCACTCTACGATGTCGCATGAAATTGAAACATACCATATTTTACACAATCGAAACCCGAAGTCCAATTAGTGGTTTTTAAGTGAATTGCGTTTGAAAAAATATCTCATCTATTCGGCATCACAAAAAAACAAAACTTATCATATTTTACGCATGAGATAATGGAAATTGTATTAAAAAAATCCCACCAAAATCCGATCAGTAGTTTTTCAATAAATCACGTCAACCGAAAACTGACATTTTGTTAAAAAAAAAAAAACAAAAAAAAAACACACATTAAAATGAAATATACACCGGAGTTCGTTGGCGGTACATTGCATCAAAATTCGAGAAGCAGTTTTTGCATGAATAATGTTCTTACAAACACAGACTGGCACAATTATTTTTAAAAAAAATGGTTGATTCCTTCTCTGCAGTTTGTTGACAGTAGGGTAGACATGTACGGTTGTGTTAGTCGTCATATTAGCGAAACAATAAGAAATATCTGGGGGTGCAATGAACAGCGTGTCCTTGTGAACGTATTTCACAGTACTGCGTTAGCCATCGCTTGATATTAACGCTAGCAGAGATCGACTACATTACTTTTTAATAGTCAGAAGTAAGTATTTTTATTAGAATTTTTTTAATAATTGTTGTTATTCGTGTACAGATAAAGTAATGAGTGTTTTTCCTCGTTATAAACATTAGTATTAAAGTAGCAGTGATTACTTTGCACGTAGATTATTTTGTATTGTCATGACGGTTGTTGTTTTGTGAAGGAGTGTTTTGGGTACGGTTATGACATACTCGTATTTTCTGGGTACGGTTGTGACACAAGTAAAATTTTTTTTGATGCCCAGAAAACGCTTGAGGAAGACCGAAAAACATCACAAAATATGAAGAAGCTTATAAAGAAGTGAAACGCGGGACTTCTTTTGCGGAGAGCTGCGATTATGAACGAAGTTAATCGCATGTGTTTGTTGCGACACATTCTTAAACGCGATGGAGTCGGCGCAGCCAAGTGAAGACAGCGTCGGCATGGGGTATGTCGCTCATAGTAAAGTAGCAAGAACAGCAGATGTCAAGATTTATAACACGTTGCGCGGAAATATACTTTAACCTTGTCCGAAGGAGGAAGGGAAGTTAGCTTTTGAACTTACTATTAAATCCTGCTACTTGGCTTGAGAATGAGGTGGCTGATTAGGAATGGTTTCGTTCATTCATGAACAGCAATCTTTCACTGTCTGTTCGTGTAGCTGAAGCTACTAGCCTTTCAAGAGCAACAAGCTTTAACAAAACAAATATGGTATGTTTTTTTATGACAATATGCAAATTGTCATGGCCAGACGCATCTGTGAGCCACAGGATATACACAATGTTGTCGAAACAGCCGTCACTACCGTCCAAAAACCTGATAAGGCAGCTGCAAGACGTGGCACATGGCAAGTTGCAGCTCTTACTTCAGCTGTACGAGGCACATTAGTCACGGTTGCTTTTGCAGTAAATGCCTTGGGGAATACTATTTCTCCTTTATTTATATTTCCACGAGTTGGTTATCACGATCATTTTGTTAGGTACGGGACAGTAGGATCGATCGGGACTGCAAATCCTTCAGGCTGGATGCAAGATGCATTGTTCCTAGTATTTCTCGAACATTTTAAGAAATTCTCTAATGCTTCTTCAATGGATAGACTTTTGCTAGTGCAGTATAATCATTCCTCACATATCCACATTAATACGTTTGATTTTGCGAAGAAAATAGAATCACTTTTCTTTCATTTCCTCCATACTGCTCGTACAAACTGCAGCTCTTGGATCGATCTGTCTCCAGAACCTTAAAAAACAAATCTATAAATACTGCTTATGATGGATGAATTTGGAGTCGCCCTGGAAAAACTATGACAATCTACGATATACCAGGTATTATCAAAACCATCAATATCGAGATTATTATAATAACTATAGATGCTACAATGGCTGATTAGTTATAAGTGGTGTTCCCAGATTAATTTCTATTCTTATGTAAATATTAAAGTTTTCCAGAAGAAGATTATGTTACATATTACTTGCAATAAAAGTGATTTTATACCATTTTGGTGTATTTTTGAACCTGTCACTACCGACCCCCCAGGAACTGTCACAGCCGCCGCAGGGGGTGTGGTCGGTTGTGACATTTTTTCCCTTTTTCCTAATTTGCTGCTATGAGTTAACCATTGTACTTACGGAATGTTTTTTGCATTTATACGTAGGAAAATCTACATTTCACTATAAAAACACCTTCCTCCAGCTAACTGGCATCCTAACAAAATTATGAGCGATCAAATGAAAATTGTCATGACCGTACCCAGTCCACCCTACCTCAAATTATTATTATTTTTTTATAATTCTCAAAAGTACAGACTTCTTCTTGATTACAGTTTTATTGTAAGTATAGACATTCATTTCGAGATTATTACGTCCAGATTACTTCTTAGGATTTAATTTTTTCGAATATAATAATTTTTTCAAAATTATTAGAATAAGGCCTACGTATGTCATTTTCGTAACTACGACACGAAGGAAAATCAGTGTTTTTGACTCTTAGACGTCGAGGTCATTAAAGCAGACAGGATTGGAGGATGGGAATGAATTTGGCCATAGCCTTTTGAAGTAACCATCTCGGTAGTCAACTTTAATGGTTTCGGAAACCACGGAAACCGTAAGTTGATTAGTCGGACAGCGTTCTGTGGAATACCAGGCCTGAATGATACCGCTGCTAAGTGTTTCCAGTACTACACACAGTAGTCAGTACGTTTATCAAACAGAACATGGATGACATTTGTTATGAGCAACATGTAAACAGTTAGTCCTAGTTTTAGAAAAAGTGTCTGTAATTGTGGATGGCTGAGGTTAACCTAATATGCTTGTTGTGCAGTGAATCGATTCCGAACTATAAAGATGCCGCAAAAATATCTTGTTCGAATAGAAATTATTTTCACATACTTCAGTAAATCAAGTGGTGGATATTATATTTTTTTTAAAAATAGTTTTTAAATTTTGTTTACTGCCAGTAACTTAATCGTGTTTCGAGTTAGGGGTGCCATAAAAGTATATTGAAGTAAATTAGGCAAAATCTCTTTAACAGTTGAACCAACACTTAATATACTGTTTGCTGAAAAAGAGAGTAACTGGGTTTTCTATAACGAATTAAGATAAGTAAAGGGTGAAGTAGTGATACAAAACTTCAGAACAGAGAGGTAAAAGAATGAGTAAACAAAGTTTGGAATAATAACAAGCGAAACCCTAGCTCTCTCAGTCTCTTCCCGGCTCTAATCACCTCGATATCGACGAAGTACGTTTCAAGTTGTATAAAATTTCAGAGGTTTCGGGAAAATGACGGAAAAATGAAACAAATTATCGGATATTTTAGATATAGGCACTTCCCATGAGAAGCAAGCAGCGACAATTTAGACAGATATGTACGTGAATAAAAAAAAAAAAAAAAAAATTGGATGAATTCACAACATAGTCAGCCAGGTATTAATTCTATGACTATTGTCACACATAAATTAAGTGTAATTTGCAATATAACCTGAAAGTTTTTGGAAACAAAACCATATCATATACTGAATTAGAAATTTATTCACTTTGTAAGGTGTTTTAGGGTGAACTGAAACATCTCAAGGCTAAATTTATATGTTGAAAGTATTGCGTGCGGTAGAAGGAATGAATAAAACACAGATTTCTGTAAAATGCTAATTCACTGAAAGGAAATTTTCATCTTATTTTTAATAAATTGAGTGAACTATGTATTTACATGTAGTGGTAGCGATTAATATCAAGAAAAGCCATATTTAATTCTTGCCAGGAATACTGCCTTTAGAAATTATTATAAAAGCCAGGATAATGACATTATAATAATTTGGCTTTGCCTTATTGCTTTATGGATATTACGCATTCTTTCTCCATCCTAGTTCAATCTGTCACGATAATCCTCTCGTGTGAAAGGAACTTGTAGCGTAACATGGACTTCAGACCACAAGCTTATCTCGGGTAGCGCTATTACAAAGAATTCGTTTCCTGCTTTAAGCGTCAGCTCAAACCCCGTAAAATTCTCGTATAATCACCAAAAACTCTCTACAAAGGATTCTGTCGTGTCGATCACCTAAGTAGTTGATCACCGTAAGGCTACAGCAGACACAGCTAGTATACAATTCTCATCAAGCGGATTAAAATATGTTGACAGCACTTTTTTTTTTAAGGAAAATTGTTGCAATCCTGAAACGCTGAGTCATATTTTTTTATACCTACTTGCAGCTAGTGCACATTTTTTTTTTTTTTTTTCGTCGTGATTGTTCTCTCACCGGTAGCTAATAACAAACAACTTGTCGTCGTGTGTAGGTTTTGCTAGTAACTGTCTTCTTATTTCCTTACATTTGGTCGTCAATGTTTACACGACAGCCTGTGTGTCAGTTACCGAACTCTCATTTTCGTCTACGGTCGAATATTTTCTTCAAAATTTAGTGTGGCTAAGTTCCTCTCATTTATTTCCTTTCTATTCACAGGAAATCCTTACTGTCACCTAGTTCGGAATAATGCATGTTCACATACAGAGCTCTTTCCAGCGGTGCGTTGCATTCCAGCTTTCTGAACAACAGTATTGCGCGAGGCTTAATCTAAGCCTCAACCCTTAACGCAGCCCTGAGTTTCATCTAAGGATAACAGAATTTACTGTATGATTAAAGTCACCTGACGCAATGTAGTCACCTACACGCTTCTGGGCCATCAACTATACTATGGCTCACAGCACTTGTAAGAATAATGTTGGGAAATTCGCAAAGCCAAATGCGGAAGCGACCGAGTATTGTCGCTTAACATGGGATTTATGACTCCAAACATCCGACCGTCTGGTCGTAGCTGTAACACCAAATTACTTTCGCTGGCGTACAAAATTCGTTTATAAGCGAGGAAATTATAACAGTTTCTGATAGAAAATCAGATCGACCATCACAACTACTCGATTGCGATAGAACACATGCTCCGGTGGTAACTTCTCTACACATATACTTAACTCTTTCAGTGTTTTTGTTAAATTGTTCATCACTTCTCTTGGTAATTTATTCCAGTCCCCAATCCCTTTCGCCTGAAATCTAGTGCTAGCTTATGATCCTACTTTACATGTACTACTCCTATCCAGGCCGCATCGCCCTTGTACACTACAAACACTTTCTTCATCGGCTTCCTGTCTTCCAGTGCTTCCTAACCCAGCTCCCTAATTATATCAGTTACTAATTGTCTTCTGCAGTGATTTCCACAAACAGATCCAGCTGTCCTCCTCCTCATGCCCTCTATTTCTTCAAGTAATGGTCTGACAAGATTTCCTCACTTCTCTGGTACCCTACCACTCGCTGCCGTCTGCCCTTTTTCATTTTTAGTTTTGCTTATAGCTTTACGCCTCTTCAAAGTAAAGGACTGGGTGCGAGGAAGGGGAAGGAAGCATCCCAGCATTCTCCCGGAGTGATAACCGGACGGGAGTTCAAACCCGCGAGGCCAGAGCGTTATCGCTCACCCACTACGCTCCGTATGTTTACCGGCCAATACAATTCACTATCAAACGTTACTCCAACATATTTACATTTATCTTCAAGAAGAAATTTCTACTCTACCCTATAATCATAGAGAACCTTTATTTTTCTGTTTACCTAGTAAGTTGACACTTCTTGAGCTTTATTTTCATTTGACATATCCTGTCCAGATCACCCTGTAACTGTTCAAGCCCTCTCTAATTCGATGGCTGGCTGGCAGGTATTACTTTTAATTCTGTTACATACCATTGTCACCTACAAACAGCATAACTTCTGACTGGAAACTATTAATGCAATCGTTAATTGAAATACTGAACAGGAATGGTCACAGTTCCATTCCCCCTGTAAATGCCACCTAACTCTTGGCTTCATACAATTTAAGAATTCCTCAAGCCAGCATGTCACTCCAATGGTTTTAACTTATTTACCACCATTTTATGGCTCACTCCGTCCAATGACTTGGAGATATCTAGTGCTACACTATTAGCTTGGCCTCGCTTGTCCATTTCATCTGCAATGTCTTGCATGTATAACTGAGATTCACGTGTCTTACCTTGCCTAAATCCATGTCACCATTTTGCAACCTTCCATCACAGATATTTCTGACGTGCATGGATATCAATATTTCCAACAAATTAAAATTCACTGATGCCAAATTAATTGGCTTGTAATGTTCAACATTATTTATCTCCCCTCCTTTATGGACCGGTTTAACCTGGCTCTTTTCCAGTCCTCTGGTAAGCATCAATTTTGCAGCCTTAGTCTAAGAATAACAAGAATAGATAAGGTACAATGTCGTATCCCGCTATCTTTAATACGCATGTGATAACAATATCCACACAAGCCCCTTAACGTTTATTAAACTGTATTAGCTCCCTCATAATATACTCAGGATTTTTATTCTGCTTATTACTATTAATGTATATTACCTCCTCCTCTGAACTTTCCACAGAAAGATATTCCATAATGGCGTCATTAATTAATAATAACAATTAAACAAGTTACTTAATATCCCTTACTCAAATCCTCAGCGGCCGACGTGTTCTCTATGCCTACCCACAGTTTTCTGAATATCTCCGCTTTGCATCATTTTCTAACATAACCATAGAAATTTTTAAATGCATCACAAAGTGGTCCTGTTCCTACTTCTTAAATCTGTCCTCCTCTTAGCAACCTATTTAGTCTTCCCACCTCCTTATTGTAGTAATTACGATCAGTACTGTTCTTTATTTTCCAATTTGGAATAAACATTTCTTTCTCTATTCTTATCATCTTTCCACTTCTCCACTGTACTGGTACTCTTCTTCTACATTCTGAACTTTTCCCAGAAAGATCTTTCCAGTCCTCGTACATGTGTACCTTCAATTTTCACAACTGGTTTAATGAACACCCTAATATACATTAGAGTTGCTTATTCCTTCTAAAACTTGAGAACCCAGTATGGCGTCAACAGTTTCACAAGGCACTTATTTGTGAACTGGGGAGTGTAGATGGACATCTAGATGTTTGTGTTTAACCGTAAACTTTTAGGAAATTGCTGTTACCGATACAGGTGGTCGAACCAGTATAAGTCCTGCTGTTAGACAAATTCCATATATCTGTACCCGACTGGAATGCGTTAATTGTACAACTATTCAACCCTGATAACTATCGTTAAAGTTTTTCCACATATAATTTTGAAATAAATAGAGACAATTACACAATATATCGTAACATCTTCTGGTAGGTGAGTGTTTGTAACCGTAAAGTTTCGTCACATTGGATTGCATCCAGTGACTCAATTAAAAGTGACACTGTCGAAAGTGCACTTTGAGATATCATTGAGCGCATAGGTCATCTTGATGGGACCAATTGGCCGCATTCCAGTCGGAGGCGTCTGTGGTTGAGGGTCAACGGAAGTCGCAGCAATTGACGGTGAATAGCTAATCTTCTCTGCAGAAGACATCGTAGAACGCAGCTGAGCGTCATTTTATAATCTGTGACACTGGGTAATCGCTGTCCCAACCGCTGAGAGTGCCAACATGCTACCTTCCCGCCGAGCAGGGTCGTCGATAAATGCACATCAAGTGGTGGCGATTCGACATGCGAATCAGATACACCAGACCAGTCCCTTCCAGATTGGCATTTCCTTTTTTCGCCGCTATCAGTTTTGTGGAAAAGCGAGACGCAATAAACGCTTTTGGACACTGAAGCCCATGTTACACCGATCTCTATTTCTGCTTTGATCCAACGTTTATATCTGTTTCAGAAGACGATACTGTGGTACCATACGTATGTAACCACTTGCATATTTCTATTTGGCATGCACATGGCCAAAATTTGGCATTGTCGCCAACCCACTTCCCTATTTGCTGTTGTAGTATTTTCAGCAGTAGTGGTTTCTTTTTGTAAAGTCAAATTTTGGTCCAGCCAAAATATATGGGAGTTACCTTCGATCAAGCCCTCACCTTGGACAGCATTTGTCTAAAACTTCAGAAAAAGTGTAAACCTTGCGACGATATTGCTATATTTATGCATGGTGCTTTTAAAGAATGTCTTGTTTATTAGCGAATCTAACCACAGACTCCTTCAGCTGAGTAGTATTTGTAATCTTGGGGCTGTTAGATATAAACTAGGCAATACGTGAGAATTTTATGTTGGAGGCGCTGAAGGTTAAGGTAAAGGCTAGTGAGGTCGTAATGACGTGGTGACAGGAATTTTATCTGCTACATATTCCGCCCCTTTCGTAGCCGTCTTAACCTAACGTGATAATCCTACGGGCTAGTGGGTCCCTATAGCTTAACGTGGAATCGGAACCACAGAGGTGCTGAAGGTGACCCGTGAATATTCATTGATTCATTGTCGCCGCGTGGTAGAAGTAAATTTCGGAAAATACCTGTTAGAATGGCCCAGTGATTGTTCAATTTTGTATAAATATTTGTAGCGATGTTTTGATATGCTACGAGTGGTACTGAAGGCTACGGTTGAATAAGTAGCGTCAATTGAAGGTTTATTTTTCATTGAGTGCGCGGAGAAGTACGTGTTACCTGTATTTTTCTCCAGTGACTTTTGTTTTTCCACTAATATAGTGCGAGCTTCCAACAAATTGCTAGAGCAGAGGGGCTAAGTTTTTCTCTGCTAACTACGCACTGGGTTAATTAAATCTGTTCGGCGTGTCGAGTACTGTATGTCACCTAAATGTTATACCACACATTTTATAATCGAGATGACAGCTAATAAGCCCAAATCAAATAACTAAAAACGTAGGACCTTGTAAAGACACTGGTCATGGAGCACAGGTGTTCAAACTCTTCGTCTGCGATTCTCCTCAGCAGAATACTTTTACTCTAACTGATTCGTTAGCGATAATTCTTCCAAAGTTGACACCCAGCTCAACTCCGATATGAGAATAGTGAGCGTGGTCAATAGGTCTACCCCAGTATCCTGGCTGCCATTACTTTCAAACATTTTTTTTTTTTTTTTTTTTTTTTTTTAATGGCATTTGGCAACGGAGGCCACACAGCCAGCTGAAGGTAATTATAATTGCTTTCAGTGTATGGACGCCACAGGACGGACAGGACATTCACACAGACACACAACACTTAACATCCATGCCCGCGGCCGGATTCGAACCGGCGGCCTTCGGCACGCGGAGCTAGCACTCTAGCCCCTACGCTACCGAGGCCGGCACTTTCAAACATTCTTCCGCCACATCTGAAGATCAATACTGCTTAGAGAGTGGAGGAAAACGTTACCTCTCCACAGCGATCTTGACCTTTCTCATAAACGCATAAAATGAATGACAGCAGTCTAAACAGAAATAGCTAATCCCAGGAGTAACAGCCCACACAACTGTTAGTTTATAGAAGATCTGACAATTTGCGTTCCAGGGTTCGTTGAGCGCCAGCTTAGCAGGTTTCGCACACGACACGGAGAGTACAACGCAACATGGGGCTGTGGAAATATTCAGACCAACGACAACATTGGAATGGGCTGTCCAAACAGAAGTGATCGCGCTACACCAAGCTGGACCGGCAGCCAAGTTGAAACACACGACATTGTTTTTTTTAAATCAATATTGTTATGTTTTATATCATCCTCCTGTCGCATGCAATGATAATAACAACTATGAAAATCTTACAATTTTTTTTTTTTTTTTTACTGCTTAACGTCTCTCAACAGCGAGGTATTTAGAGACGGGAAAGGATGGGGGGCAAGGAACGGGAAGAAATTCGGCCATGGCCTTTTGAAGGAAGCATCCCGTCATTTGCCTGGAGTGATTTGGGAAACCATCGAAAACCCATATAACATTTAAGCTGAAATTGATAGTGACTAACGATATAACTGCTACGTACAATGTATAATAAAGCTAAATTCTTAAGCTTCCGAGACAGTCTTTGTTAATAACTAGATTTTGTGGGAATGCCGCGTTGTTTATTAGAGTAACAGGCCATTGACTTCGTTGAAGTTGTTCATATTCATTAAAATTCCTACTGTCTTCTTCACTCATCGAGGCCACCACTGATGTTCTCTCCACAGCAGCCTTGTGTCTTCAAATTTTATTTCGTGCCCGGTGTTAATGGCATGGATAACAACGGCGGATTTGTAGCTGTTGTTTTGTTTATAGTGGGGGAGACCGTTGACCAGCGAGGGTATAAAAAAGCAACAGCTCTGGGGACCCGCCACTTCGCCAGAAAATGGAGTCGAAGAGCGGCTCCGAAACTTCGCTTTAGATTAACACTCTTCCCTGGTGGGAGGGCTGAGAACTTTTCAAACAGTTGATACACCGGGAAAGCCTTCATTCTTTCATCACCAGCCTTTACGGGGAGGAGATGTAACGTAGTGTTAAACAGCTGGGATCACTGCGCGTGAGAATGCCAAGCTGCTGACTTCGCTTGCATTCCTTCAAAGGTGTCTGGACCTAGAAGTTGTGCCTCGATTCGCTGAAATTAAACACCACATGAAATCGGCATCAGGGACCAGGACTCTTTGTCGAGCCAATCAAGCCTTGGTGCGTGAGAGGATTCATTTCACGCGGAAGGAGCTGGACCGTAACGATGTAACGCTAAGGCACTTCTGTGCTGCCATTTGACGTTGGCCAGCAGACTCTCTCATTATGCCTGGGAATGGGTGAATTGTTCCACAATGACGGGCAATGCGTTGCCGCAACGGAAATCCACAGTGAGACAACTAAGGAAATTCAACCGTCACAGCAGGCAAGGAGACATGTGTGATTATAGAAACCGTCATCCATTTAACCGGGACAAAAATTGACCCTTCCGCAAAAGCTGTGCTTTAAAGGGGTTTACAGTTGGCACCTACTGAAATATCTGTTACGTACATGGATATTATCAGGGGAGTTGAGCAGGCCATTTGCGACAGAAATCATACAAGGGGAATTGTACTATTCTCCTAACGATGGAGGATTATAGGCAAAAAGTCAACGCCATACTGGAAGACGAAGCTTACGCGAGTCTGAATCGTGATTCAATAGCGTCAATAGTCAGTAAGACTACCGCGCTTCTGCTTAAGGTCTTTCACAGGACATCATCAAATGGCTTCAGCCGCAGGTACCAGTATCTCTCAGGCTACATGGGCTGCCGAATATACATAAGGACGGGGTCTCTTTGCGACCTATTGTGATTGCCATTGGGCCACCGATGTATTTGGTAGCTAAATATCTCACCACAGCCCTGAAACCACTAGTGGGAAGATACGCTCAACACCTGCGGAATTCGACAGAGTTTATTGGCACGCTGAAAGAGCTACGAATAGTACCTAATGACGTCATGGTCAGTTTTGATGTGGTTTCACTTTTTACAAGGGACCGTCTGCATGATAGACTGGAGTTGCTTCGACAGCATTTCGAACCTCCGATGGTGGAACTTTTCCGCCACACGCTGACTGCGACTTAGTTCCTCTTCGAAGGCGATTATTTTTTATTTTTTTAATTTTTTATTTTTTTTTTTTTTTAAAATTTTTTAATGGCTTTTGGCTTCGAGGCCATACAGCCAACTCAAGTGTATTTTGAATCATCCAGTGTATTTCATTGCTTCACAGTGTATTATTTTTCCAAATGGTTCTAGACACAACACGATGGACATGACATAGAGACAACACATACACTAAACACCCATGCCCTCGGCCGGACTCGAACCGGCGACCTTCGGCACGTGGAGCTAACACTCTAGCCCCTACGCTACCGAGGCCGGCACGCGATTATTTTGAACGATGTGATTGTGTCTGCATGGGTTTGCCACTGTCCCTAGTAATCGCCAATATGATTATGGAACATTTTGAGGCGTGGCAATGAAAATTGCGTAGTTGCCACCGACTTGCTTTTACAGGTACATGGAGTAGGCCTACACTTTTACCATACGGCCTCACGGAAGGGAAAAATTAGAAGATTTCCTTAAATATATAAATGGAATACATAAAAGTATAAAATTTTTGACGCGGGTTGAGCAAGATGGTTGCATTCCGTTTTTGGAAGTTTTGGTCAGAAGGCTTACAGATGGCACACCAGGACACGGAGTGTATAGGAAGCCAGCTCACACTGGTCTATACGTCGGCGCGCACAGCTACAATCATCCTGCTCAGCGCAGTTCAGTGTCATCAACCGTAGTGCACAGGGCCAGAGTCGTAAGAGGATAGCAAGACTGCAAATGGCTGAACAACATGCCTTTTTACCTTACGCTGGAGCGACTTCGGCAAAAATCGCCAGATTGTTAGCCAAAGCTGGCGTGAATACATCCCTCGTTCCAACCAGGAAGATAAAACAGCACAAAGGATGGTTTGGGGACTCAGACAATCTAGTGTTTATTCCACCCCTTGCATGTGTGGGCAGCAGTGGGCAAACTGTACGATCCGTGTTTCAGCGTTGCTTGGAGTAAGCGAGATTTGTACGCCTGGGACAGGTGTCGACGTAAGCTATCACATTACACAGCATAGAGAGAAGACACGGCTGCGACTTCGAGGGGACACGAATATTAGTCCACGCAAATGATTAAAGGTACAGTGTAATCAAGGAGGCTATGGAGATTCGTTTCGTAGAGTGTATTGTAAACTAACTGCAGCTTGAACCCTGTTTTTAGCCAAGTAAGACTAACGCGACTGAGCCGTTGAGAAAACGCGGGAGTGTACTCTGAACTCCAGCCAACACTTCGTCGTGTGTCCCCAACACGCTGCCGGCCTCACCATCGCCACACGTGGCTATGACGTCACCAGCGAGGGTATAAAAAAGCAACAGCTCCGTAACCAGAAGATGGAGTCGTAGATCGGCTCAGAAACGTCGCATCAGATTGACGTGCTCTCTCGTTGGGAGGCCCGAGAACTTTTCACACAGTGGATACACCGGCAAAGTCATTATTCTTTCATCACATCAGTATATGATCTCCAAAAACCTGTACATTAACTAAATTCCAAAGCAAAATCATTTAACTATGAAATCTCTATAAGTAGAACCAGACTTGTGACATTTAGAAGGAAAGGCATGATAACACAGCACGGACATCGAATGTAAGTGAAACATTTTATGATGTGTGGAGCGATTTTTTTTGGGCACTGGGTAAAACTTGCCGGAATGAAACTCAAATTAAATTCTCTAAAACAATGGCAATCCCAGCATTATTATATGGAAGTAAAACATGGGTTCTTAGAACGAAAGATAGAAGCCACATAAAAATCACAGAAATAACGTTCCTAAGCAGTGTTATTGGGGGTAGCTAGCATAGAATTCATGAAATCAAGTAATGAGAAAGAAAATTCGTGATTTTCACTGTCAGTGACAACATATAAGAATATAAAGAAGAAAAACAGTTGGCAGTGATTGGTAACTGCCGACTGAAGTGAAAACTTCGAACTCTCAATGTCATACGTGCAACACGTTGTAAGCGCCTTAGAATTTTGGTAAATTCTAGTTTGCTTAGCTTAAAGCATAAGGGAGGGAGTAAGCTTTCTAGTATACATATAATTTTCATTGCAAGTATAGGAAGTGAGAAACGTTTCATGCAGAAGCTGATACTGCAACCCAACTTAAATAAATAAACCATTTTAAGAACAGTAAAGACCCACAACACTTAATATAAGTACTAAATAAACATTTTTAATAGTAAAAAATCTTTAAACTAACCGGTAACAGGTTAATCCATTATTGTCCAACTTGCAAACAATAGATTTTTGCTACGTGATCATTTCATTAATCCTCGACACTTTTTGATGTAATAAAATAATTTTAAAATAATAATAATTCAAAAGAAAGATAAATTCATTAAAATTCCGTTGTTTCAGGTTGTTTAAATAGCTTAAATAAATTTTTAAACACCTCGTGGAAAACACTTTCACTTTTAATATTTTTTATCATATGTTTTCGATAATTTCTCAAGATAAAAAGTAGATTCCCTGAAAGACCGTAAAATTTAGAATAACATATTAAAATTTTAGAACATTTCATGCAGTAGAACAGATTTTAGACAATTTGAAAGTTATTTTGTCACTAATCACAACGTGGCAACTTTAGAATTAAATTGCGGTTAAACCAGCCACTTTTGTAAACAAAACGACTGTCAAAACACGTAATTAAGTTCAAAGAAAATTCCGATAACTTTACTTTTTCGATATAAATAACACAAGAATAATTATTGAAAATAAACCGAGTTAACTTCTGAAACATTTCAAACCTAATCTTCACAGACTAATAACTTTGCTATCTAACCACCGATATTAATAAAAATTACACCATTGGAATCAGGAATTAATATAGAACACTTTGGCACTAATTTTATTTAGATCATCTGTAATTCAGCGTGATGACCTAAAAAGTACTTAAATTCAACATACATCTCAGGGAATCACCTCTCAACTTTAGGAGACTCTTTATCAATACGCCGGTTAAACTAAATTCGTTTACAAGCAAACTAATCATTTGAAAATTCTCACTAAACACTTTTTATGTACCTTAAAGACAAGACTACATGCAGTTAAAGTTTGAACACCTTCTATAATCACAATCATTTTTCACTATTTTGAATAAGTGTCCGTATACATGTGGTATGCGGATGGTGGTATATAATCAGGAGCCTAGGAGAGGGGGCTGTCTTTCGATTTCTTCTTTATTCTTTATGGTTTCGTCTTTTGGTCTTTACTCCGGGAACGTTGTGTAAGATGAATCTGCGCTGATAGTTCTGGTGTGTGTCGGGTGGGCAGCCGGAACTCGGTGAGCTATACTAAGAATGTGTCGGCCATGATGATTTTCTTTACTAGAGCATGGTGTCAACAACTATTATGAACTTATGAATTTTCTAAAGTGGTTTTCGGCCGGTTCTCTTCTCTCCATAACCTTGCAATTTTTGGAAACGTTTGTTTGATTGCCTACTCAACTGTAGAATGCAAATTTAAAAAAATGTGATTTTGAAAATAAACTTCAAATTTTTATTCAAGTGAACTTTTTTGTGATTTCGTAGTAGACTGAAACCCTTTCTAAGTTTGTGGGTTAAACAAATTTGGTAGCGGCCGTCAAGCATTTCAGTTGAGAATTCCAGGCAGGCTACATGGTCATTTAAAATTATTAACGTAAAGTCAGAGAACATTTATCCTTTCAACTGAACTTTCAGTTAAGGTACTAAGTCTATACTTCACCCCTGGTATAAGGCTTGGTCTCTTACAACGTCATACTTATAGCTACAGATATACTAAATAATATTAATTCTGTGTGGTTGTAATGACCTGGTGACAGGATTTCTATTGAATGTCTTATCCGCTTAACCTAACCCGGTAGTTCTACCAGGTACAGAGGACCTACAGTTTAACGTGGAACCCGAACCACGGTAGCGTTCTGGCGTACTTCACATTACACAGCAAGCTGTGCCAGAGGTGAAATCCCCACCAAGACAGGCACTCTAACCTGGGACCTTTCATTTCCCAGTCAGACAGACACCTTACCTTAACCACTGAGCCATTAGACCGCAACAGACATACTGTTAACGTTAGCATGTCGGTAATGCGAACTCATAAGGTTTTACCAATCCAAAAATCACTAAATATCTAACTAATTCCACAACCCGAAGGTTAGTGCAGTCTTTCTGAAGGTGATGTACCAAGCTGTTGTGTGGGAAACAGGAAAGCCAATTCCTTTTTTCAGGGGCCTACAATTTAACGTGGAAGCAGAAGATCTCGGCGTAGCTCATATAATCAACTCCTAAAATTCATGCTGACCATCGGATTTGAACCCGCGACCGCAGAAAGTAACGTTCGAATGTAAGCACCTTCACCGGTGAGCAACTAGACCGCCTTGCTTCGTAATGAGTGCTAAGTTCTATCAAAATTGGTTTAAAAACTGAGTGTTCCAAAAAGCGCCTACAAACGTGTATATCATACGCACCACACGCCATACCATGTCAGTGATGCGAATTCATAGATTTACCCCCAGCCTACAGTCCACCAATAGAAGTTTTCAATTCGAATTTTTTTTTTTTTTTTTTTAAATTTATTTGGCCTTTGGTATAAACCATACAGCCAGCTTGGTTACAGTTTGGTTATTTCTACAAGTGGGTTTTTAATAGTTTTGATGTCTGGTTTCATTTGATATACGTTCATCTACTGTGCATCATAGATCACATGCTCAATATAACCCAATATAATACAATATAAATACAATATAAAAAACAATAATACAATATGGTACAATAGTTCGATAAAATACAATATAAAATTCATAACATACCGTTTTAACATAAAATATTTACAACTTAAAATACAATATATAACATGCATCATGTACATACAAAATTCAGCATACAAGTTTTGTAAATTGTTCCAGTGGTTACATGTACCCTTAAGCCACACTTTAGAATACACAGCCTTTGGTACAGAAATCAACAGACTGGTTATCTTTAAATGTAATGTGGGTTTTAGAAATGAGAATGTCATATTTCTATGTTGTTTCTTATTGCAAAATTGAAGAGAATCATGAAGATTTCCGTCCTATTTTCGTGGAGAAGAGTCTGCATCTTGGAAGGGAATACCACACCGTGTTTAGTCAGTTCTTCTATTAATTCAGTTGATTCTGCCCAGCGGCGTCCACAGGCAAAAAATATATGATCTACGTTCTCGACACTAATGCCATCACATTCACAAATGGGGGAGGTGATCGCATTAATCCTAAAGAGGTGGCTCGCGAAGAAATTCGAAATTTAAAAATCTAACTTAGTCAACAACCCGAAGGTTGGTCGACTCTTCTCGAAGGTGATGAACGTGTAGGCAGGAAAGCCACAGTGGACTAGAGTTTAATTTGGAAACAGAACCACCTAACATCCTGGCGTACCTCATATATTCGAATAAAACTCCTAAAAATTCCTGCTTACCACGGGATTTGAACCCGCGACCGTAGAGTTCCGGAAGCCTGAGCTATAAAACCGCCTTATTTTGCAATATACGTGTGCTAAGTACTATCAAAATCCGATAAAAACTGTTGGTTTGTATGAACAACGTTAACAGAAACTAAATGAGGGATAGGGGGAGGAGAAGAGGGTTTAGGTTTTTGTAAATCAAACGTAAACTGTATTTTTCTATTTATTTTAAAGTATACTTACTCAAAGATCCATCAAAATCGGAATAAAAATATGTTTAAATGAAAAATAAAAAGTAATTTTTGTATAGTAGATACGAGTATAAACTATATTTTCATGACTGTCCAAGCGCAACATACTTATAGTTACAGATATAATGCTAACGGTGATAATAACTCATAATATTTTACCCATCCTTAAAGCGTCTAACGTGTTTATCTTACGCGCAACACGTCGATGACGGGAAGTTGGGAACAAGTCAGGTCTAAAGTATCGAGATAGACTCAAGTGGCTATAAATAAAGTAGAGAATCACGTGAGACATGCATCAGTTAAAAAGGTTGTAGTCAATCCCCGTTAATATTTAACTTGTATCTAGAAGAAGCAATAAAGAGAGTAGAAGAAAAATTTCCATGTGTTCAAGGAGAAAAAATTCAGTATGCTACGATTTGCTGATGACATTGTCTTGCTAGCAGAAGAGGCTGAGGATATTAAGAAGTTACTGAATGGCATGAACAAAATACTGAAGGAAGATTTTGGACTGAATATAAATCAAAGCGAGACAAAAGCAATGAAATGAAGCAGAAATAATACCAATACTAGTAGATTAAATATAAAAATATGATCGGATGCAATAGGAGAAGTAAGTGAATTCTGTTACTTGGGAAGTAAAATTTGTAGTGTCCCGCTCTGTATGTCTTGGGATTAACTACTTTATAAACAGTTTACTGATTAATACAAAATAAATGATTGTTGGTGGGGTTCTCTTCCGAGGTGGTCCTTCACATTAATACAAGTGAAACATGAATTATTAATGAGAAACATACTGATTTTATTGATTTTATACATAGAAAGCAAAGTTATTTCGGAGAAACAATTACTTGAATGGGTAAATGGTTGTTCCCTCTTTGGTACTGGAATTTACAGTTCTTTAATTTGTTGGAGCTCGTTGTGGTCTCTGTAGACGATTGCGTTACCGTAATGTTGAGCAGCGCAATGAGAAGAGTCGTGTCGGTGATCCGCGACTAGGGCTGTGTCGACGACCGCGGCGGCGGCGGGCAGAGCTGTGTCGTGTTTCGGCAGGCCAGGTAGTCGCATCAGCTGCGCGAGGGTGAAGTGGCGTCTGGTGTCTCTCCTTCTCGACAGCCGGCAGCTCGTCCTCGACCCTGGGGACCTCAGCAATGTGTCCTCAGTAGCGCAGATCGCCCGCTGCTGTCTCGTCGCCGAAACCAGAGTCCCTCCCGTCCAGTCTCCGCCGGTCCGACATCGAATGTCCTCCTCCGTCCATTCTGCCTTCCTCGTAGACTCGCCTTGGGCGGAGTTCGTTCCTCTTCTCTCTCCCGATTGGTCGAATATATAATAAAAAAAAACAAAAATATCAGCAACCAGCGAGAATGAATTCCATTGGCTGGGATAACCCCACCACAAGCGTCATTTTCTTGGTAGGTCACCCCCCTCCATATAACCATAGTCTCTGTGGGCTGCACTTCTTAAGAACAAACAGTTTATTGTTAAAGAATGTTTCTTCGCCAGCGACGTCTGCGAAATGTCTGACAGCTCGGCTGGAACATTTTATGATTGGGGCTCTCAAAGAAACCTTTCATTCGTCGAACATCCACACAGGGGAGCTCATAATGTAACACTGTGTCCATTGTTTTAAACAAACCTCTACTATATCCGAGAAGCTCTCCATCACTTCAGTAAATTAATGCCCAAAACACTCGGTAACACAAGGGAAGTCTGTTATTTTGAACGTCAACCAGACCTCAATAAAAGTACATTCTTTATTACTCACTAGCCTGTCCACTAGGTTACAACCATTATCCTTTCTATGACAAGTAATAATATTAAATATTCCTCATGATAACCTTGTCGGTCGAGAACTGCACTCAAATCAAATGATATGAACTTATGTAAATTAAATACATTATGGTAATAATACTACTGAATCTAACAACAACATTTCTTGTTACTGATAAATAATGAGATCTACAGAATGGGACATCTCAAATTACAACCGATGGCCGAAGCAGGAATGATGTTAAAAGCAGAATAGAACTAGCAAAAAGAGCCTTCATGAAAAAGAGAAATCTTTTAGTTTCAAATATTGATCTAGGAATTAGAAAGAACTTTTTTAAACTCTTTGTGTGGAGCACAGCACTTTATGGTAGCGAAACATGGACTTAAGGATAACCGGAAAGAAAGAAAATTGAAGCATTTGAATTGTAGTGCTACATAAGAATGCTGAAAATTAAGTGGAAGTAAGACATGAACGAGTTTTCGAAATGATGGGTGAGGAAAGAAGTTTGTGGAAGAAGCTTACAGAAAGAAGAGACAGGCTGATTGGTCGTATTTTGAGACATGCTGGATTGGTTAATTTGTTAGTGGAGGGAACAGTCGAAGGTAAGAACTGTAGAGGAAGACAGAGATTAGAATATATGAAGCAGATGATTGAGGATTTACCTTCGTCCAAACATCGCCTAAAGTACCTATAGAAGTTTTAACTTCAATAAATGGCACTAACATGATCTAAGACTGAGTTACGAATGCCTGACAAAACTGGCTATGAAGCATACGTAAGCCTAGGGGTACACTGTTTGTCACTTCTCCTCGCTGTTGCAAAGTGCCATGTACTCATTCCAAATCCTAAAAGATTATATATATGCTAGAAAACAAATGACCCACTGCGCTCCGGATATTCTTTAATTCTGTCGAAACAGAACCTTACCTGGATTTCTTCCAAAATGCACTGAAGGTTCTAGAAGATACTTTATTGAGCGTTGGAAACGAAACATTGCTGTGTTTCAAAGGCTACGTGATAATGGCCAGACACAGGGCCGCATTTAGGTTTTGTGGGCTCGTCCTCTTTGTAGTGTGTGCTCCCCTTTGTGGTGTGGGCCCCCAGGCTACGGCCTAGTTAGCCTATGCTTAAATGCGGCCCTGGTCATACTCAATAACAAATTTAAGCAAAAGATTGAAGATGAATTTGTACGATTACGTCGGGCAATGTATCTAAAAGTTGCCGGATGATACAGTTTCAAAAATAAAAAAAAGATAGTTTTGCGTGCTACAAAATTGTTTAAAATTTCGTAGTGACCAACTATAAATTCAATGATAGCAAATTCGTCTTATTCAAGCCAATTTATCCATAAGATGGCGCTTTAACTTACGCATGAATGGTTAATATTATTAAAAAACAAAAAATTACCACGTTATAGAAATTGATGAACTTTATGAGTAAGTTTGTAACGTTGAAGTCTTAGTCGAGACAGCAGTACAGGATAAAGATTTACCACTGCTACAGAAATGGCACAGTATATTTCAAAATCAAGATCTTGCCAGTCTGCAAAAAAAATATTTGCTTTAAAGGCATCAATATCGGTTTCAAACGCGGCAAATGAAAGGATATTTTCCCAGGCTAATATAATTTGGTCTGAGAGCACGAATAATCACTTAAGCACGTTAAAGCAGAGACACAAATTAAATCCAACTCTAATCTGTCTGTATTAAATTTTATAACTACGTTTTAAAAAATAAAGCTGTGATAACAGTAAAATCTAGCACAAAGTATAATTGTAATAAAAAATAAGTACCTTACACTTCATCATCATCATCGTCAACAAGTTCAATCATTTACCGATGTGGCCTCTTAGTCATGAATTGTTGTATACCTTGAGCAGGCTTCTCCAGGTTGCACGATCTTGGGTGATCTTCTGCCAGTTCCTTACATTTATTAACAGCATAAATAAATACTTAAAATTAGACTTTAGAATACACTTTTTCCCGTAATATTTTGTTACTTGTCTGACTATTATTATTATGCTTATAATTATAGCTCAGTGGCTAAGGCGTTTGAGTTCAAAACATTCGCTACTCCTGCCCCGGGCACGAATCCCAGCAGGCGCAGGAATTTTGAGATTTGTGTTTAATCATGTGAGCTATGCCAGGACGCTTCGTGGTTCGGATTCCACGTTAAACCGTAGGTCCCAGAGGAAAGGAACTGGCCATCCTACCTCTGACACAATGGCTTAGTATGCCCCCTTCGGGTTGTTAAGTTAATTATTATAATGTTTATAAAGTTCAGTAATATGATTCATAAGACACAGACTGTTACCTATTGAAATAACCCGCCCCCCAAATTTTTTTTTTGCTGTCCTGATTTTTAACTCTGAATCCGATATTTTTTTTTTTTTTTAACCTTCTGTCCCTATATTTAACAAATCGGTCCTGGCAACACTGGTACTTGGCCAGCATGATATGAGATGATAATGCAATTTTCTGATTAACACTTTTCATATCAACTTCCTGGATAAAATCCCAAAGTTCACGTGTAGGTATTGACTATTGAGGCTATACAGCACTGGTGTAGGTGAGTTGTCAGACGGTGAGTGACACTAAACTTGGCCACACACAGTATAAGCGTCCGTAAAAACAATAATATTTGCCAACACTTTCCAGAATGGGTAAATCAAGGGAAAACCACCACAATTGCATTTCCCATGCAGTTTCCATGGAAAACCAACTCTCTTCACGGCTGCCGCCTAATCCTCGAACAACTTGAATATTGATTCACTCATTAATTCTTTTTAATCTCGAAGTATCGATCTTATCTTCGATGTAATTATTGGTTTTCATTTACGAGATAGGGTAAAGTACGGAGCAGAATTTAAATATTTTTGTTTCGTAGACACACAGGGCAGAAGTTCTCACTTGTTTTCGGACAGTTTGGAGCTGGTCAGCAACTCTCCAAGAAATTTTTTGGGTCTGGTTCTCTTGGGTGTAGGCCAAGATTGGTGGAATTATCACCTGAAGCTAAGGCACTAATATTTCTTGTCACTTACTTTCCGTCTCTGATGGGCTGGTAAAACGTCTGGTAATGATCTATCATGGATATTGCATAGTAATAATAATGATGATAATTTCGTGTAGACATAGGGACCCGGTGAGAGAAATTGTTATCGGCTGCATAATCCGCCTAACCTGTCTCAGTAATACTGCCAGGGAAAGGGGACTTGCAGCTTAATGTGGAATCCGGATCACGGAGCACCCTAGCCTACTTCACATTAGGAAAGGATAGCCGTTCCAGAGGAGAAGTCTTAAGGTCCTTAAAAACCAATATTCGAACCGGGAGATATATCGATCCTTAGTCTCCTGACAACGAGCATAGTTAAAAAGGACAAAAAAGAAATAAAAAGAAATAAAATAATAATTCTGGACAAATGAGATGCATTTCAAAGGAAATGATAATTATGCTGTGTCCGCATGGGGGCCGAAATGTCAACACGGTGGACGGGCGGTCGCCCGGAGACGATCAAGCGAGAACCGAAGCAAAGTCCAAGATGAGTTGCGCAGGGTCCAAGGAAGAAACCGACCATAGACCGAGACGCGCACTTATCCGAGTCCAATATGCGATGCACAGAGTCCAAAGGAGTAACCGAACATAAACCGAGATGCCCAATGGTCAGAGTCCAATATGCGATGCACAGAGTCCAAAGAAGTAACCGAACGTAAGCAGAGGCGCGCTATGATCGATGTCCGAGATGAGATGCACTGAGAGACGGTAACGTTACTGAACAGCAGTGAACACAGCACTGTCTAAAGTGCGACCGCGCGGCTGTATTTATACTAGGCCATTCGCTTCCGTTTTTGCAGCGGCGGAAACCCTGCTATGCGGTGGCGCTAGTTGGCCTGCTGCTAGCACCGTCTATCGGTGGTCCACCTCCATCTCTTCTTTCGGGCAATAATAAGTAACCATATGGTTCTAAAAATGGGCCCGCAAAGTACAAGTGAATGCGGTACCAAGGTTGGCTTGGAGTGGGCCCAGGGGACGAAGGCTTGTGGTGGCGCTGCTTGACGTTGGACGCAGGCTGTGCAGCTGCGTACCATCTTCTCAATGTCTCGATTGATTCTTGGTCAATAAGCATGTCTTCTTGCGAGATTCTTCATGCGGGATATGCCCCAATGTCCTTGATGCAGGAGCTTTAAGATTTGTGGGCGCAATTCCGCTGGGATGACCACGCGAGGTGTGTCCTTTTTAGCGTCCAAGAAGATGACGTCGTACATGACCGAGAGCCTTTGGGATATGTGATGCCTTGTCTTCAGTTCGTTATTCATTCTGTGCGTGAGATATGTTGGCCACTCATAGATGATTTAGCGCAGGACCTGCGGCAAGATGGGGTCCCGGTGGGTTGCATAGGCGATATGGGCCACTGTAATGGCAGGCGTGGTAGGGCGTGGGCATTGGAGTGCTGTGCTGTTGGGTTATATGGGATTGTGTAGTTATAAGCATTCAGAAACAGCGCCCACCGTTGGAGGCGTTGTGCCGTTCGCTCTGGGAGGCTGGAGCGAGGTCCGAATATTTCCACAAACGGTTTGTGATCCGCGATTAGGGAGAACTTTGTTCCGAATAAATATACATGAAATTTCTTGATAGCGAAGACTATTGATAATGCCTCTTTCTCGATTTTCGAGTAGTTGCATTGGATGTCTTAGAGGCGTTGGTTATTTGTTGTTCAGAGCCATCTTCATTTCTATGCGCGAGTACCGCCCCGATTCCATATGTTGCGCGTCGGCTGCCACGACTAGGGGCCGTGTAGGAGAAAACGCGTGAGACAAAGAGCAGACCTTAGCATGCGCTTTAACCTGTCGAAGGCTCGTTGGCAAGCCGGGGTCCAGATGTAGGCAACGCCCTTCTTTCGGAGCTGTTTGAGGGGTTTTGAAATATGTGCTGCTTGAGGCAAGAACTTTGAATAGTAGTTAATTTTTTTGAGGAAAACTTGTAGTTCCGGCAGGTTCCTTGGGTGGGGTAGGCAGTCTATGGCGGCCACGTTGCGATCTGTTGGCCTAATTCCATCTTGGTTGAGCCAATGGCCGAGATACTCCACTTGCTCCTGAAAAAAACCTACACTTCTCGAGACGACACCGCAGCCCTGTCTCCTGCAAGGCTGCAAATAGGGTGCGGAGGTTTTGTAGATGCTCCTGCGAGTGGCTCCTGTGACAATGATATCGTCCAAGTTGTTTGCGCATGCAGGGATGTGCCGCAACAGCTGTTCCAAGTATTTTTGGAAGATTGCCGGTGCGGAAGCGATGCCAAATGGGAGGCGCTTGTATTTGTAGAGTCTGAAAGGTGTGTTGGTGACGACGATGTTTTGAGATTCCTCATCAAGTGGGAGCTGCAAATATGCATCTGCGGGATCAATCTTCGAGAAGTATTCGCCACCTTCAAGTTTGGTGATAAGCTCTTCCTGTTGCAGGATCAGATACGTTTCGATTTGAGACTGGGCGTTAATTGTGGCCTTAAAATCCTCAAATAACTGTAGGGTGCCATCAGGTTTCCCGATGATGACTAGTGGTGCAGACGACGCACTGGAATTCATAGTTTCAATTACTCCAATTTTCTGAAGCCAGTCAAGCTCCTGTTTTACATCTGCATTTAGGGTGACTGGAATGGGTCTGGGACGGCAGAAGCGAGGTACTGCACCTGGCCGAGGATGATGTGAGCATCGAAGTCTTAGGCTCACCCTACATCCGACGTAAAGATAGGTACAAACAGAGTACAGAGGGCATCGAGGTCCTGGAATGGAACCGAGTTCGATATGACCTGGACTTCGTCAGAGATTAGGAATCCAAATGCGTTAAAAGCGTCTAACCCGAAAATATTAGTAGCTGAGGGCTGGTCCACAACAAAAAAGTTAATTACTCTGATAACTTGCTTGTAGAACTTGATGCAGAAATGACCCTGCAGGGGGATTTCTCTATCCCCGTACGATACCAAACGTCGTGAAGGTGCCCCTGTGTCCACATGAAAACGGATATCCTGGTTGGTGATTCTAAAAGTTAAGAATAGTTTCTGTGTGAACGAGTCGCCAGTATGAGCTGTGGTCTGTGGTGTATTGACCGTTTCTTGATGCATGCGGTCTATCGGACTGGGGCGAAGTGCCTGGTTTCGGCAAAATGACCGCAAGTGCCCCTCTTTAACACAGCGTGTGCAATGTGCCCAGCGGTAGGGACAATCTGCCCTCGAATGCGAAGTGAAGCACTGTCGACAAGACGGCAGGGGGCCTCTGGACCCGTTGGCGGGGTGGAGTTCGGGGGATCAGACGTCATAGATACGTCCGACAACAATGGCGTCCTCCTTTGTTGGCGTCTGGAGGGCGTCCTGGGTGTGCCTCGTACGCGGGAGTTGCGTTGTGTCGCTCTGACAACTGATACGTGCGGGCGTGCCATGAGGCGCTGGTACCCAGCCTGAGCAATTTCATAAGAGTGCGCGATGCGTAGAATTTCGTCCAGGGATTGGTTATCCAGCTTCAGTGCAGCTGTGCGCACCTCTGGGTCTGGAGCTATCTGTACTATGACGTCGCGAATCAGGAAGTGTGTATATGAGGCCTTGCATTCTGCGTTTGTGCAAGTGAAGTCGCATTTGCGGCTGAGACCTTGGAGATCTGCCACCCACGACCGGTATGATTGTCCTGGTTGTTTGTGATACTGATGTAACTCCAGGCGGGAGGCCACCACGTGGTATCTTTGAGAGTAGTAATTTGTTAAGAGTGTGCACATTTCTTTGATTGTGAGGGCGACTGGATCCAATATTGGGCCAATTTCCGAAGGAGGAAGAACGTGTCGTGTGATGCCTACCACAGAAACAGCGGGAGTTGTAGGGCATCGTCCGTAACCTGGAACGCCGTGAAATGCTTTTTCAGACGATGCAAAACACGTATCCCAGTCTTCCTTGGCTTCATTAAATGGTGGAAAAAAATGGAGGCCCTATGTGCGACTTTTCCGAAGCCTGGACTGATTTATCCTCCTGTGATAACAGTTTATCCACTATTAATTGGAGCGTTTGTTGTAGCACCACTGTCTGCTGCAGTTGTAGCTCCAGTAGGCGAGTCACGACACCCATGATGACTGCTGATAAAATTTTTCCTCGTCGCCAATTTGTTGTGCCCGCGGCGGTCGCCAGGAGACGATCAAAGAACCGTCCAAGATGAGTTGCGCAGAGTCCAAGGAAGAAACCGACCATAGACCAAGACGCGCACTTATCCGAGTCCAATATGCGATGCACAGAGTCAAAAGGAGTAACCGAACGTAAACCGAGATGCGCGCTGGTCAGGGTCCAATATGCGATGCACAGAGTCCAAAGAAGTAATCGAACGTAAGCAGAGATGCGCGATGATCGATGTCCGGGATGAGATGCACTGAGAGACGGTAACGATACTGAACAGCAGTGAACACAGCACTGTCTAAAGTGGGACCGCGCGGCTGTATTTGTACTAGGCCAGTCGCTTCTGTTTGGCCGCGGCGGAAACCCTGCTATGCGGTGGCGCTAGTTGGCCTGTTGCTAGCGCCGTCTATCGATTGTCCACTTCCATCTCTTCTTCCGGGCATGTGACGGTATCGGGCCGCGATACCAGAAATTACAATAAAAAATGATAATTATTTAGCCACAAAAATAACTAGAAATTTATTAGTCTCGTAATTTTAAAGTAAGAAAAACATGAAACAAAACAAAATACAACAAACCCATATTCTGAACTGTTATTGTACTAACTGCTGGAGTGGAATTGGTTGGTTGAATATTGCTTGGTGAGCATCTTACGGCGTCAACTGATTAATACAATTTTGTGATAGCACAGGATCCCATTTCATTGAGACGCCCATTGTTAGTTTCCTTTCACCGATTTCTTCAATGTTGCTCTTTTATCATATAAGTGCCTCAGCATCAGGCGATGAGTCCACTCCACGTGGTCTACACCCAAGAAAACCAGATGGAAAAAAATTCTTGGGAAGTTTCTGACAAGCTCCAAACTGTTGGGAAACAAATGAGAACTCCATGCAGCCGTGGTTCACAGAATCACTGTGTAGAATCAGTTTGACGTCAGAGACTTTGTTTGTTTATAGGATTGCTGCTTTATAGATGGGCAGTGTTCTATCTTCTTTTGTTGTTCTTCCTAGACTATGGCCGCAGGGTCAATGTTCCTTCGTGGGATCGATGGTGACACCCACACGTCGCGCAACTTTGACGCTCGACGCTGAAAAATGATGCAGCCCCTCCACTCACAAAGACTCTTTTCATTTCTGCCAATCACGCGCTGATAAAGGAATGCAATCTGAATGGGCCTGACAGAACATGTTCTCATACTTCGGGAGGAAGCTGTTTATTGCTATGCTAAGGGCTTAATACATTACTTGTCCGATGTCTGCGTTGAAATGCAATTAATGTGCCAGATACTGATCCGTCACAATATTCATTCTCGTTCAACGCAAAGGTGCATTCAACGTTTAAATTAGTTGCAGTGTTTGAAAACTGTATGTGGAGAATTTAAACTAAACTTAAAGATTACCTTAAGAAATGTAGATGGTTTACCAGTGTTAATTAAATAATATGAACGAAATAATGCCAGTCATTTAGGGAAGCAACAAAGTGATCCACGATTTATCATTAGAGACTTATATCTGACGTAGATTAAAGACTAAATATCTCGGCAGCAGCATGAATTAGCACTCGACAAAAATATTTTTTATTTCGATAAAATAATTGTTTAGAAAACATAAAAACCGTCTTCAAAAAAGGGCACTAAAAATTTTAAAATAACTTTATACCTTGCTTAGAAGAAAGTAAATCTAAATGGACAATATTTTACATTACTGTTATTGAAATTTTTACATTAGTTAATTATTTTTGGAGTCGGTGCCAGCTGTCAGATCGAATTACTGAACTTTATTTGGTGTTCGAGGCGAACCGAGAGTACGAACAAAAATTCCAAATATTTTACAGCATGTCGCGAGGAAGATAATTTTACTGCGGGAGACAGCGTAGTGAAACAAATTAATGGTATGTTATCTGTGGCTCGGCCTCGTTGGTCATCCAGGCATATCTCTGGCGATATAGTGTCAGTTGGTAGGCTGCATCATGCAGTAAACACTTTATAATTAGTATAATATCGGTGTATCATCTATATGTTTCAGTTTTGTTGAAAAATGTTTCTAGAATTAATTGTAGGTAAGTAGTAACATGATTTTTATGTATTATTGTTATTTATTATTGTTTTTAACTTTTTGTTTTTCTTGTTTTGGCTGGCACCGACTCCAAAAATAATTAATTAATGTAAAAATTTCAATACTAGTAATGTAAAATATTGTCCATTTAGATTTACTTTCTTCTAAGCAAGGTATAAAGTTATTTTAAAATTTTTAGCGCCCTTTTTTGAAGGCGGTTTTTATGTTTTTTTAAACAATTATTTTATTTTTAAATTTTTAGTGGTATTATAGTTAATTTGTATTTAAATATGCTGCCGCAGTTCTCATTTTGCGAACTTCCTGGTAGCTCAGTGGTTAAAGCGAATGCTTTAAAAAAATCTGTCTTTACAACGACTTTCAGAATGGGGTGAATTGGATGCTGTGTTAAGGAATCTCAGTTTACATTTTGGTCCAGGCTGTGTTTCGATCTAATCATAACATCTGTTAAAGCTGCTGCTCGATAATCGAAACATGTAACATCTGGACATTAATATATACCACATACTCAAGTCTGTCTCTGTAATATATCTGTTCGTTCTGGCATCACACAGAAAATATAGATATTTAATTGGTTTTCACAACGTAAAAGCTCGGGGTCCAAGTTGAAATCTGACGTACATGTTGAGACATTAGGACACACACATTTTATAAATATTCTGAAATAACTTAAAAATAGCTTATTTGATTTTAACGGTACTTAAAACTGTGGATTTTGTAAAGAACTTTGGAAATTATAAAGGATGGGGGTAAAGGAGAAGAGGGATTGGGCTTTTGTATACCAAATATAGACTGTATTTTCTGATTGATTTAAAGTATACGTTTGTAAATTTCTATTGATATCATATAAAATTTTTAGGTGTGTATAAAAAAAATAATTAAGGGGTGTGGAGGTGAAGAGTAGTTTGGTTTTTGTTAAGGTAGTGTGGACGGCATTTATCTCTTTGTTTTAAAGTATACATGTACAAAGTTCCATCGAAACCAGATAAAAATTGTAGCTTTGTGTAAAGAACATTTACAAAAATTAAATGGGGTAAGGCAGTGAGCGGTTGGGTTTTGTAAACAGAATGTTTCTCTTTGTTCTTAAGTATACATTTGCAGTGTTCCATGGAAATCTGATAAAAACGGTAGGTATCTATAAAGAACATTGGAAATTAGGAGGGGTGGGGGTAGAAGGGAAGAGGGGTTGGGCTTCTTCAACCTAATTTAAACACAATTGTTATGTATTTTTTAAAGTATAAGTGTGAAAATTTTCTTCAGAATCAGGTAGAAACTGTGCCTTGTGTAGATTAAAGGGGTGGAAAGTGGAAGAGAGGTTTGGCTTCTCTAAACCAAATGCAGACAGTATTTTTCTGTTTGTTTTGAAGTATACTTGTGCATACTTCCTTCAAAATTAGATAGAAACGGTAGCTTTATATGATGAACATTGAAAGTAATTAAAGGGGTAGAAAGGGGAATAGGGTTTGTGTTTTTGTCAAAGTAATGTGAGTAGTATGTTTCTTTTTCTATTTGCTTTAAAGTATACACATGCGAAGTTCCACCGAAATCGGATTAAAATGTGGGTTTGTACAAACATTAAGGGATGTAACAGGGGACCTAGGGTAGTTTTTTTTATTTTTTGGTCAGAAATCTTCTCCATAAAAAAAATACATATATGTACCAACTTTCATAAAGATCGTTCAAATGGTGTCAACTGTAGCTGTCAAAAAGAAAATTGACAAAAGTCAAGGGGCGCAAATGGGGAAAGGGGTTCAGTTTTTGCAAACCAAAAGCTGACATTATTTTTCTCTTTGTTTTTACAGTAAACGTTTGCTAAGTTCTATCTAAACTGAATAAAAACTGTAGGGTTTGTATAAAAATTAAACGGTTTGATGGGGAGTGGGGGTGGTTTTTTTTATTTTTTGGTCCGAAACCTTCCTCGTGAAAAAATACATAAAAGCGCCAACTTTCATGGTAATAGATCAAACGGTGGTGACTGTAGCTTTTTATAAAAAAAACATTGACAAAAATTAAGGGGTTGGTAGGAGGGAGAGGGGTTGAGCTTTGGCAGACCAAATGTTGACAAGATTTTTCTGTTTGTTTGAAAGTATACGTTGGCAAAGTTCAATCAAAATCAGATATGAAATATTGGTTTCTATAAAATGAAGGGGTGTAAAGGGGGAGATGGGGTGACTTTCTTTTATTTTTTGGTCAGAAACCTTTCTCCACGAAATATTACATGTATATGACAACTTTAATGGAGATCAGTTAAATGATGTCGACTGTAGTTTTGTATAAAGAACATTGGCAAAAATTAAGGGGTGGATAGGGTGAGAGGGGGTTCAGTTTTTTTCAAACCAAAAGTTGACAGCATTTTTCTCTTATTTTTGACTATACATGTCCAAAGTTCCATTGAAATCAGATAAAAAATGCGGGTTTGTATAAAAATTAAGGGGTGTAAAGGGGGAGGAGGGTGTTTTTTTTATTTTTTTGGGTCAGAAACGTGTTCCATGAAAATTACATGTATATGCCAACTTTAATGGAGAACAGTTAAATCTACATCTATCTACATCTACATATATACTATTTACTATTACTATTACTCCGCGATTCACTAAAAGTGTTTGGCGGAGGGTGCATTGCACCTATCAGGAAAGGTAATGGTTTGGAAGGGATATACGGGATATGGCAGGTGGCGCCTATGGGCTATAGTGAGGAACCATCCCAGCATTCGCCTGGAGCGATCTAGGGAAAACCATGGAAAACCCAGATCAGGATGGCCGGAGTGCTTTATCGGAAGCTACTCCTGTCCGATTTTGTGTTTACTCGCCCGGTAAATCCATTCTATTCCATTCCCTAATCGCTCGTGGAAAAAATGAGTAGAGAAATGAATCGGTTCTGGCCCTGATTTCTCTTATCTTATCTTCACGGTCATTCCGAGATATGAATGTTGCTGGTAGCAATATTTGTTTGCTGTCATTCCGAAATACGTCAGTCGAGAATTTTTCAATTAGCTTCCGTAGAGAACAACGCCTTCGGTGCTCCAGGTCTTCCCAACCTAACTCCTTAAACATGGCACTTACGCTTTCCCTCCAACTGTATATACCTGTCACGAATCGGGCGGCTCTTCTTTGGACCATCTCTAATTCCTCCATTAATCCCTTTTGATGGGAACCCATACAGAGCAACAATATTCCAAGTGAGGCCTCACTAGTGACTTGTACGCAATCTATTTAACTTCCGGAGTGCATTGTTTTAGATTACGACCTAGAAATCGAAGCATACGATTTGCTTTCCCAATTACATTCTCGATATGCTCATTCCATGACAAATTATTACAAATTGTTACCCCCTAGGTATTTAGCGGAATCTACCGTTCTAAGGACAGTGCCATTAATTGTATATTCAAAGCTAAATGGATTCACCTTTTTACTTACACGCATGACTTGGCACTTTTTAGCGTTTAACTCCAACTGCCAATCTTTACACCACGCAATTATTTTCATAATATCGTCTTGTAACAAAGCGCAGGTTGTCCTGGGTTGTGATTTCACGATAAATAATAGCATCATCGGCAAATAATCTTTTCATTCCCCTTATTATATCGCACAAATCATTAATGTATATGAGAAACAACAGAGGCCCTATCACGCTTCCTTGGGGAACCCGGACCATCACTTCGGCAAGTGATGAACGCTCACCGTCGAGAACTACACACTGTGTTCTGTCCTTCAAAAAGTCTGCAACCCAATCACATATTTGTCTAGATATACCGTACCGCGAAGTTTCCTAAGTAACCTACTGTGAGGCACAGTGTCGAAAGATTTTTTGAAGTCTAATAAAACTAAATCAGCCTGGGATTGCTCATCTATAATACGGCCTCAAGTCGTGAATTAAGAGGGCAAGTTGTGTTTCGCAGCATCGGTTTTTTCTGAATCCATGTTGATTTGGGTTTAAAAGCTCATCTTCATCCAAAAACCGCATGACATTTGAATAGATGATGTGTTCTAAAATCCTGCAAAATATTGAGGTTAACGAGATCGGCCTATAATTTTGAGGATCATTAACATTCCCACTTTTGAACACTGGACTTACAATGGCGGTCTTCCATTCGGCTGGTATTTTTTCCTTGATCCAAGGAGGGCGGTATATAATTTCATCAAATACGGCGCAATTTCCTTTGCGTACCTAGAGTAGAATCCTGTAGGAATACCGTCTGGTCCTGGAGCCTTATTGGGATTTACATTCATAAGCAGTTTAGTTATTCCCTCGACATCGAGAACGAGATCATTAATAATTTTGTTGGTTCGATTGTTAAATATCGGAATCTCCTCCGAGTTTTCTGTTGTGAAAGCTTTTTTAAATACATTATTCAAAATGTCTGCTTTCTCGACGCTAGTTTCTGATAATTCCCCATTTTCATTAATCAACGACGGCATGACCTTACGAGAGCCTCTTATTAATTTAACATATGACCAGAACTTTTTTGGATTAGTAATTAGATCTTCGGATAAATTTCTGGTTTGGAATTCTTTTAAACGCAATCACGCATTGCCTTACGCACGTCCGCTCGCAAGTGGACTAATTTAGCGCGATCAGATGAGTTCCCCCGATTTCTTTACCGTCGCATGTAAACGCCTTTGCTTCCTGAGCGAACGTTTCACTTCCCTGTTGAACCACGGGAAGTTCTTACTAACCTTAATAAAACTTCTTGGGAACAAATTGATTTAAGCCGGTCCATATTATTTCTTTAAATTAAACCTAAAGTTCCTCAACATTTGTATTAAGCGTGTACGTTTCAAAATTTTTCGCCAAATGATCGACCATAAACGCATCATTTGCTTTATCGAAACAATATACGAGTTTGTCTTTATTATACTTCAAATTCAGCCTAGATTTAAGTTACCACAATCGCCTTGTGATCACTTATACCGTCTTCTATACAAAACTTTATCTACAATATCCGGATTGTTAGTAAGAAAAAGATCCAAAATGGACGAGGTAATCTTTGACGCTCCGCGTTGGCTCTTCGACCATCTGTTCAAGAGAATTTTCCGCGAATGATTCCAGGAACGTTTCGGTTATTAACCTTTCTCTTCCGCCCTGACCTGAACGTAAATGTGTCCCAGTTAACAGAGGGTATATTAAAATCACCTCCCATGATCAATGTATGTCCCTGAAACTTCTGAGAAATACTACTAAGTGAATGTCTAAAATATTCCGCGTTATCTAATCCAGAGTCCGGAGATCGGTAAAATGATCCTATTATGAACTTTAAACTTCTGCAATTTTTACCTTCACCCATGTTAACTCGCAACAATTCTCCGTTTCATTACTACGGAGCAATTGATGGTTTTATTAACAGCCACGAACACACCTCCGCCCATTGAGGTAGTTCTGTCTTCCGAAAAAACATTGAATTGAGAAGCAAATACTTCGCTAGATTCTACCTCTGGCGTCAACCAGCTCTCGGTTCCTAGTATTATATCAACATCGTTAGTTTCAACTGCAGCGTGGAAATCGGCTACTTTCCCTCTAATACTCCGACAATTAAGAACCATTATCCTTAGCGGTTTAATATCTGTATCTGTAGAGTCTAAATTCGCATTTTTTACTATTTGCACTCCGAAAGAAACGGGTGAAGTATTTGGAGCTGTAAATTTCGATTTATTCACGCCGTCACTTCCAGAACCAAGATCTAGATTAACGACGCGTCTTCTTCGTTGAACTGAGGGATCCTCGTGGCCTCACTGCAATTCACAAAATTGTGGGTGGCAGAGGGTGCTCAGTACCAAGCTAATCTCTTTGCTGTGCATTCCAATCCCTAATGGTACGAGGGAAAAAAGAATTCATATAAGAATCAGTCCGGCACCTTATTTCTCTAATTTTATCTTTCCTGTCCTTCCGACTCAAATAGGTTGGTGGAAGAAATATTTCACTACACTCAAAAGTGAAAGTGGGAGTATGCATGTTTTCCAATAAGTTTAAACGAAACGTGTGTCATCTATCTACCAGAGACTCCCAACCTAAACTACTAATCAGTTCTGTGACGCTTTTAAATGGTGTCGACTTTAGCATTGCATAAAGAACATTGGCCAAAATTAAGGGGGTGGATAGGGGGAGAGTGGTTCGGTTTTTTCATACCAAAAGTTAACAGTATTTTTCTGTTTATTTTTTACTATATATTCAAAGTTCTATCAAAATCGGATAAAAAGTGTGGGTTTGTATAAAGGTTAAGTGGTGTAAAGGGGTAGAAGGGGTGGTTTCTCAATGAAATTCATATGGGACCACTTTGGAGGTATACTCTATCCACTATAAAAATTTCATTTAAATCGGTTCAAAATGGGCGAAGATATCGCTCTGAACATACATAAAAAAAAAAAAAAAAAATCAGACGAATTGAGAACCTCCTCCTGTTTTTGAAGTCGGTTAAAAATTGAATTAGGTTCTTTTAGAAAATTTATCTAGTCGTCGCAGACATTTCACTTCATAAAATTTACTGCATACAACGAAAAGAGGAAGTTTATGAACGTAAAAGAAATACATTTTTATGATTGTATAATTCATTTAATTGCAGTTTTTATGCAAACAAGCCTTCCAATAACAATCAGAGTCACTATATATCGACCATCGTTAATCCAAAGTTACAGTTCTATTTTTTCTTATGGCATTACATGTCATTGACGTCGAGGACACTTAAGGAGGGAAGGAACGGGAATGAATTCGGCCATGGTCTTACTGGAGTGATTTCGAGAAACCATGGAAAAACGAAATCTGTAAGGCCAGACGGGGATTCAGACCTGCGTCCCCCCAAAAGCGAGGCTAGAGAGCGTTATCATTCAACCATCTCGCCCGGTCCAGAGTTACGGATTTGATTAAACGAGAAAATAATAAGTTATACCTTTGGCGTAAAAGCGTCGTATAAGAAACAGTCACATCCATTAACAATTGCTCAGTTATCACCGCAAAAGTTAAGTAAATTTTTTTTAGTAGAAGGTCTCATGATAGTGTTCTTCTTGAAATATCAGAATTTGTTGAATCTTCCTAGGTACTAGGTTACATATTAATTTTGTGCTGCAATATGTTGTCTTGAAACAACGTGCAAACAAATTTGCGTGTATCATATATATCCAAACGAATTTCATCTGTTCTACATAACCTTGTCACTTCTTCAAGTTGTTGGCGACACGAAAAAAACTTACTGACTATGAATTCGTACTTATTATGGCCACACTGGAACTAAAGGGATTCTGTATGCTTTACATCTCCAAATAAAAGACTTGCAATATTCACGGGCTATACAATTACGAGAATTCCGTATACATGTTTATTTAATTGTATTTCTGGAAGCGTCTTAAATGCTATAGTGTCTGGAGCAGTTTGGAGCGTGTTGTTTGTATATCACAATCACTGTGGCTGGCCCCGGTAGCCGCAAGGGTCACCAGTTCGTGTCCGGCATAGGGAATGAATGATGTAGAGTCCACCCTGTGTTATCCTATCACTTGTTACCATCAGTAATAACACGAGAAGATTCTATAAACACACTTGAGGAATAAAAGAAACACAGATGCTGGCTGAATGGCTACAAGGCCGAATGCCATTTTTTTTTTTAAATCCTATTGAAAAATTTTGAGAAATTGAAATAAATACTTAGGACATTTTTCGAAATTATTCTGAATACGGGAAACGTTATTTTAGAATACAATCGTGTAAGAGGTACGACTATTATGTTACAACCTGTTAAAAAAAAAAAAAGTCATGAAGCCCTGATGGCTCACAGAACTGTTATCAAAGATCAATGGGATTAGCCTATATAAGTTTCACAGTATTAAAATGTCTTGTAGGATCATTTCTCTTTGTTTTAAGCACGTGAAAAATATGCTATGAACTTACGAAATAACTATTATACACATAGGTAGAACTTTGAAGAATTCATAACATTTGATTTTCATAAGCAATGTTATTTTATATCCAGTACCATAATCACTTTCTTTCGTCACTTATTTTTTAAATATAAGTAATTAATGTATATGATACGGTTGCTGTGAGGGAATAGCCACGAGAAAGACTTCTCAGCTTGTATTTCTCCCACAAATATTAAAATAGGTTACGCTTAGAGATTATTCCGTTTCTCGATAAAAATCGTAACACTTAGGCACGCGAGCACAATTAAGGTTAACCGTAAGCAACAAACACAGATCACTATTTGCTGTGCCTGTTACCACGTAATCGAGTTTAAAATGACACAGTTTCGAGTTCAAAAAACATCTTAGGAAGACGAGAAAATTTTACGCTGACAGGAAACTATGTTTTATCTTCTGTAAAGAAAAATAGTGAGCCCTACATTTAGAGAGTTTCTAATTTATATTCTACGTTACTAACGCAAATATTTTACATTAAAATAAGAATAAAGTTGTATAAATAAAGAATTTTTTGCAGGTCACCCAGGAATCGAATTTTTGTTAGCTTTTTTAAGAAATAATACTTAAGGCATGTAGTAAAAGAGCAGTAACTGAAGCATTATTATGTAAATTAGACACGGTTTTCGAATATAATCAGTATGTTTTTGTTTATAAAATTGTGTTAGGAAATGATTTACAGAAAGCATAATTAATTACACTAAAAATTTGGTTCAAGGAAAATTCACAAATATTCCGGACTTCGGAGTTGTCAAGTGTAGGTAAAACCACCGTGGCATTCCTTCTACTCAGCACCCAATGAATACGCCATGGAGGATGGTAATCAACACTTACCATTTATTTTCGTTCATTTCACAACTGAAACTTATTGCTCGAGTGTTTTTATGGGATCGTTTGGAATGTGCAGAATAAGGACGTCAAACTTCAACTATGTTTTAGTTTCCGTACGCTGTAGGAAAACATTTATTGTTCAAAATGTTAGGAAAGAATAAAAAATAATTCGTAATGCTGTTACACCATGGAAGAATTTAATGTTGTATGGCTAATATTGTATGGCTTTGTAGATGCGCCGAAGGTACGTGGTGTTTGGAAGATGTGTGATTTTTCTTACAGTATTTGTAGTGAATTTCGAAAAAAATTGAAATAAATGGGTAAAATGTTTAAAATAACACTCTTACTAAATTTGTTTACAATGTTTCCTTTTTTTTTTTTGCTTCTGCATCGATGTCGATGTTGAGGTCATTAGTGGCAGGATAGGACTGAGGGCAAGGATATGTAAAGAATTGGGACATGGTCTTTTGAAGGAACCATCCCGGCATTCGTCCGTAGTGGTCTGAGGAAACCATGGAAAACCCAAATCTGGATGGCCGGACGGGGATTCGAACACACGTTTTCCCGAATGCGAGACCAGAACGTTACCATTCACAGACCACATATTTCGGAAAGACCTCTGGATAGCTGTATCCTAGAACATGGATATAATTTCTTTCTATTTTCTAGAAAGAGTCACGTATACAAGGTACTGCAACAGTGCATAATTTTGTTAGCTTTGTTGTCCGGGTAGACCGGCGTCAATTTTATGAAACCTGACGTTTCAGCCATCATTCTGTTCCCTCATCAGAGGACTACCATGCCTCGGATCGCTGCCGCCTATAAATAGCATCAGAAGGGCGCGCTAATCGTTTGGATTGACATCACTGGAGTTCCCGCCACAAGCGTGGCCGGTCCGATGCTGCTTGTGTCCTGTCTTTTTCTGAGCAGCCGTTACCATATTTGGTCAAGCTGAAAGGCGTTCATATTATTGTTGTTTTTTTTAATTTTCAGCGCTTCTCTGACCCGTTTGGGCCACTATCTGCTTTCCTGAAGCAGCACACTAGTCTCATTGAATAAAATAGTGTGCCCATTGTCAATCGCGTTCCATTGGCTGCCTTATGGGGCGAAAGATGTGTCATCGGAATCATCGGAGCGGAGATCAAACAATCGTCAAAAACCTCACCAGAAGTATCTGACTACTTCACTACGCCCCCGCCGCGGGGTTTGGTTGGAAGAATCACCCCCTACCCCCTAATCTTTAAGGGGGTGGTCGGACTCTCCTGTAGGAGAAGCACCTTTAGCCACCGGGAATGTTGCTCGGTGCCCACGGGAAACCTCTAGGCGGCGGTGCTGTCACAACCGAGGGCGAAGACGTTCCTCAGCCGTTTGACGTCCGTATAGTGCACCGAAAGTGCGCTAGACAAGTTGCCTTGGGCCTGGCTGGAGTGGCCGTACACTACTGAGCCCTGCTCGAGGCCGGGTTGCTTAAGTTTTTTTTTTTTATATATATAGACATTGTTCTTCGTTTCTTGCAAACCTTCTGTCACTTGGTCTTGGTAGATGTGGCTCGCTGCTTGTTGGCGTGTGGCTGTTGTCTTGGCTATCTTCTCGTGCGGAAGTGTCCTCCTTTGGTGGCTTCAGTGGGAGAATAGTGTCACCCATAACATTCTTGTTTTACTGCATGTTGGGTGCTCGCAAGGTGAATACGGCGCTAGAGACGGTGGAGAATGCTGCTACATACTCTGGCGTGCTGATCAGCCGCTGTTGCCACCCATCTTATTGTAGGTTGATTTGCGCCAGCTGCTGTTTAGGTTTACTGTACATATATTGAACACGTTAGGATGATGTGTGATGCGTTTTCCACATCGCCACAAGCGCATCGGTCACTGTCTTAGAGCCCTCTTCGGAGCAGATTCTCACCAAGACCGTGTCCCGTTAGTAGGCACGTTTGTTAGTAGGACAGGTCTAGTGTACTGCCCCATGCACTCGACCAGGTGCTGGCTTCGGGCATCCATTGGAATGTTTCTCGTCCTGCCTCACTGTGAGCCCATCTTTCCTGCCAAGATTCGTGCAGTTTTTTCCTTAAACGACTTATATCCGCTTTGATCCATGTAATTTGGAAGGTTCCTGGCGCTACACGCGCTTGTGGGAAATCAATGCCCCCGATTTGTACTGTAGTACCTTGCTTCAAGTGGAAGGATAATGCTCGTTGTATGGTCTCCAGGTCCACAGGAATAAATCCGGTTAGCACTTGTAATGTTTCATTTGAAACAGTGTGCCATGCTCTGGTCATCATTAAGAGGTATGAGCGCTGTTCTTATTATGTGTACTTGGTGGGCGGGGCGGCTTATAGTCCCACATTGAGGCGCCATAGCTAATATTAGGCACACACAACACCTTTTACAGAGTATTCATGACTGTTTTCTTCAGTTCCCAGTCACGCCTAGAGACCCTAATTAGGCTTGCCGCTGCTGCTTTGAGTTTTTCTTTAGATCAATCCATATGCGGCAGGAAGGAACTCTATGAGTCAAGCATCACCCCTAGATACTGGATATGTTTCACAAATTTAATATTTTTGCCCCCAAGCTTAATTTGTGGTGACCTATGAATGTCTAGAGATCCCTTGAGGAACATAGATTTTGTTTTTGTAGTGCCTTCTACCCAGTTTTGGATGACCTGCATGGCTTCCCTTCCCATATCTTCCAAATCTTTCCCGCTGCCCCCTTTTATTACTATGAAAAGGTCAACTGCATATGCGACGATGCCCCACGGCTTTCCAGCACACTCCTGCAGGAGTTCATCAAGCACCAGGTCCCAGAAGAACGGGCCGCTGATTGATCCCTGTGGGCACCCTTTTGTAGCAATCCTCTTTATTGATCGAGTCTGTGACGTTACTTTGATCTCTCTCTCTTTGAAATGGCTCCAGACTAGATCATACAGGTAGCCGTTGCAGAAGATGTGTCTTAAACGTCGCATGAGGCAAGGCCACCACAGATTATAGAAGGCACCCGATATCTCAATGAAGATGCCTGCTACGTAGTTGAAGTGTACCTGTGTAAGCAACCGCAACTGTTGTAGCGCTGTTTCGGTCCCAAAGCCTTTTCGGAACCCATTTTGGTTTGGTGATGCTAGGCCTGTGCGCTCATATATGCTGTTGATTCTGCGCACCATTATTCTCTCAACTATTTTGTCGAGTAATGGCAGTAAGCAGATGGGACGGTACGATTTAGGTTCATCCTTTGGTTTTGTCTATTCTTTTAACAGAATGCGGAAGTCCCCTTTCTTCCAGGCCATAGGGAACTCGCGGTCACTGAAACAGTTCCATATGATTGTTTCAAGAACTTCTGGGCATTTCGCCCAGATCCTTTTTAAAATGGCGGCATCAACGCCATCATGATCTGGTGATTTTCCAGGTTGACATGCTTTGAATGCTGCACTAATTTCGTGTCGTTCCATTACGTGGTCTTCTGCAGGGCCTGTGTATGCTTCATTATCGGTCCACATCCTCTTTTGCTCCTCTGTCTCACTGGCTTCTTTGTTCTCTGGTAGTAGCTTATCCAATATTAGATCAATGGATTGTTCCCACGTTACCGAATGTACTTCATTATCAGCTTATATGCTATGCCCCATGGCTCTCTGTTGCCTGTTTCCAGGACTAGGTCTCGCCATGAGGCTTCTTTTTTTTTATTTGTGTAGTGTATGTGTTTCTGGACTCCACATAAGAAGCTCTTGCAGTCGCGATCTCAGCTTCGGTTCCCCGCCTACGTGCATTTTGTAAGTTTCTGCGCCTCCATTGCTTTTCCCGCATTTTCCTGGTGAGTGTCTCATCCCACCATTGCCCTGTGTGGGGCTTTATTTTCATTTGCTTCATGGACTGAGCACAGATGTCCATGATGACCACCTGTAGCTTAGCCACCATGTTTTCAAGGGTAAGTGTGGAGTAGAGGTGTATTGCATCTCCATTAAACTTTCGCCGGAGCACCTCGTCGAACTTGCCCATCGCGCAGTTTTCGGTTGTATGTATTTAACGTAACGCAATTTTCTATGGTCTGATTGGTGAGCAGCTTATATTGTATACAGCGATGATCACTGCAGATCCATTAAGCTTTCAGTTCCGAATCCCTCAGGATTCTCTCCGCTTTGGTGGTGCACAGGGTCACGTCGATGTTAGACTCCCCACGAGCGGAGGAATAGGTTGTGATTGGGGAAGGTGTGTTAGCTATCTCCAAATGATGCTGCGTGATGAATTCTTCGACAAGCACTCCTTTTTCGTTAGTCTCTCTACTGTGCCATAGTATTGATGATGCATTAATGTCTATTCCAATGATTATTGATTCATTGGGTAGGCTTTGCATTAGTTTGTCCAACTTTTGGAGATTGAGCTCTTTTTGGTATGAATAGGCCTACTGAAAGTATGCACTGACAAGATATATCGTGCCGAATGGTCCCGACAATGCAACGCAAAAATAGTGAGTGTCAGAAAGACGACCAATCAGAATCGCATCCAGTGCAGCATTTCTCACAATAATGGCTGTGACTGGCTCTCCATCGGCAGTTGCGCCTGTAAATATTCTGCTGCCTAAGCCGTATCCTCTTGTGTTTCCATTCGAAACATATGGCTCTTGAAGAAGCAGGACGTATGGTCCTCAATCGCCATTCTATGCTGCAGTTGTGGACCGGGCGTCTTTTTGCCTTGACCGTTCACCTGTATTATGTTTAACCAGGAGCGGTCTTGAACGTTGCGTCTTGCTATTCTGTTAGGCATTTCAGCTATCCACTTGTAAGTACACCAGTAAGTACACTATCGAATCTCTGTTTCAGATGGGCACTAAAACGTAGTCTGTGAGACACTTCCTAGTTTGTCGGTTCTCACTTATGGTGGCAATGTTTGCATAATCCTATTGATAAACTAGATTCGCTGTGTCACAAGGTCTCACTTAGTCACTAAACCACTATCTACGAGACTCTTAGCTAGTATTAAATCTCACTTATGGTGAGTCAATGTTTGCACTGATGCACACGCCACTGTATGGTATGCCACCATTCGCACAGTAGGTCCTAGCTAGTGCCTAGTCGCTGGGTCACTACACTTGAGTCAATATACCGAGTGTGGTGGTGTAATGATTAGCGTTCTCGCCTCGCATTCGGGAGGACGCAGGTTCAAATCCCCGTCTGGGCATCCAGATTTGGGTTTTCCATGGTTTCCCAAATCACTCCAGGCAAATGGCGGGATGCTTCTTTCAAAAGGCCATGGCCTAATTCCTTCCAATTCCTTGGCCCCCATCCTTTACCGTCTCTAAAGACCTCGCTGTTAAGAGACGTTAAGCAATTAAAAAAAAAAAAAAATGAGTCAATAACTCGAGACTGGCAATTTCGGCGCTCCTCCACTTGTATGCAGTGGTCAACACTTTGTTGCAGGTGCTCGTCAGTTAGGTGGCACTCGTAGCTCTTAGGATCACGTGATGCAGTCCCAACTGTTGAGCCTCACTCGCACCTCACTGCCTGGATCTGAAACAGGTTTTGACGTGTTTATACGAGTATATGCACATGTGCATGTTTATGCTAGAGCGCGCATGAGAAGAGATCTTCCCAGGCTGTTACTGGACCTTGAGTCTGTGTTTTCCTGTGGCTCACGAAAGATAAGAGCCTGGTTAGTTCTTAGCCTATTAACGTTTCGTTACCAGGAAGACCCCAAGTCTTGTTGCAACATTTGAGGTATCTTGGCTATACCTGTTGGGGATGCCATGGTTGGGATAAACCACCTCTGGTCCTTTGGAGGACTCCTGTAG
The DNA here is from genome assembly GCA_031002005.1 of Vandiemenella viatica. NCBI lineage: Eukaryota > Metazoa > Arthropoda > Insecta > Orthoptera > Morabidae > Vandiemenella > Vandiemenella viatica. The sequence continues at coordinate 376,244,689 of CM061921.1, forward strand.
AACCTGTAATTCCTAAAATGATTATGGTACGTAATCAAGAGAGTTTCCAGGGGGGGGGGGCACCGTCCACTGTGGCCGGCGTTCACCGCCGCTCTCGTTCGCATCCAATGCCCAGATGGGTTTTTGTGTAAATTCCATAAATCAAGTTTTTGTACTTTCCATGCCGTTTAGCCACATTTGGCCTTTCGTTAACCTTTGCAAGTTTCGTCAGTTTCGCTCTATCTCCAGTCCTTCGCCTCTTTTATGACGTTTTTGTGTGTTGCGGATGACCGCCTATCGTTGTCCCTTTTCCCGGTAGGCATTGAGACAACCGCGTACTCCTGAGTCCTCCCGGCGACGGTGGGTTCCATCACCGATGTTTTCTGCCCAGCCGTTCCCGAACTACGGGTGGCCGAGCGAGTGAGAAATGTTGGCGGGAACACCGGCTATTGTGGCCGGTGTTACCCGCCGCTCCCGTTCACGTCCAATGCCCAGTTGGGGCGATTCATGTATTTTCCACAATTCAAGTTTTTGAGATTTCTATGATGTTTGGCCACCTTAGGCCTTTCATTAACCTTGGAAAAAATACGACCGTTTCGCCCTATCTCCGCTTCTACACTGACTTACTGTCATTTTTGTTGTTCAGGTTGAGAGGCATTTGGCTACCTTAAGAAAATTTTGCATTTCTTTTGAGAGCAACTATTGGTTTTGTTTTGGATCGCTTTCTTTGATTAACTTTTCGCAAATTTCAATCTTGTTGCGATGTCTCCAATCCTTCACCACTTTTTCCACCCATAAACTTTTAGGGATGTCAGTACTGCATACTGGCGTTACCGCCCTCTGCGTCCACCTTCTCACTAATCCTGGGACTCCTTGCTTCCCCTAACGATCCTTTGGACGTTGCCAGTCTAGCCCATGTTTCAGCGGCCTTTCCCCTTCGCCTGTGTCGTTCCCTTCTGAGCTGCTTTGTGTCCGAATGCGGAGTCCGGCGAGATGCCAGGAACCTCCACCGCAGCCCCCGCCAACTCACTCCCTTGGCTGTCCGAGCCCGCGTCGCACTCATAATTCCGTGAATGTCCTAGGTGTCTAGGACTGGACATTCCAAGTTGTCCTAAGGGTTGCTGAGCCCTATGCAGCAAATTGTGTCTTATGGCCAGTTTTCCAAGTCTGTCCCCTTTTGGGCAGTATGTTGCAAGCAAGATTCACGTCTTGCAAGATGAGGAAACAAAATTGTTTTCTACCACTCTCGACCATGTGCCCTTTTGTGTTTGTAAGCCACTTATCAGGACCATTGAAGCAAATTACTGATGTGATCCTTGGAGAACCCTATTGAGAGAGAAAGCCTAGAAAAGAAAGACCTGAAAGAGAAACCTGAAAAAGAAATCCCTACTAGCTGCCCGATCTCCCCGCACCGCTCCCTAACACCGGGTGCAGTGTTGGAAGATGTGGTGCAGACCCCTTCAGTCCATCTACGGATTTGTGCTTAGTGTATTGTTGGCGGCAAGGGTGCACCAACCCTTGGACGCTTGGTCTTCGTTCACCAGGACGCCTCCAGCACCTCAGCGATCATGGCAAGGTTGCTCATCGTCTTGAGCTGCGACCAATACTTTAGTGAGCTGAGAGGCAGCTTGACTACCAGTGAACCTCTCCATCCTGCAAGGTTCCGCGACCCCTTGCACCCTGGTCTTACTGCCAGTAACTGCAAGAGCAGAGGTATACCTCCGTTCTGCGCGTCCGGTCTTGTTGCCGAGGGCGATGGAACAGTGTGCATTACCGACTGTCGGCACCCTGAGTGCTTCCGGGCACCGTGTTGTACTACCTACATTGAGGCAAGTTCCCATCCTTCCTCACCACTAGAGGTGCAGTCTCGGTAGGGGTATCCTCTGGGCGGCGCCTAGCGGTAATGACCACCAGAGCCGTGACAGAGATACGTGTGAAGCCGTTCTGAAGGGTACACTAACTTCCCTGAACCCCGTCCGACGAATCAGAATGATCGAGGCATCGGCACAGTGTAGGCTCTAGGGGTGCAGTCTCTGTAGGCGTTCAGCCGTTCTGCAGGGCACAGATCACTTCTCCCTGAACTCCGCCCGACTAGTCGGGATATTCGAAGCATCGGCACAGTGTGCGTTCCCGGTGGCAGGGTGCACCACTTCGCTGACTGTCGCTCACCCAGTTTACCTGGGGTGGCTCCTGGTACCGTACGCATACAAAAGCAAATAAATGCGTTCCTTTCTCACCAGCTAGTTAGTGCAGTCTCGGGACCCCGGGTGTGCCACACCCGTTATACAGGCTATCCTAGAGGAAGGCCCAGATCCCTGGGGGAGTGTGGCTGAATGTTGAGATACAGCTGATTAGCAGACATCGTTATTTTTAAAATGTCTAATGTGTTCATTTGCCTTTCCCTGATTTTCTCGCCGATATACGAGACCTGGCTACAACTACATGGTATTTGGTATACACCTGGGGTCTGTAATTTCTCCCTTTTCTCTTTTACCCTTAAAAGCAAATCAGAAATCATCCTAGGTAGTCTATATACCCGACTGATATTTTTCTTTTTTAAAAGACAGCCAATCTTATTTATTACCCCTTGAATGTAGGCTAACACTGCCATGGGTCTTTCCGTTTATCTGCTGTTCTCTCTTCCTGGTGCTGAAATTCAGGGCAGTGCTTGAGGTTTATGAGTTGCAGTGGCTTTATTGATACCATCAAGGCTGTAGCCGTTGGCCAGAAACGTCTCCTTTCAAAATTGTCTTTCAGTGACTATGCTCACTTCGTCACTATGGACGCACGGACGCTAAAGTTTTTAGAATTCCGTGATTCGCTGCTGGTTGGTGGTGAGAGGCTGCATGCAGATAGCGTGCTTCAGAAGCTATTTATCGGCGGCAGCGATCCGAGGCGTGGCAGTCTTCTGGTGAGAGAAACAGAATGATGGCTGAAACGTCAGGTTTAAAAAAATTGACGCTGTTCCTTCGGGCCAACCACGATAACGCGGAAGTCTACGCAGTAATGTTTATATGTGTTACTAGCCGATACCCGCGTGGACTTAGAATTTCATTACCTGTTAGTAACAGGACTGGTCTCAAACAACACCGAGTCGACATAATATGACAGGAAAGCCATCGCTATATCACTCTACCTTCGAACCTGTCTCGTTTCCAACATATTTAAAAAAAGAAAAACAAACGAAGGTGCGGGGATGTAGGGTAGGGGGGTTAACTAAGGACAGCTTTAATTCAGCTTGGTATTTTCATCTTCAGCATGAGCATCCGATTCTTGGGTTCTAATAACTTTAGCTGCTCGTGCTCTGCTAGAGATACACCATAGGCCAAGTTTACGGCCGGTAGGCATGTCGAAAAAGAATTCAAAATAAACTGGTGCCAGAAGCATTTAGGCAGACACAAATTAATGGTACAGTGCAGTGAAAATTGACATCTATACTAAATAATACGTTTTGTCTCTTAACGAAATTTACTAACAAATCATACACTAACAGACTGCGCGAGAAGCACTACTAAAAACCGTCGTAACATTACAGATTAATACTCTCTCTCTCTGACTGCGAGAGAAACAACGGCTGAGTGATCATTATAGCGTAAAAAAATCATTGTTAGACCGCGTACGATTTTCCAAGCATTTCACCCAGGGGCGGATCCAGGGGGGGGGGCTAGGGGGCTCAAGCCCCCCTAAAAGTATCTCGGTCCACCCCCGACATTATAATTCTGAGACCATTTTTTTTTTAGCTCTACAGATTCGAGGCCCGAGGAGGCTACAAAGACTACCCCAACACTGAAGGCAAGCCCTCTGAACCAAAATTCCACTCAAGCCAAGCCCCCCCCCCACCCCAAACCAAAATCCTGGATCCGCCCCTGTTTTTCACCCCTAAATTTGTGATATTTACAGTTTAATACGCAATCCAAAAACTGTCAGTACAGGCATGGCTCATACGATCAAAAACAACTCTTTAAAAATCTTTGCCACGATCGGGATTTGATCAGGAGACCACGGTGCAAACAATAATAAGCAAGCGCGTTAACCACAGAGCCACCATCCCGCAATACTGTAAGCAGCTACAGAGTTTTAACACATCCTAAGCGTCGGTCTAAGTTCGTTTCGGTAATTTTTTCAAAATTACATGACAATTATTTATACAGAAAAAAAGTATCCTATGTCCATCCTAATGCCAAATCGCATCTCCTTGTCAAAATTTCATCACGATCGGATTAGCCGATTAGCCGTTTAGCTCAAGAAACGTAACAAACAGAGAGACAGAGTTAATTTAGCATTTATAATATTAATATAGATGCTGGCATTGCAAGAATATGCAAGACTTTTAACATATTTCTGCAAGATGTCCATAGGCTTTTGAAACTGTATAATAAGAAGCCAAAAATCGTAGTGAGCTATGATGCAAAAAAATGTCCAAGGATAAGTTTACTCCGAATGTAGAAGCATGCATACATATATTTATTAAATACTAATGGTGTTTTTGTTTTTTCTTTTTTGTGGAAATGCGAGCTAGTAACGAGCACAAGACATAATTTGTAAAGTGACACAACGAAATGCCATACCGTTGCACATGACATAGAATCTACGTTCTGAATAAATGACATTTTACCGACTTTGAACACAACAGCGTTTTATTCACTAGATGACTTACACCATCAGTCTGGATAGTGACAGTGTGGAAACTGGTAGGTGGACTGTCGAGGCCTGGTCGTCGGGAATGAGTAGGCGGCGAACAAAGTATCGGCAAAACTACAACCACTGACCTACTCGCTGCATCACAGAGAAAGGAAACTGGAAATAGAAACATTAATTTTCCTCTATAAGATCCAGCGTGGAACGGAAGTTCAATGGCTTCTAGAACTGTGACACAAGCAACCATTTTAGCAGACTATCACAGCCTGAATACGATGATGGAACAGGTGCGGCATTGAACTGAATGTTCAGTATTAAAGAGAGTTTTTTTTTAAAATTTGTCCTGCTAAAGAAATTATTTTTGGCCGCGACGCAAGGATCGAGATTTGAAGAACCTAGCATGGACCATTTAACTTCCGGGGGCCAGTATATCGACCCTTTAACATGTTCGACGGCAATGCCTTATCTCCATCTGCAATCGCCTCTTGATTCAATGAAATCGCAGACTAACCAGAGAGAGTTTAAGTTCTGGGAACAGACAGAGTAACACACCTGGGAAATATGGTGGATCATCCTGAATTCGTAGTTCATATTTCGAGGTTTTCCCATCACGGAGACACTTTTGTGAGCAAGAGCATGGCTTGATTTTTCTTCTGAAGAGCGGGTCGTTTGTGGCGTATTCTTTTGTCCAGAGTTGCACGTAAGTTGGGTGCGCAGATTGCATTTAATTAACGTTTTTTGATATTTTAATTACTAATTCTGGCAGATGCTTAACTAAACACAATTATTATTAAATGTAACTAATAACCTTAAAAATGACGTAATGTGGCATATATTTCTTAGTTTACTGAAACAGCGATATCTCTGGACAAAAAGTACAATAAAACTTCTACACCGACAGAATATAAATAAAAAATGCAGCTGATAATTAGTATGTTAATTTCTTCACGGTTTCTCAACTAAACAGAATTGTTATTAAATAAAGCCTCTATTTTGTAGTAACCTCTCTGGACGCAGTTGCACGTGAAGAAGATAACACACTGACCATAGTAAACTTTTATTCCATCGTATTAATGAGGTAATGGCTTTACACTTCGTTCACATTAAGGTCATTAAAGGCTGGAAAGCACCGGGGGAAAGGTATGGGAATGAATTTGCCCAAGGAATTTTTGAAGAAAACCATTCCGACATTAGCCTGTAGTAATGTCAGGAAACCACGAAAAACCGAATCTGGATGGCCGGAACCTTTGTCCGCTACCGCTCACCCGCCACGGGGTTTGGATCTTTTTGTTTATTTAATAATTAATTATACTGAAATTTTTAAGCAAAGAGCACTATAGATTTATTAGAAGGAACAAATTCTTCCTCGTTGTTGTTTATTAACGTAAAGTTCTTCTGCAAATAGCAGAGTAAGTATGGTGTTTTTATACAACATTTCGGTGAATCATAATCTCCGTCGCAATCTTCAACACGCGCGCTTAGCTATAAACTTCCGATCTTTGGGCTTGTTCAGTATCTCACTTAAAGATGGCGACGGAAATATTTTATCTTCGAATACACTTGCCGACGAAACCACTGATGGATCCAGAAGACAAGGTCGGACGTCAATGTAACATAACTTCGGCGAGTATGTTAATGATTATAGTTGCAATTCTCTGCAATGTTTAGAACCATAGTATATTATTGCTGTTCGTATTGTTGCCAGGCCTGGTAAGGTATATAAGCCGCGTGAACAGCGTCAGATGTTGATTGGTTACTGTGAAGGACAGGTAGATGCCGCGTACTTGTGTCAGACAGTGTTACCAGCGCTTGACGGAGTTTGAAAGGGCCTCGTTGTGGGTCTCCATTTGACTGGCTGGTCTAATAATGCATCATCTAGATCTGTGGGGCATTCAGATGTGACTGTGGCCCGTTGTTGGTCTGAGCAACACTCCAGTCGGTGCCGTGCTGTGGCGGTGTGCGCATCGCGCTGAGCGATCTCGACGAGCCGAAGAATAGAAGAACGACGGAGCAACTGAACACAGCCAACAATTGTTGTTCCTCAAAGAAATAGCAATGTCGTCATCGTCGGAAAAAGCAAGGCGTGTCTGTTCTTCTTGCTAGACAGATACTGTGAAATAGCCACAGTGGTAGAGATTTTTCCGAGGAACTGTCAGGGTAATACCACTCCACGGCCCACCCCTGGGTGGAACCCCCGAGTGAGAGGTGTGGGGTTGCACTGTCCTGGATACCAAGCGGTGACAACTAAGGCCCAGTACAACACCCCCTGTCATCAGAGAGGTAGGTTAAGTGTAGGGTAATGAAACAAAACCATTTTTACAAATTTTTCACTAACCCAGACCGCCACGGAGTCCGCAAGGACTGCCGAGGCCATGTCCTCCCAATGGCCCCAGCCTCCCACCTCAAAGCGTCTGAGCTCTGGAGATGTGGGTCCGCTTGAGATGGAAGCTAAAGAGATAGTTTCCGTGTCAAATGTGCCCACGGGGAATCGCTACGAGCCCCTACAGGACTATAATAATGCTGCACCTGATAAGGAAACAGACAGTCAAAGGCCCCAACAACCGCATGAGCCAAAGGTTCCCCCGATTATCGTGTATGAGACTGCGGGCTACTTCAGAACTGCTGAAGAGCTCAGAAAAAAGTTAACAGGAACTATGAACCTAGCCTATAGAGCTTCCAGTATCAAATATCAGTTGTATAACCAGGCTGACTTTGTTTTTCCCATGGAATACTTTAGGGATAAAAAGATACAGTACCACACATACGAGTTCGACAGCCAAAAGAAACCGTTGAAGGCAGTAATGAGGCAACTGCCGATTGACATGGACGTGAGCGAGATGCGTGACGAGCTTGTAAATCTGAAGTACTCGGCTCGAAGTGTGTCCCAACTGACCAAATTTGACAAAGAAAAGAACGATAGGGTGCCCATGCCACTGTACATGGCGACGCTAGATAACACTGAATCCGCGAAGAAAATCTATGACCTTGACAAATTTGCTGCACCTCAGAGTGAAAGTAGAAGTTTACAAAACATCAGAGGGACAGTCTCAATGTCACCGCTGTCAGAAATTCGGAAACGATCAGGAACATTGCCGGATTAATCCTCGCTGTGTTAAGTGCTCCGGGGAACACCTCACTAAAACATGTACTAACACAAAAGAGGAACCTCCCAAGTGTTCGAACTGCTCTGGACAGCATCCTGCGAGCTATCGCGGCTGTCCGCAGTATAAGGAAATTGTGCAGTCGAGAAATGTCCGAATACAGCAGCAAAAGCAAGAAAATGATAAGGAGAAAGCTGATAAAACCGAGACACCAGACGTCTCTGACAGGCAGCAGTTCCCATCCCTCCCACCAAAGACGAACGCATGGACCGAACAGACCGACAAAAACCAGACAGACAAAATCGACCAAAAGAACAAGACAGACCGCAACCAGGACCAAAGCAAGACTGACAACCAACCCAAAGCTGGAGGACTCGGCTCCGACTTTGCTGAGATAGTGTCTTTCCTGAAAGAGTTTGACTTCCGAAAGGTGATAAACACGGTGAAAACCGTGGTTACCAAATTTCGAGAGGCCGAAAATATGTTAGAAAAGGGACTTATCCTAGGACAAGCCGTCAGCGAGTTCTTCAGCGATGGCGAGACAAAAAAAAAAAAACCAACGCTTAACATACTTGCGTGGAAGGCCAATGGCATCTCCAATAAACAATTAGAATTACTGAATTACCTGACGATAATGACGTCGACATAGCCCTCATAGGAGAAACCCACCTAAATCCCGGCAACGACTTTAGGATGAGGAACTACACTGTAACACACACTGACCGACAGACGCAAGGAGGAGGCACTGCTGTCCTGGTCATAAACAGGCTGGTCCACAGAGACCTTCCTGACGCACAAACTGGTGACCTGGAACACACGGCTGTCGAACTTGTATTAAACGGGGAACCTCTCCATCTAGTCGCAGTCTATAACACACCAAGTAAGGAACTGAAACAAGAAAACGCGCAAACATTGTTAGATAGGAATAAAACAGTAATACTAAGTGGTGACTTGAATGCCAAGAGCCAGATCTGGCATAGTAGACTTACCAATCGGAACGAAGGGGTCTGCTTAGGGTGCTGCAGGCCAACAAAAATGTTGAAGTGTTGCGCCCGACGTTCCAACCTACTTCCCGAATACGGCAGGGAATCAACCGGATGTCCTGGACAAATTCGTTGTGAAAGGACTGAGCTGGCAGAGGGAAATATCAACCCAATGTGAGCTCAGCTCTGATCACAATCCGATTCTTCTGTCAGTCAAGCTACAAGAACCACAGCGTCCGAAAATCTACAACAGCTTCCATACAAACTGGGACCGTTACAGAGACGACGTCACACTGCACCTCAAGGATATGCCAACTCTTGACTCAACCCAAAAAGTGGACGAGGCTGTATCAAGATTCACCACAGTAGTGCACGAGTGCACAAAACAGTCGAAAACTAAAACAATAAGGACATATGATAAGCCAAAAATTCCAGAACATATTCAAAATCTAATCAAGCTAAAAAACAGAGTCCGCAAGAGGTGGCAGAAATGGTGCGACCCGACTGACAGAGGTATGGTCAACCACCTAGTAAATGAAATCAGAGAGAATCCACAGGCACGAAGACTGGCAAAATAAAATCGCAGCAGTACAGAGCAACAACAAAAAGATATGGGCACTTGCGAATACTAGGAAGGCCGCCGGGTACGACAAGATTTCCGCCCTCCAAGTAAAAAATCTGCCTCCACAAGCTGTTAGATACCTAACGACGATCTACATCGCATGTCTGAATCTAAGTTACCTTCCGACGGCTTATAAAATAGCGAAAGTGGTAGCAGTACCCAAATCAAACAAGAGTAGGATAATGCCGGGAAACTACAGACCTATCTTGCTACTACCAATATTAGGTAAAATATTCGAAGAATACTGAAGAGACCAAACAATTTCATAGAAACCAACAACATCATCATACCACAACAATTTGGTTTCAGAAAGGAGCACAGTACTGTTCAACAATGTGCAAGGCTTGTGGAGTATATCTACAAGAAAAGCAGGCAGGAAGTGGTACTGTTGCGATACTTATTTACATAGAGAAAGCTTTCGACAGAGTTTGGCATGAGGACCTACTCTACAAACTACACCAGTATAACATGCCAGACAATATGATACATCTACTACATTCCTATCTAACAGCAGAAAATTCTTCGTGTGCCATGAACAAGGAAACAACTCACTTAAAGAAATAGAAGCCGGGGTCCCACAAGGGAGCAGAATTGGACCACCACAGCTCAACCTATATGCAGACGACAGTCCACACACGACAGATAACAGGGAAGTCAGAAGGGCCCTCTGTTTTCCAACCCTGGCTGACACTATCAAAGCTAAATCTGTAATCTTTTTCCATAAATGTACTATCTCACAACATGACTTAATATCTGAAATAGTAGATGAATTTGAAGAAATGAGAAATATAAGAAGACCAAAACTAACACTTACGAGGCAATACCATACGTATCTACTAGACCCCACCTCCAAAACCCCAAGTCCTCCATTATCTGTAAATAGGCCCCCATCAGTTATGAGTAGGTACCCCCATGTACAAAATCCCCACCAATAGGTCATTAAATACAGATGTCATCCCCCATTAGGTTAAACTAAAATAAATTAGGATCCCCAGTAAATATTCCAATGTAAAAAAGAAGAGGAACCAAGAAACCAGAGAGCTCATCCCACTTGCTACCTTTGCAGTAACATTGAAACCTGGCGCGATCTATAACGTTCGCGCAATACAATACATTAGAGTAAAAATAGAACGATACAAAGTCTAAATGGCCCTGCTCAATGTGTAAAATGCCAGGAGCATGGACACACTGCAAACTATTCCAATTTCCCTGCCAGGTGTGTCAAATGCGCAGGTCTACATTCAAACAAAAACTGCACTATTCCAAACAGCCAAAGGCAAAATGTGTTAACTGTAACAGCGATCATCCAGCCTCCTGGAGAGGCTGCCCAGTATATCAGAAGATAGTGAAGCTGCCTAAACCAAAATCGAAAGTTGATGAAACCCAGAATTTCCTAAATAATCGCCATAAGGAGAAAAACAATTTATCAGGGGTCACGGAGCGTAAGCACTAAACAAAACAGAACTGAACAATTTTACAACTCTCAAAAAAGGGTAACGGAACGGATTCAATCATTCCCTGACACGCTGAAAGGAGCCAGGAAAAATAAGTACAGACAAATAGTTTCAGAAGAAGAAGAGGACTGCGATAGCCAAGTGGACTTCCTCGACATGAGAAAATTCCTTCAAACAATGAGACGAACAATGAAAAAGGTTAACAGTGCCAAAGACAAGTTCACTAAATTCTTTGCAATCCTGGAAGGTGTCATGGCCATGATAAAATAATGACAAGAAACCCGTCCAAACAGAGCGATCTAAGCATCGCTATTTGGAACGCGAAAGGAATCAAAAGTAAAAAGTTAGAATTACTAGATTTTTCGAATCGTCACAACGTCACCGTAATTCTACTGTCAGAAACCCATCTTAAATCCAATCGCCTATTAGGCTTTTAAATATACGGATCGGACAGAACAGGGCAACGAGGTGGTGGCACAGCCATCGCAGTAAGGAACTCCTTGACTCACGCAGTCATCAAAACCTATCAACCTGCTGGAATTGGAAGCTACGGCAGTTAAAGTCCAAACAAAGGAAGGACACTTAATTCTAACATCAGTTTACCTGTCACCGAACAGAGCTTTAACTGAACAGGACTTAGATTAAATCCTGTCAAAAGGGAATAAGATCTTAATAGGAGGTGATCTAAGTAGCAAGCATACCACATGGAACTCCCGTACATCAAATGACAAAGGAGAATATTTGTATAAATTAGCTGAAATAAGGAACTTACAGATTTATGGTCTTACTAATGCTACCTATATTCCTAACCACAGCAACGTCTAGCCCGACATCCTCGACATCGTCGTAGTCAAAAACATCAATCATGACATTCACCTCCATACAATGAACGATCTATCGCAGGCCACAATCCTGTCGTGCTCCAGTTCAAGAGTTTTTCTCTAACCCACATTAGCAGCAAGAAAGTAAAAGAAACTAACTAGAACCACTTCTCCAGGCAGATTCACAACGAAATAAATACAACCATTAATGAATGTATCGTCACCTGATCGCATCAACAACACGATCAAAGAAGCCGCAAGAAAAGCGTCTGTCACCACCACCATCTTATACAACAACTTACATCATGAACTGCCGGTCCTACTCAAAGACCTCAGATACTTAAGGAATTGATACAGATCACTCTGGCAAAGCTTTCGCGACCCTGCCGAACGCTGAAGATTTCGATATTACTCCCGGCAACTTAGTGCGCGCCTAACAGAAAGAAGTACAGAAAGGTGGGAGGATAAGATGGCCCACCTCTTGCTAGAAAATAGGAAAGCCTGGGATTTTATTCGAGCCCTAAAGGAGCCAAAGGAAACCAAACCTCCAATATTAGACCGTGCAGGACCTTGCTTTCTGCCGTTAGAGAAAGCGGAAATTCTGGCAGAGCACTTCGCCGCACAATATAAAGAAGTGGAATATCCTCTAACTCCACTGGAAGAACAGGTGGAAGCCGAAATTATTCAACGAGTGGAAGAAAGGCTAAGCAGACCCTCATCGGACCAGCCAGAGTTAACAACACCAGGCGAAGTGAGGTCAGCCATCAAGAAACTAGTCACACAGAAATCACCTGGAGTCGACGGCAAAGGGAATATCCATCTTAAGAACCTACCAAGAAAAGGCCTATACTCCTGACTAGAATATTCAATGCATGCCTACTCCAACATTACTTTCCAACAGCATGGAAGACGGCCAAGGTCATAGCTCTCCCTAAAAGGGGTAAAGACAAACATAATCCTAATAATTATAGACCAAGCAGCTTACTTCCTGCCACCTCCAAGCTACTAGAACGAATTCTGCTGAAGAGGATCAAAGCTACTTTAGATTTTGGACATACTATCAGGCGAGAACAATTCGGATTTCAAAACAGAGTAGGAGCCACTTGTCAATTAGTAAAGGTCACTGAACAAATCAGTAAAGGTTTCAATTGGAACAAGTCTATGGCTGCCATATTTTTCGACATCGAAAAAGCCTACGACAAGGTTTGGCATATCAAACGTATTGATAAATTATACCAATAAACTGACATCCCAGACTGCTATATACCTCTCATCGCAAACTACCTCAATGACAGGAGGTTCTTCGTTCAAATAGAAGTCCAGAAATCAGCTACTTATACCATTAATGAGGGATTACCGCAGGGATCCGCAATAGCACCTCCGCTGTTCAGTATTGACGTCAAAGACATAAGAACCCGGCCAAATGTCTTCATAGCACAATTTGCGGACTACACGGTTATCTATGAAACTGGAGGTAATCTGTAAAGAAATATATCCAACCCCTAAGCAGGTCTTGATGCATTCAGCCAATGGTGTCGGAAAAACAAGGTGAATGTTAATCCTAATAAATGTGCCACGGTGTATTTCTACAGGAAACGGTCGATCCCACAAAGACAACTAGAATTAATGGGACAGAAGATACCCTGGGTTACTGAGAACCGGTACCTGGGGATAATTTTAGACAGAAAACTCATCTTTCGACAAAATGTTCTCGATAGACGTTAAAAAGCTTTAGCAGTGGCAATGAATTTGGCTTTAGTTCTAGGGAGCAATGACCGGAACCTCGACACAAAAATAAGAATTTATGAATCAGTAATCTTGCCCTTCATCATTTATGGTTGTCAGGTTTGGGGATCAGCTTGCAAATCAACACTGCTACACTTCCGAAGAGTTCAAAATAAATACTTACACATTATTACTCATGCTAACTTCTATACGCCAACAGACCTACTACATGAAACCACCGATATGCCTACAATTCAAGCAGAAATCTATCGCCAAACAGACAAATTCTTCAGCAAGCTTGATCCAATCCGCCCTGAAGTAGACAGATTGGAGTCTGTTGGAACAGTGCAGCCAATGGAATGGCACAAATACAAAGTGCCACTTAGCACGGTAATGAATCCCCAATAAAGGACACATACCAAAACTAACACTAAATAAATAAAATAAAAAGAAACACTTCACAAAAAGAATACTCAAGGGTTTACCTCAAAGGCCATTAAATAATCGCCGAAGCCGGATTTTTTCCCTAAAGCGCATTCCTACTATCCCAACACAAACCAATCTGAACCAGTAGATTAAGCGACAAACAGTAGCAGGGCTACAAAACGCCGTTGATGCAACGGAAAAAAAAAATTGGTCATAGGCTAGCTGCATCTGCACCAGGGAATTGCCGTCCCATGACAAAGCTGCCGTTTACACCACAACATAATCGGGAGCGTCCATAAACTTCGTAGCTCCAGTTTGGCCTCCTGTGAACGCCCGCCCCTTCCCCCCACGTAGCCCGACGTGACTATTGCCAATACCCCCCTTCCCCCTGACGTAGCAGGTAGCTTTTTTCCCTTTTGATTCCAGAAGACATTTTGTGATGTTTTCTCTTGTCAGCCTAATGTAAATTACATTCGGAGATAATTAAATTAAGGAAATAAATATTCACATGCTGCAACTCATTTTAACTGTGAAAAATGATATTAATGGAAAACTACGTGGCCTGACTCGGAACTCCCCCCACGTAGCGTAGCGTAGCCTTCCAGCCCACCCCTCCTCCCCCTATACCGAGCCACGCAGTTTATGGACGCCCCCTTGGAGGGTGCTGTGACCGCTGCCGGGTCAGCGATGAATCATGGTTCTGCACTACCACGGATGATCTTCGTCGGCGAGTGTGCGAAATCGGTAAAGCTTCCCACTAATATCGGCATATTTCTACCAAAAATCGGTGTATGAAAGAAATACAACCCAAATAACCACGATTTGCTGGGCAACATTTACTGTCCAAGAATTTTTATCCGTTTGACACCAATTTGACTACCAAACTTGGCACTCCAAGACTTGTTACCAGTTTGACATCAAACTGTGTTGGAAACTCATGGAATCTGCTGCCGCAACTGCACGACAAATTTCCACCAAAAGTTGGAGAGATGATTTTGGTTTCAATTTTCTTTCAAAGTCTGGGTACTTTTTTTACCTTTTTATAGTATAGATCGAAGTCATTAGATTGCAGTAAGGGAGGTTAAAATATTATATACAGATTATTTAAGTTTTTTTAAAACTTCATCACACTACTAAATGACATTATTTTAAACTTCTTCATCTTTGTCAAATAACAGGAACTTACAGGATATACTATAAATTTAAAATTAATACGAGAATCTTTTACATCGAAATTTCATATCATGAGTAAGCTGTAGTCTATACTAGTAAGACATAATGAAATCAAAATAACAAAAGCAATAGACTTAGTAATTTGTTTATAACGTTATTGTACAAAAAGATATCTACCTTCATTCAAACAGAAACATAATCTTAAATTTAATTTTTACATTCTTTGGGTTCCTTGGCCATAGCCGAGTCATTTTTTAATTAATTGCGAAGTTATAACAATTAGCGTTGGTGTCTTTTTTTGTATGTAATTGATTGATTGATCCAGTAGACAGCCTATTTCGCTGTTTTGTTTTAATATGAGAGAAAATGTTCTCAAGATTAGCGGATGAATGGGGCAGTGATAAAACAGTAAATACGAAAGTAGACAACATAGGAAACACTAGTGTGTCATCGCCACGCTTTAGTGAACTGACATTATCCCAAAAGAGATCAATGTCATCAGGAAATGTTTTGATTTGTTTACAGTTTCTTAAAATACGCCACTCTTTATCAGTTTGTTGGAAATCATTGCTCTGTACAATGTTGGGAAAGAGTCTACTAACATGAATTATCGAAGCAATTTTACCATTTTTAACATTTGATGGTTCAATTATGTCTAAACCTTTTATTTCATAATTTTCCAGTGGAAACCGCGCATTTATTTGCTGGAAAGATTCCATATAAATCAAGGTATCTACATTTTTAAAAAAATGCTTTTTTTCTTATGACTTTACGCCTCGTCGACGTCGATCCTATTAGAGGCGAGAAAGGACTGGGTCAAGGAACGGGAAGGAATTCGGCCATGGCATTTGGAAGGATGCATCACGGCACTCAGCTGGAGTGATTTGGGCAAACCATGGAAAACCCAAATAGGGATGCCCGGACGGGGATTCGAACCCGCGTCCTCCCAATTGCGATGCCAGAACGTTAACCGTTCACCCACCACGCTCGGTTAACCACAAATTTCCTTGATCTGGGCTTAGACCTGAACTAAGTAATGTATTATAGCTCTGGCCAGAATAATTGGCGGGTGGCGTCAAATGCGCCGTTGCCAAGCCGTGCGCGTAACAGTTGTATTCACCTCTTTACTTGTAGTAATGGTTTATAACGTGTTTTAAGTAATTTATGATCACTATTCTGTCATAAAATATTGATGCATGTCATTTCGTTAAGAAAGTTATGCATTGCAGATGCGTTTAATATAATTGGAGGTTTCAAAGACCTGTTATTTATTATTCTATTATCTGCGCAGAAAAATAAAATTCTCGACAGACTAACGAAACTTATGGAAATACTCTTCTTTTATTTGTGGCTAAAAGTCCACGTGTTACATTTTATTTTCAGTTTGTATATTTATAACTAAAATCAAAATTTTATTTTGTCATCCTCTGCACTGAAAAAACTTGCTTAATTAACGACAAAATTATCTGTTTATATATTACCACTCATCACTATCGTAAAATTCGTGTACTGTCCTCCTGACAAAGGACTGTCAAAGTCGCTAAGCTTTGTTAGAGTGCTGTATTGTTTCATATTTTTCTTTCGAGAAACAAACGTATGTTATTTTCCCTCACGACACACGCGCTGGACAGTTCTCAAACCGACAACCACAAGCTGCAGCGCAAATACCCTGTCCATTCCCTAATTTTTTTCGCAATATGGTTGTTTTTTGCGGTAACAAATCACTGCAGTTTTTTATTTCGTCAATATCAAGTACGTCCATATCATTCAAGTCTTTTCCTACTAGCGTACATGTAGAAGACAAAATTTCTCGATCATTGTCCACAAGAAATTTGAAATATTTATAAACATTGTGAATGATAGATTTACTGTGTTGTCTGCTTCAGCAGCGGTGGTTCTGCTGTCGATGAGTTGCGTCTTGTTGGGAGTCGTTAGTTCGGAAACACCTGGAATAGGAGAATAAGTCTCTTCCTAAGTATCCATTTTTAGTAGCAAGATTCTCTTGCTAAATTTCCCTAATTATAAGTTACTGCACTTTTTGTTCGGTAAAATTATTACACTAAATTACTACAATTAATAAATAACCAAAAGGAATTATTTAAATCGCACGTAAAAATCGTAAATCGCTAAAAATCAAAATATCCTCTCTCGAGCAAGTTCACACTCACACTGACACTTTCTAATTCCGATTCTCAGGTTCACACATTTTTAGTGAAAGGGAGGTGGAAGGTTTGGGGGTGGTTAGAGAGCTGTTGACGCTTGGACTAGGCAACACAGGCCGCACAGCGTTGCAATTTTCAGGTGATAGAAAGAGAGCGCATCGCGAGTTTGTCCCCAAGTACGGCAACAGCGCGTTCACACTGACCCGCCAATTACTCTGTCCACAGCTATAGTCGCCGCAACATTGTAATATACGGCATCGATATCCATAGGATTTTTAAAATCAACATTTTTGATTGGATTACTAGCTAAATATTCATTTTTAAAAAGCAGTCAAAATTATTCTTAATGTTTAACTTATTTTCTCATATAAAATATGAGTTTTCGGGAGATCTGCCTGCATTTCTTTGTTTAAATGATTAAATAATGGTAAAATAATCTAAAAATTCCGAAAATAGTAATGTAGTGGGATATTGGAGCTCTTTAAATATGTTCTGCAGTGGTCATTAGGTACTTGGTCTATGAAAAATTGTTTTAGAGCAGAAATTGGTTCCAATACTCTTTCTACTTCGCGTGTGAGAGGGGTGAAGTATTTTATGTGCTTTAAAGTCACAACATATTTGAAAGCTTTTTTTGGACTAGAAGAAAAGTAATTACAAATGTCCCTTATTAGATCGTGTATAAAGCTTGGCAGTTTGACACTTGCACAATGACGTAACGAATGGCATGTGCCCTTTGGATAATTTCGTTTTGCAGCAATGTTACAACAGAATTATTATGCCCTATCATTAAGTTTGACCCCCATCAGATCCAAAACCTATTAGATTATTTATACATTGAATATCATTGCTTCTAAAAATGTTTACAATGTGTTCAAGTACGGATACTGCATTAGTAGCTTTTAATGGAATAAGAGCTAAGAAACAAATTTTGATGCGATGCTTTTTCGCATATCTCACGACTAAGCACAAGTGTTTTGCTGTGCTAAAAATTAGTGGACTCGTCAACAATAAGCGAAAAGTTGGTTTGCCGCAGATCTTCAAATAAATTATCAAAACTTTTGTTACCTATAATATGATCAACAATGCCGTGTGTTCTCATGGTCGAACATTTTATTTCTTCTGCAATTTTTGAATCGGTACTTATGGTCTGTATCAATTTCGGTAAGTGGTGCATTACACTATATTCCGCAACAAACGTGGCTAATCTTATTTCACCTGAAAATTATAAATGAAATATAAACTATGGTAGTGGTAGAATTCAAAGTAATATAATAATGTAAATACTCGTACTTTATAAAAAAAAAAAATATTTTTCCTTGTTTAATTTGTACATCGGTTTTTTTTAGTTTTTGTCACAGTAAATGACGATATTTTTATCTGTGATTTTATATTTTTTGATGATACCGAAAGTGCTGGTGCAGAATTGTGATTCTCGAGAGCGTCCTTTTGTGATGTAATATTAATATCCTTATAACAACTCTTAAATAGGAATAGTTTGCACTTTTACAACTTTTTTGCAGCCAACCTGAAATTTTTCTTCCTTTGTATAAAATTGTGTGTTTTTTTTTTACTCGCGCTTGTACTCGGTTCTTCGTCTCATGACAATTTGTCTTAGCAACTCGGATATAGTTTCTCTTCTAAGTGATGAAAACTAACGAACAAATAAAATCTGAATTCTCGCTTATGTTTTCTTCTTTTAGTCATCAATCAGAAGATTGGTTTTTAGCAATTCTCGATGTATGCCGCTTTTCTGCCTTCCTTTTTAATTCTACATAACTGTTGCATTTCACTCGTTTACATAGACCGGCGAATTAGCTAGGGAATACCACGAAAATGTCGAGAATGTAGGGCACAAGGGTAATCTCCAAAAGATCTCGGGAACATTCTGAAATATGCAACTAGTTACCACATAATCGATCGAGATATTCCCCGTAAAACATAAATGAAAGGGTTGGCAACTTAAACATTTGGGAAAATTTCCTTGTATTCTCATAAATCCTGGAAAACCCGTTACATTGCAGTAAGAGAAGCCCCGTATCGGTAGCTTTGAGACCACTGGTGTTGGCGACCTGGGGAGAAGTCCCATTCTCCCCAGCGTCATGTTGTGGGGAATCAGTATCGTGGTACCACTGTCCTGTGTATGAACTGTCTGCGTGATGTTGAGAGACTCCCGTGGCAAGCAAGATCACCAGGTCCGTCCGTGATACAACATGCTTGGGACCAGCTCGAACGTCAACTCCGTCCCAGCGCCAGTATCCAGGATACCAAGGACCAGAAGCAACAGTTGTAAGCTAGCTTGCCTCAGGAGGAGAGGATACCAAGGCTTTATGACACCTATCCCAACTGAAGCAGTGCAGAAGGGGAGCAACGTCATACTGAAGTGGGCTCATACTGCTAATTTCTTTATAAATTTGACTAGATTTTGTAATCACATACACTCTCAACCCGTGAAGTTTCTTTTCGTTTCCTCCTTACCTTCTGCGTGCTTAATTTTTTTTTTTTTTTTTTTTTTTTTTTTTTGTCAGGCAGCATGTTTACATAGCTATTTATCCAGTTTTTCCACAGAGAGAAGCTGGCCGGATAATATCTTACGTGTGTTCAGGATGTACAGGAATGAAATGATGATCCTGCAACCGAAAATAGGTCCTGCTATACGACAAACTTTTATTTTGGTAAAAGTCTCACCATTTTCGAGAAATTGATTTTTTAATTTTTTTTCGAATCATGCGACTTTGTTCAGTTTATTCCATGCCATTTTTACAAATTAAGACTTTTAGAACCCTATTTTTTTTTTAAATTTTCTCAATGATGTTTGAGTCATCTAAAACAATGTTCTTTTTTTCTTAAAACGATAAAAAAAACATTTAAATTTTTTTAAAATAATTATAATCATTTTTACTACATGTTTAAAATGCACAATGGTCTCTTTAGCAGATTGTTTTATGGTAGTTTAATCATTTTAAAAGAAGTGTAAAATAAGTATACCATCTAAAAAAAATTATAAGGTTTTTTAACGTTTTAAGAAAAAATGAACATTGTTTTAGATGATTCAAATATCTTTGAGTAAATGAAAAAAACGGGGCTCAAAAAGTCTTTGTAGAAATGACATGAAATAAACGGAACAAAGTCACATGTTTCGAAAAAATCAATATCTCGAAAACGGTGAGACCTTTACTAGGATAATATTTTGTCATGTAGAAGGAAATGATGTTGCATTTCTGGACACCCTGTGTGTTTAACTTGCTGTTTACAGGAAGATGAGTACTGGCCGATGTGGGCCTACTCTAAAGGCCGGTCTACACGTAATGTCTTGACTGACGTTTTACTTGATCAGGCAAAACAGTGTGTGTGGACAGCAAAACGGACGTTTTACCTGAACTGAACGAAGACGGACGACTTCCATAAAACGGAAGTGCGGGAGCATTGATTTCCGTCTTGACTGACGACTTCCAGAAAACGGAAGTGCGGGAACATTGATTTCCGTCTTGACTGACGACTTCCAGAAAACGGAAGTGCGGGAGCATTGATTTCCGTCTTGACTGACGACTTCCAGAAAACGGAAGCGCGGGAGCATTGATTTCCGTCTTGACTGACGACTTCCAGAAAGCGGAAGTGCGGGAGCATTGATTTCCGTCTTGACTGACGACTTCCAGAAAACGGAAGTGCGGGAACATTGATTTCCGTCTTGACTGACGACTTCCAGAAAACGGAAGTGCGGGAGCATTGATTTCCGTCTTGACTGACGACTTCCAGAAAACGGAAGTGCGGGAGCATTGATTTCCGTCTTGACTGACGACTTCCAGAAAACGGAAGCGCGGGAGCATTGATTTCCGTCTTGACTGACGACTTCCAGAAAGCGGAAGTGCGGGAGCATTGATTTCCGTCTTGACTGACGACTTCCAGAAAACGGAAGTGCGGGAACATTGATTTCCGTCTTGACTGACGACTTCCAGAAAACGGAAGTGCGGGAACATTGATTTCCGTCTTGACTGACGACTTCCAGAAAACGGAAGTGCGGGAGCATTGATTTCCGTCTTGACTGACGACTTCCAGAAAACGGAAGTGCGGGAGCATTGATTTCCGTCTTGACTGACGACTTCCAGAAAACGGAAGCGCGGGAGCATTGATTTCCGTCTTGACTGACGACTTCCAGAAAGCGGAAGTGCGGGAGCATTGATTTCCGTCTTGACTGACGACTTCCAGAAAACGGAAGTGCGGGAGCATTGATTTCCGTCTTGACTGACGACTTCCAGAAAACGGAAGTGCGGGAGCATTGATTTCCGTCTTGACTGACGACTTCCAGAAAACGGAAGCGCGGGAGCATTGATTTCCGTCTTGACTGACGACTTCCAGAAAGCGGAAGTGCGGGAGCATTGATTTCCGTCTTGACTGACGACTTCCAGAAAACGGAAGTGCGGGAACATTGATTTCCGTCTTGACTGACGACTTCCAGAAAACGGAAGTGCGGGAACATTGATTTCCGTCTTGACTGACGACTTCCAGAAAACGGAAGTGCGGGAGCATTGATTTCCGTCTTGACTGACGACTTCCAGAAAACGGAAGTGCGGGAGCATTGATTTCCGTCTTGACTGACGACTTCCAGAAAACGGAAGCGCGGGAGCATTGATTTCCGTCTTGACTGACGACTTCCAGAAAGCGGAAGTGCGGGAGCATTGATTTCCGTCTTGACTGACAACTTCCAGAAAACGGAAGTGCGGGAGCATTGATTTCCGTCTTGACTGACGACTTCCAGAAAACGGAAGTGCGGGAGCATTGATTTCCGTCTTGACTGACGACTTCCAGAAAACGGAAGCATTATTGTCGGTCTTGACTGATGTTTTCTCTTCAGTTTTTAATCATCTCTGAGTTTGTGTCGAGCTAAAATAACTATTATTTTGGTTTTCTTTTCGAAAACATTTTACGCGGTGTTCTTTTAGAATCTAGGACAGTAATTTGTTTGCGAAATTCTTCCTAGTTATCCTTGTATACGGCAAGTTAAAGTCAAATGACTGCAGCGACCGAGACAAGAAAATTAAGCATTTGCTCTGGTTGATAAATGTAAGCAAGTATATATTGGAGATACAAAGGAAGCGGATATGAAAAAAATATTCAATTCTTTTCTTTCAGTGTTTCTTAAAAGGTTGCTAAAAATTATGCAGCTGGCACGTTTTGGTGCCGCTGATATTTGCAAATCTTCTCCGTGAAATTTTTACCTTCTTTTGATCTTTAATTATAAAGATACTCCAAGAGAAACAATTATCAATACAGAGGATGATTCAGAAGTTGAAGTTGTTAACAGCTGCAAATTAACAGAACTGTACATAGAAATGTACATATAAAAATACAGCAGATTTATTTAATAGCTAGACAGTAGTAGTGCTAAATATAAACGGAAGAAATAATTATTATCTTCAAAATTATCCTAATTGTTCTGCCAATATCATAACCTTGGTTATTAAAGTACATCTTGAATGCATCCCTAACATGTTTGGCATCCTCCAGAACAAGTCCACGTCTTCGTAATTGAATGTTGCGTATATTTCCTGGTTTCAACATTTCATATGTAACTCGACAAGATTCTGGTATAAGGCGGCCAAGAGATTGTTGCAACGTTACAGCTGTGAACTCAAGATCTTGAGATTGTTTCGACATTACAGTTGAGAGCTCTACATCTTCGTAGTTTATACTTGTTACTAAAAATCTTATCATAGCAGTCTGTCAAGGGATGAGATTCTCCTTCTCACAGCAGTGTCTTGTTTTTGTTTTTTAGATTATTTCAAATAAGGATCCGTAACCATTCGTAAATAATTACACCAGTCTTCAGATTCATGAGGTAATTTCCGAAGCAAATTCAGATGAAAAAACCTTTTCCTCTTTAGCAACTATCTTATAGACCATTCTTACTTTTTAATCTCGTCAGGCACAGTGAAATAACCACTAAAATAAGGCTTCACCCATGAGAACTGAACTAAAGACGGAAGTCAAAAACGTAAGAGTGTGGACATGAGTATTTGGTCAGTTGTACCTGACGTCTTGTCTGATCAAGTAAAACGTCAGGGCCTTCGTAGTTTCGTGTCTCACCCCGACGGACTAGTCATGATCAACAGTGTAGTTTATCATTCGGCATACACTGGGGAGAAGTTTGGGATTTAACCCAGGAATGGTGATTAGGAATTGTTTTAGACTACTCTTCGTGATAAAGGTGTGCATGAATAAATGTTGTAGTTGCCTACAGTACTTTTCATTTTTAGTCTCCCGTCAATAGCACCGATCTTCCCAACTGCCACACGTATTAGTTTCGCCGAGGAGGAAATAATCTCTCTTCGTTTCCCTTGACAACCATTACTATCATTTAGTATTTCAACGATGAGCCTAGATCTCCCCTGATTGGCTTCTGTATTCGCGGTTTAACAGGTACTGTATTCTGTCACTAATTCGCTGCTTCTTTGGAGAATTCTCCCTCACCGCTACACTATTTCATTCTTAATGTTCATCTAGCCACCCAGCTCTGACCGTGTCGTCCTCTGTATCACTGTCACTCCAGTTACTACCTCGTTACCTTATACATCAAACTGACTAGCTGATCGTAACATTCTAAAAGCGTCATATCCGGCGTAGAAGGGATCACTGACCTGCTATCTTCAACGGAACTACCCAACAGCTATCGGTAGGTTACTGTGCCTCTGACACTAACATTTAAGCAAAACATTAAAACTAAATAATCGAAATAAGTAATCGTTCTTTCATTATAATCTCTTCTACCAAGTCATACATGGTGAAAAAAAAAAATCATCACCGGAGCTGGAAACAGGTAATCCTGTGTAGAGAGCCAGTGACAGTCAAGGTGTCGTCACTAGGGTTCGGATCTTAAGGACAAATCATATTTTTTTCCTGCCTTCGTTTTGAGCTGAAATACTGAGCTAAACACTGATTCAACGTTTCTGATTGCATTTAAATTTATGTTATATAGCATATAAATACATATTCAGACCATTTTCTTAGTGTTGGTCATATGTCGATAATATTTATTGTCATATGGTCATATTTCGAAGAAAAATCTGGTTATTTTTTAATAGTAGCGGGAATTCACTAGGTATAGATGAGAAGAAATTAAGATAATTATTCACAGTACTGTACTTCTGCTATACATATGGGGGAAAAAACTAATTTTCGCTGTGATCAGAATTCGCCAGTCAAGAATTAAAGTTACACATCACTGTCACACTCTCTAAACGTAATGTTCCGCCCGCCTTTTAATCTCGATAGTGTAGCAGAAGCATGTCTGCGTCGATCAGCGTCAATCAATATCTCAATGAAATATCCTCAGTCACCGTTAAATCTGCAGTGGATCAGTGAGTAGACCTACTGCCATGCCGAAGATAAAATTTTCTGATAGTGCGAAGTTCCGTAAGGGAATTTAGAGAGGAGTATTTAAGTACAGATGAAAGAGTTCTGTTCTGTAAATTATCTTAAAGTGAATTCTACAAAACGATTTAAAATTAAATTTCCCAATGGTGCAGCAAGTGCACGGAAGCAAATTATGTTGTCTACATGAAAGCTAAACTACCAAATGAAATAAATGATATATAATTGAGTATGTTTTAATGTGTAGTAAATTTAAATGTTTGGTCATATTTTGTCATTTTTAGGTCATATTTACCCATTTTTAACGTCATATTTGCCTGCATATTTCTTTCTTTTTTTGTCTTAAAGATCCGAAGCCTAGTCGTCACGATTTCAGCTGCAAAGCGGGTCAGTTGCTACTGGTAAATTGACAATTCTCTTCGGTACTTTCACATTTCTTCCGACATTATACCTAGGCTGGTTCTGTTACTATCATTCACGTAGTTGAATGTTTACAAATATAATGGGTGAATCACTTTGGACTGCACCAGTTGGTGATTAGTTCCCTTCTTATGAACAAGAGAGCAGTAAAAGCTTCCTCCATTCTACACACTGAAGTCGGAGACAAATGTGAATATCCTGGATAAGCCAAATGGACACAATCACGTTTTTCAAAACTTACTTTCTATCAGCAAATACAGCAAAGCTATTCACGAATGACATCCCATACGTGTAATATTTTTGAAACATCCCAGCAACGTTTTACCGATGATACGTGTAGTATTTGTTGGTAATGCTGGTGTTTAGCAATTTTCGATCAAGTTTATAGCATCATTCGCATCACTGAAAATCCACACAGCTTCACAAAGAATTAAAGCACTTGTATTCACAAGTACTTGAATCAAAATCCTTTACACAATTAAATAAATATTGGAATCAAAGCATAAAATGAAATACCTGATGAATTTCTACGAATTTAAAATAACTTCTTGTTGCTTACAGGTACGGATAAGAGGTGGCGAATCTTTCTGTTAGTCACGGTGTTGCACTATCGTTGTTTGCCACGCAATGCAGCTGTAATGTCTGTTTATGCCACGCGAGACTTCGTTAAACAGCTGTGAAACTCTACGGAACAGTTATCTATCTATGTATCAGATGAGGTGCGAGTGCTTTTTTCTTTTTTAAATTTTCAGCAACATCACGTTAAATTTCCAAGAGATGCTGTCCTGGTGTGAAAGAATTTCATTCTGAAAATTTTTGAATGTTGTGTCATCATAAAATCTGGCACTCCATTTTCACTGAAATATCAATCAACATTAAAAAATAGATTTGCTGATAATAGACCATATACGCAATATAAGCTTTACCATGACAAAAAATATTTTAAATCAATCACAGATTTATAAAAGAAATAAGAAGTTACTCATCATGATTCCCAGAAGCAGTATATTTCGTTTACAAATACGATGTGTCCTTACAAATTGAGCAGCCTGTGCTCCCACACCTTTTTTTTTGTTTGAGTACTTATAATGTTAAGAACACGATGCAGATCAATTTATGTTAAACAATCAAAATTCTATTTGGTAAAATCAGCATAGTGAATTGGACATTTCGTTGTGTTATATTACAGAGGTATCTGTGAAAAACTACAGTACACTGTTTGCGTAGCTGAATGCTGAACCTAAATTTTAGGTACCCTTCCATAGCGTTTGTTGACGGTTTTTGTATCTCTTAGGGCTAGGACAAATCTCTCTGGAAACAGTTGAAACTGTTACTTAATCACAGACCACTTTCTTAGATTGTTTCTGTAAAGTTTCAGCGATATTTATAAAAAAAACTGAGTTGTCCGTTAGACAACGATTAACTGAGGATATAATTTTTCGTAATTCTTACTGATACCCATCGTCCATACCAACTTGAAACAACAATGTATACCATAATTACGTCCTTAAGGTATTTTTGTTAACATATTTCTGATTCTATACCTTTAACCTGGGCTTTCCTCCGAAGTTATATTCAGATTATGCTAAATATCCTTTATCGTATAATAGGTGGTAAGAGTTATCAAGATCTGAATTTTCCAATTGTAACACGTGGTAAGTCTCATTATTACCAAACTTATTTTCATTTACACTATGATTCAAAGCTTAAAAATGGTTCTTTCGAATTTCATGGACGGCAATGACCTAATATTTCTGTCCTACTTTCCCTTTGGCTCAAGATTATGATATACGAGGCATGATTTTAAGTAAGTACCGTTTTGAAATTAAAAAAAGACGTGCAAATATATATCAAAAATTTTATTGTTACATGAAAGCCTGTACCTTACTCTACTTTTCTACATAATTCCTTTCAATATTGAGGCACTTGTCATAACATAGTAACCCTCCTCATAGAAGTCTGCCGCCTGACTTGTTAACCACTGCATCACAATTGTTTTGACTTCGTTATCGTCTTCAAGACGCTGACCGCCCAGGTGTTTCTTCAAGTGCAGGAACAGATGGTAGTCACTGGGCGCTAGATCAGGGCTGTACGGAGGATGATCTAGAGTTTCCCATCGAAAAGATGTGATGAGATCTTTGGTCTGATTAGCCACATGTGGACGGGCATTATCATGCAGCAAAACGATGCCCTTCCTCAACTTGCCACGTCTTTTGTTCTGGATTGAACGACGCAGATTGTTCAATGTCTCACAATAAGCTGCTGCATTGATTGTCTCATTACGAGGCAGAAATTCCACAAGCAATACTCCTTTTCTGCCCCAAAAAACTGTGCACATGATTTTCCGGGCAGAAATCGTTTGCTTGAACTTCACTTTTTTAGGTGAATCTGAATGCCGCCATTCCATGGACTGTTACTTTGATTCAGGTGTGACGTAAGCCACCCATGTCTCATCGCCCGTAACAATTTGGCTTAAGAAATCATCACCATCGTTGTGGTACTGCTCAAGGAAAGTCAATGCACTGCCTAAACGTTTGGTTTTGTGCACATCCGTTAACATTTTCGGTACGCAACGTGAGCACAATTTTCGGTAATTCAAGTGCTCGGTCACAATGCCATACAAAACACTACGAGAAACATTAGGAAAGTCATCACACAAGGAGGAAATCGTAAAGCGTCTGTTTTCTCTCACCTTATTGTCCACTTTCTGCACCAAACTTTCATTAACGACCGAATGACGCCCACTCCGTTGTTCATCATGCACATTTGTGCGGCCATCTTTAAATGATCTCACCAGCTTTCTCACCATTCCATCACTCATAATGTTTTGTCCGTAAACTGCACAGATCTCACGATGAATATCGATCGGTTTTAGGCCTTCAGCACAAAGAAATCTTATAACAGCCCGTACTTCACAGTCAGCGGGACTCACGATTATCGGAGGCATTTTAACACTCAGCGAACAACGTAAACAAGGAACAAGTAGACTGTAATGGCGTCAGTGCGTAGGCAAGGGATGCAGGTACCCAGTGCGCATGCGCGGAACGCCGACCGTAGCACAGCAGCCACGGTGTGACAAAACGGTACTTACTTAAAATATACGCCTCATATAAGAATGTAAGAATAATCTTAGTAATAAAATTAAAATATTCCACATTCTAATTGGTTTTCTGATTTATTTCTATTACAAAATCACGAGTTTTATTCAGCTTTCGGTTGGCCTTAAAGTACATTTATTCTAAAAAGTTTAACAGAATATTCGAAAAAGTATTCAACAGATTCATATTCTTACCAGTCGCGCCCTGGACTGCGCTCCTCACGCCGACCAGTGGACGCTACCTGAAGATGATGGCATGATACCCCATCGAAAATTCGTACATCTGCGATCAACTGACCCAGCTGCACGCCCGAGAAATCTTCAAGCAACAGATCCGCCGGGAAAAATTACGATTACACATATTCTTACCAGCTTCACCAAAGTCAATTCCCAAGTTTAATGGGTTTCTCACCATGACTCAAAGCCTGAAGATAACCATGAGATACTGGTCTCAAGCATGAGATTCCCTTCCACTCACCTGTTCATTTGCAGCTGGGGCGGGAAGGTGTGGGGAAACTGATTCCAGGAAAATTTCTTGAGTTCATCGGGAATGGGCACGTGACTAACTTTGGGATAGTATTGTAGGTGAGCGTCTACTTTAACGAAAAAAACTGAAAAATGCTAAATTTTGCATATTTATATGCTTATTTGAATACTGGTGCCAAAACGCTCGTGACTGTCATTTCGTCTCTTGTGACGTTATGTATAAGTTCGTGTCGTTGTAAACATGTCAGCAATTTGCTTGTTTTGTTGATGTAGTGAGATCCACACATTACAAGAGGTGTGTTGTGTTTCAATGAGTATACAATTAAAACACCAATCAAACTGTTTATTTACGTTCCAAACAAGGAAAATAAGCCGAAAAACTGTCTAAACTTGCACAGCATGACCCAGCTTATTTGTCTACAAAACTGTTCAATTTATTTTTGCACAGACCACTTTGATGTAATTTTTTACTCGATAGTTAATCA
The DNA here is from genome assembly GCA_031002005.1 of Vandiemenella viatica. NCBI lineage: Eukaryota > Metazoa > Arthropoda > Insecta > Orthoptera > Morabidae > Vandiemenella > Vandiemenella viatica. Next base: position 376,273,626 of record CM061921.1, read on the forward strand.
CTTTCAATATATCGTGTACCTTAATATTTTTTATGCGATAAATGTCTATGGGTAAATGAATTATCACTTTCGAAGTTGAATATCGTGTTCTTCCATAAATACATCTTGATAACCTGTTAAATTTAGTCATACATCATTTATATGATGTGATACATGATTTAAATGAATGCAAGTAAATAACTCATCTAGGAAATTAGTAACTCCTTCCAAAATATGTCTGTAATTTTGGTAATATAGGTACTGTTATGGGTGTGATGTTCTTCATTAAACATGTCTGAGATTTATTAATTTCTTTTATCTTCAAATAGCATATGAGTAATAAAAATCAGTTACGTTTTGATAGGTTTATCCATACTTTATCATCACAATTAATATATCGTCTCTTCTGAAGCCTAACATTCAAATGCAACGCCGAGAAAGACTTGATTCTTTTATACATTATCTTAATTATATGGCAGTATGTGCACTTTTCACACAAAACTACACTTTGAATTTATAGTAATTGCACTTTGAGGAGAGTTTTGCCATTCCTGAATCCTGCTGTGGAAAAATCGGCAATTTTTTGCGAAAAACTTCCCCATCATCACATCAATTATAAGCAAATTAAAGCCTTTTACCTTGGTAAATCCAGCTTCCATTACAAATATTCATTGATTAGCGTACATGTTTACAAAGCCGATCTTGTCTGTGCCAAAAATGCTAATAAATATTATTTAGTCTATTGTTTTCATACGAGATAGTGTTTAAGTATAGCACTTTCTCCGATAGCCACACATGCCTAGGATCAGCTTCAAGAAAGTATTAGAGATGTTTATATTGCTTTTTTCCTTCCGGTTTTACGCCTTATCAACGTAGACGTCATTAGTGGCGGGAAGTGATTGGGGGCAAGGAACAGGAAGGAATTCGGCCATAGCCTTTTGAAGGAACCATCCCGCCATTCGCCTGGAGTGATTTGGGGCAACCATAGTAAGCCCAAATCCGGATGGCCAAACGTGGATTCAAACCCGCGTCCTCTCGAACGCGAGGCCTGAGCGTTACCGCTCGCCCGCCATGCTCGGTGGATAGGTTCTTACGAGTAGAGGTGGCATATTTAAAGCTTCTTTTTGAAGTTATGTTTCTTCATATTTTTCTTAGAGTTAGTAAAAGTCATACAACAAATACACAGACGGAAAAAAAAATCCCAACACCAAGAAAAAATTATTGTAGAGTAATGAAATTTGGACAATGCATTTGTCAAGTTAACATGTTTAATTGATTAAATTTTCAAGATCACAGGTTAATTTAAGCTCAAGAAAATGCATTTCAAATGTGAAATACTGTTAAATTAATAGCCGGTGTAACCTCCAGAATTTTGAATGCAAGCCTGCAAACGTGAATGCATTGTGTCATACAGGTTTCGAATGTCACTTTGTGGTATGGAGTTCCATGCTTGTTGTACTTGTGCTGTCAATACTGGGACGGTCAGTGCTGGCTGTGGATGATGCTGGAGTTGTCGTCCAATGATATCCCATACGTGTTCAATTGGAGACAGATATGGTGATCTCGCAGGCCAAGGTAACATGTCGACACTCTGTAGAGCACGTTGCGAGACAACAGCGGTATGAGGGCGAGCGTTATCCTGTTGAAAAACTCCCCCTTGAATGCTGTTCATGAATGGCAGCACTACAGGTTGAATTACCAGACTGACGTACAAATTTGCAGTCAGTGTGTTTGGTATAACCACAAGAGTGCTCCTGCTGTCATAGGAAATTGCTCCCCAGACCATGACTCCAGGTGTAGGTCCAGTGTGTCTAGGCCGCAGACAGTTTGGTTGCAGGCGTTCCCCTGGCCTCCTTCTGACCAACACTCGGCCATCACTGGCACCAAGGCAGAACCTGCTTTCATCAGAAAACACAACAGATCTCCAGTGTTGGTCAGAAGGAGGCCAGGGGAACGCCTGCAACCAAACTGTCTGCGGCCTAGACACACTGGACCTACACCTGGAGTCATGGTCTGGGGAGCAATTTCCTATGACAGCTGGAGCACTCTTGTGGTTATACCAAACACACTGACTGCAAATTTGTACGTCAGTCTGGTAATTCAACCTGTAGTGCTGCCATTCATGAACAGCATTCAAGGGGGAGTTTTTCAACAGGATAACGCTCGCCCTCATACCGCTGTTGTCTCGCAACGTGCTCTACAGAGTGTCGACATGTTACCTTGGCCTGCGAGATCACCAGATCTGTCTCCAATTGAACACGTATGGGATATCATTGGACGACAACTCCAGCATCATCCACAGCCAGCACTGACCGTCCCAGTATTGACAGCACAAGTACAACAAGCATGGAACTCCATACCACAAAGTGACATTCGAAACCTGTATGACACAATGCATTCACGTTTGCAGGCTTGCATTCAAAATTCTGGAGGTTACACCGGCTATTAATTTAACAGTATTTCACATTTGAAATGCATTTTCTTGAGCTTAAATTAACCTGTGATCTTGAAAATTTAATCAATTAAACATGTTAACTTGACAATGCATTGTCCAAATTTCATTACTCTACAATAATTTTTTCTTGGTGTTGGGAATTTTTTTTCCGTCTGTGTAAATAAAGCTACTGAATAGTGGAGTGTTTATGGCGGCTGGTTAACAAAGATAAACTGAGGCAATATACCAGATACGAAATTCTCCCTTGAATACTACTGAGTAAACGCAGCAAATACAAGATATCTGCGGAATCATTTTATTTTCCTGCTTTAGATGTGTTTATATCTTTTATGTGCTCTTTTTAAGTAATTCTTATCGAAGCATCTATTACTTGTTGGATATAACCATCAGTGTTATGCCGAGAAAAAAATGTTATCAGTTATTAGTTCTTTTCCAAAATACGGTGAGCGTAACACTTCAAGGTTGAGTGATCACTAATCTACATTTGTGTTTCAACTGAGGATGAAAAGATTCCCAATGTTAACAGTCGTTATGTTGCCGAAAGTAAGCTTCCAGTTAATTATTTCACCGAAGCAGAATATCCACCGATATCATTCTCAAACGGTTGTGAAAGTAAATGTAAATTTCTGCTGTCGTTAGAAATTATTTGCTTTTGCTTTACGTCTCGTCGACGTCCAGCTCATTAGAGCAAGGAAAGAATGGGACCATGGAATGATAAGGAACTCAACCATGCCCTTTTGAAAGAACCATCCTGACATTCGCCTGGAGTGATTTCGGGAAACCAAAATCTGGATGGACGGACGGTGATTCAACTCCCAAATCATAGCCCATATATATTTACTGTTTTTGAAAGATGTTTCGTTAATGCTGATAAAATTTTAAAAATGTGATAATGATATCATATTTATTGTTTTCACGTTCCTTTTGATTTTACATTTTTTTTTTTTATGAAACAAGGCTATGGATTTGAAATTTCCTTACGATTTATGTTCAGATTTTCATCCTGTCTGACTCTTAATACTTTTAATACTTTATCTCATAAAGATGAAAGCTTAATAATATGTTCACTATCTGTATTTTGCTATCTGATGTTGGTGGAAGCAACTCGTATTACTTAGCTGTCATAGTGAATAAACGATTCTTGTTATACTTATAGACTTGGGCAGAATTGAACCCCAGCTAGTAGAATCGTTATGGTACAACGTTAAAAAGAATTTTTGTCTCTGAGAGAAATGTCGGATGCAAAAAAATTTGTAGTTGTTATTAGACTGGTTATTGTAACTGGTAACAAACGAACAAAACTGGGTTTAAAATTATATCAGTGATAAGGGCAAACTCTCGTCCTGGATAGGGTGGCAAAACAAAAAACATCGATCCCTGGAAATGGAGTATAGCAGTGAAAGTCGCAGAGATATTCTGATGAAACCACTTGAGAGACGAAGGCTGCAGTGAGAAAAAAGCAGTTATTCTAATCATGTACAACAGTGGAAGGAGCAAGCTGGTTGAAGGCACAGGTAGTCAGCTACCAAGCATCAGGGCAGAAATGTAATTTTAAGTAACATTTAATTACCTATATGTAAATGTCGTTCTAACCTGACAGGTCCCCGCGTACCGGCCGTCTTAATTACGGTTTTTTAGACAGTTTTTCATCTCCAACTCATAAACTACACATTTCACAAACTAAAAATACACTTATCATACAGAACTCAAGTTACAGGTTTCGCAGACAGATGGCAATCCATACTTGCTTCCAAAACATTAAGAATTGCCGTCGTTGGTAGCGTAGGTGCTAGAGTACTAGCCCCGCGTGCCGAAGGTCATCGGTTCGAGTCCGGCCTAGGGCATGTGTGTTAAGTGTTGTCTATGTGTATGTGGTGTTTGTCCTGTGGTGTCTATAACTACTAAAAAAACAATACATACAATGGAGAAACTGCAAACACTGGATGAACTGAAATCACAATTGAGCTGGCTGTATGGATAAGAGAAGCCAATATACAGATATATTAACAGGCTAACAGACCCGGTTAGAACTCAGTTCCTCCCACCCGCCCCCCCCCCCCCCACTCATGTTTCACATTGGCCAGTGCCCACGTGGTCGTTGGTAGTCGTATCTAAGGGAGAAAAAAATAAGGCGTCTGTATGAAATTTATAAACTTCAATCGCATAAACCAAAATATCTGATGGCTGACGATACCTCGAAACGAGTAAGTAATTAACAGGAATACCAAGAGCAGTTGCATATGCAATTTTATTAAATAATAATTTATAATTTTCACCTTTAGAATTCATACCTTTTGTTTTAATTTCAGAACTAAATTCCCGGTGTATGCTACTCTTTAATTATATTAATAGTAAGCTTACACCTAGCGTCGTGAGTGAGCGGGTAGCGCTCTGTCATTCCTCGCTCTGCCAAACATGGTGTAGTTTGTTAAAGGTTCATACAGTATACACAAGCAATAAACTTGCGACACTTATTACCCGAGTTGATCTCAATGTTAGGGTAAAGAAGAAAATCATAGCTACTTTTGAATTTGTTGCACCATATGTGTCAGACACTAGATTTTCTTGCAGTGCAAACAGTCAGTTCGCTTCTCTCAGGGAGCGTGTCGTATATTATTATTTAATCATCGATGTTATATTTTATTAACTCCTTTTTGATTTATAAGTAATATGGATTAATATATGGTCAGGAGTACAAAATCACTTTTTAAGTTCTTGTGGCGAATAATAATAATAATAATAGTCTTCCTTATTTTTCACTTGACGTTTATTTCGCCTTATTTCATTTCTAAACAAAACCGAAGAATTACTCAGGTCCTTAGCCAACAGTAACTTTAATTTCAACACATCGCCAAAATGTTAACTAACCATGTCTAGTCGCTCGCCAGCCAGACTAACCTTGTCTAGTCGCTCGCCAGCCAAACCTCCTTGTTTTTTTCTGGTCTCCATAACAACCGATATTTCCTAAGAGTACTTATTCTGTGGAGTCTCTTATACTATAGCCCCCCCCCCCAAGTTTACCATGTATTTATTAAAGAAATACTATGGTAAACTTTTTCACTAAGGACCTTTGTACTCTTCGCTTTGTTCTCAGGATAGTCTGTTATACTATAAGCGCTTTGTAGTTTCCAACGTGACGAAACTTTTTCGGACACTTCCAGAGAGAAAATGTCAGAAGAAAAAAAATATTGGGGTAAAAGTGAAGTATTTGCTTTAATTTCGGAGTGGGAAGTTTTACCAGATCAATGGTATGTAAAAAGTAAATCATACCGCAACCAAATTAAAAAGCAAAGTACTCTGCAGGAATTGGCTGACAAATTTAACATAAATAAGCGGGAGACTACACAATTTGAGAACACAGTATCTTTAGGAAGTAAAATAAAGTAAAAAAAAAAGCTATGATGGGGCAGATGGTACGTATTAAAGAGCGTAAGAGTTTTTCAACGCAGTAAAGTCTGTATCCTGCTGCCATTCCTACCCTTTAAATAGTGATAGTATAGTTGGTTTTAGGATTAAATAAAAATTTCAATTGAAATAACTTGTTCATTTTTACTACCTTTTACATTAATGTTCATCGTACACCTTGGTACATAAGAGAGTAATACGAATCTCCCTGCAAGAATTGCGAGTACAAAATACACGTGTAATTTTTAACTTTTGCCACTGTAATACCCTGTAAGCACTTAAAATCCCCTGCCGTCATTCGTAGAAAGTTGTTAAGCTGTCGAAAATCCCGTAACCCCAATGTCTGATGAACACCCAGCTCATCCCTTCATAATATCAACTCTCTTGTCCAAACCTTCCTGTTCCTTCTCTCCTTTTTTTGTGTTTCGACAAAAGTAATAGAACTTTAAAAGCAGCCACAAACTGAGTTCCTCTGGTCAACTTGTTTTAGTTCCTAGTGTTTGTTCTCGATTGTTACCGCACATACACAAGTGTCCCGTGTAAACACGTGTGGTATTTTTTCCCTGAGAGTAGAAGCGACACTTCTCTCAGAAGAGATTCCCTCAACAATTTGTACTACTTATTGGCTCAGTGTAAACAGACAACCAAGTTGATTCTGAAATATGTGTCGCAAGTTTATTTCTCGTGTATATGAAGCTTAAGCTACGAGGTGGCAAATTTTGTTTAGAGAGAAATGAATAAGTTTCATATTTAGGCATCCAAGTACCACTGACCACCACAGGAGGGGAGAGGAGGATCTGAGTTCCTCCCCGTATTCTAACTGGGCCTCATAGAACTGGCTTACTTAATCTATTGGAGGAAAGTCTATCTTTCTGCGAAACGTGTGACTGTGTGTTTTCTGTTTTTTTTTTTTTTTTTTTAGTTTTTTTTTTTTAAACTGCTTTACGTCTCTTAACAGCGAGGTCTTTAGAAACGGGAAAGGATGGGGGGCAGGGATGGGGGCAAGGAATTGGAAGGAATTCGACCATGGCCTTTTGAAGGAAGCATCCCGGCATTTGCCTGGAGTGATTTGGGAAACCATGGAAAACCCAAATCTGGATGCCCGGACGGGGATTCGAACCGCCGTCCTCCCGAATGCGAGGCGAGAACGCTAACCGTTACACCGTCAAGCTCGGTTGTTTTCTGTTTGATAAGTCTATATTTTGTTTGTGAAATGTGTAGTTTTTAAGGAGAATTGGGGCGGTCACAGCATTCGCCTTGATGATTGCTGGATAACCGCCACCAGGGCAGCCGCTACGCCAGGTCCCATCGCATCTCCTCGATCGTGTGTGCGGTGCCTCAGCGATCCGAGTCACGTTGGCAGGTCAAGCTCTATGTTGAAATTTAAACAAAATCTCCGTTATAATTGCGGACGCATTAGCGGGGGTTCCGCACTTGAGGCTGCAGCGGCAGAACTCCGTTTCAACACTAGTTTGAATCCCCTAATAAATTAAGGAGTGTGAGGCATTGTTACATTGCTCCAGTGGCTTGGCCTCGAAGCCAGCTATACTAACGTACACAGAAGTTAGGTTGTCATAAAGCTGAGGCCTGCATGCTTGCGACAAGGCCAACACAAGGACACATTCTATGATGTCAGCTTCCGACCTCTATTAGACAACTTCCATTTAATGTTGGTAGCATACTATGTTTTGGATGACTACTTTATCACAGGTATTTAGAGATGGAAGTGAGGGCGTGAACTTGCAGATCATTCTTCTGGTATCCCGGCCCGACACCGTCACATGCCCGGAAGAAGAGATGGAGGTTGACAACAGGCCAACTAGCGCCACCGCATAGCAGGGTTCCGCCGCGGCCAATCAGAAGTGACTGGCCTAGTATAAATACAGCCGCGCGGTCCCACTTAGGACCGTGCTGTGTTCACTGCTATTCAGTATCGTTACCGTCTCTCAGTGCATCTCATCTCGGACTTTGATCATCGCGCGTCTCGGTTCACGTTCGGTTACTCCTCTGGACTCTGTGCATCGCATATTGGACTGATCAGTGCGCATCTTGGTTTACGATCGGTTTCTCCTTGTGTATTTCATCTTGGACCTTGCGTCGTTCGCTCGTGATCGTCTCCGGGTGACCGCCCGTCCGCCGGGTGACATTTCGGCCGCCGTTCGGACATAGCAATTCTAATTGTTCTGTTTTATCGACACAACTTTACATGAGGGTATTTTGCCGTCTGATGCTTTGGCACGAATCATTCTGAAGGTTTTCGTAATAACCCAAAATCGCAAAACACCAAAATCACAATTTTTTGTTGCTTCAACTAAGGCATTACATAAATGCAACTCTAATTTTTATTGCAAAACTGTGCGGTTTCTTGTCCGCTATTTGCAGTGCATTACGTCGAAGAAGACTCTACACATTGTTTAAATATGTCGTTCGCATATCACAGAGGAAATGGGAATAATTACACGAAATCAGAGTTATGATTTCATTACGATTGAACTTCACATATTTCCTAGGTCTAAAAGCAATTCATGTGAGTAAATGTGAAGGATGTGCCGCATCAGTTTTTTTTTCTACAAACATATTTCACTGCTTCTGTGTTTGAAGGAACAACTACAGTACTCTTCTGATCACTTGATATTTCTCCTTACCAACACGTACAGTAACTTTATAACACGAATATTATTGCATGACGGAACGTAGCTGAAATATTTATTCGAATATAAAATAATTTCTGACGCATATAATGTACTCGATGTGACATACTCGACCTTAACCGCAAGTTTCGTTATCGTATCTTTGGTTTCGCAAAGGAACGCTGTGAAGCGACATTACCGTTAAAAACTAGTTTTAATCATTAAATAGCGTGTAGAAATATTTGTTTGGTGGTTTTTTTAGTGTAATTAAGTGTAAAAAAAGACGTTTAATATAAGTTTCATAGTTTTAAAAATTCGTATAGGAGTTTTGTCAAATAATCTGAAGCACGTGTGATTGTTTACATTTTTACTAACAACGATTAAAGGAAATCAGTTATTTAGCTTGTAGAAATACTTGTTTGGTGGTTTGTTTAGTGCAATTAAGTATTAAAAACGTGGGGTAATATAAGTTTCATAGTTTAAAAAATTCGTGTAGGTGTTTGATCAAATAATCTGAAGCACGTGTGATTGTTTACATTCTTACTAACAAAGATTAAAGGGAATAAGTTATTCATCAGTAAAGGAAAACATATTACTAACGGGTTTAGTGTTTGATACGACTTTGTTTTGTCTGGTATCTGGTGAGAAACGTTTCTGTGCAAATTATCTTACCTGAAATATCGAGAGCTTTCTCGGGTACGTTCTGTTAAATTACGGTTAAATTTAAACTTTTAAATTGTAGTTTTGATGGTATAGGTTGCTAAAGTTAAGAGTATAAACACCGCAAAATATGAGTATCAAGTGAAATAAATTTGAGTGAGTGTAGTTCGTTACAAACCAGAAAGTGGGTTAGGTTAAATTTGAAACCGAAAAAAATTTGTGTGGAAATCACTACAGTGGTAGTTGAGAGACGCATATAAATCCTGAAATAATATTGTGTAGTAAAAGAATTGGATTAAATTACATAGGAAAGGGTTTTAGGAAAGCTGACAAACAGGTGTGACAAACAGAATTAACAAACAGGTTTTCTAAAAGCTGAGGGAAGTGGACATTCTGATAACTCACGTGCTTAATAAAAACCGGTATTTATAGATTAACAGTACAGTAGAGTGCACGTTGGTACTTAGTGGATTGAGAGTTCTGTAGCAGAACAAGTGTATAGAGAGACTTGTAACGTCTCAGTACTGTAGTTCCTAGATATTGAGATAACTATCGGATCTTAAAATAAATTGTGTGTCTCTAGACTTGGGTATTAGAGTAGGTAAATTGTCTAATTAATTTTCGACCAACTCATATATAGCATAGTTAGAGGTGCTATTCCGGGTCAGTTGTATACTAGTGTAGGTTACACCTATCAGGAAAAAAGTAGGTCTTGTGCGGGTAGTCTGGTTAAACTGTCGTAAATTAAAATCTGGTAATCTAAAAAGCTACTCCACTCAATAATAATCTACTAACAGTAAAACCATATTTTAAATCTGTAATATAGTATTGTTCTTGCTACTTTAGAATTTGTTTGGAAGGTACTTGAGGTATTTTGGAAAAGCATGACTGGAAAGTGTGGCGCCTGTCTCTGGATCATGAAGAATGGTAGATGGTGCAGTGGGTGTAAGAAGGAGTCTCATGAGTAATGCAGTGGAGAGGGAACGCGGGAAATAAATGAGGCTCTCCCATGGTTTTGTCCACTTTGCATTAGGGATGAAAGGATCAGAGAAATGGACGTAAGGATGAGAGAGAAAGACGAAACGATCAGAGTGTTGTTGGAAAGAGTCAGGGCCCTTGAAGCTGAGCCTGTGGAGGCCTTGCCTGTGGGGGCCTCGCCTGTGGAGGCTCAGCCTTTAGTGGCAGATAGAGATAGTGGGTATAGAGAAGAGGGAGATAACGATGGTTGGGAGCTGATAACAGGTAGTAGGGGAAATAAGGTTAACAGGAGGAAGAAGCCAGACACTCCAGAAATTGTTGGGAAAAATAGGTTTGACCTGCTACCAGAGTCAGGAGGGGAGGAGTCTCATGCAGATGTAGGAGTAGGTAAGTTGCAGCAGGCCGATAGGAATAGGGGCGTAGCAGGAAAAAAAAGGAAGAAAGGGTTCAGCTGCTAGGTAGTAGCCACGAGAGAGGTGTAGGCCCTCTCTTGCAGGATCAGCTGGTCTCAGGTTACCAGGTCACAAGTTTTTTCAAACCTAGTGCAACTTTAGGTCAGGTAATAAAGGATATAGGTTCACTTTGTATGGGTTTCACGAAGGAGGATGGGGCATTGATAGTGGCAGGTGCGGGGAGCAGTATCGATAGAAATGCTAATTATAGTATAGAGAGTGACCTGAAGAAAGTGTTGAAGGAGGCACAGCACACTAGGGTAGAGCTCATGCAAGTCCCAAGTCGCCATGACCAGCCGCAATTGAACCACGCTGTGAGACGGGTAAATGTGGAAACGGAGGAGCTGCTTGGGAACAGCATTAGTTCTGTCATGGGGGTGGTGCCTGTGGAGACCACTGGTACATGGGGTTTCACTAGACATGGCCTACGCCTAAATAGGAAGCGCAAGAGAATACTTTTTGAGTTGTTGGCTAGGGCTGTGAGGGAGCCCACTTCAATGGTGACGGGGTTGGGACTGTGCCTTTTTTAGATTAATTCCTGCTGGTGAGTGGGTAAAAATATGAAATCATAGGAATACTGAATACAGATCCATAGTTAGAAAAATCACTAATACTGAAGAAATAAAATAAATATTACAAAGCCACTGATAACAGTGTTACTGGTAAACTGTAGAAGTATACTGAATAAAGTAATGGAATCTGCAAACATAATTGAGATACATGAACCTCAAGTAGTTATAGGGGTAGAGTCCTGGTTAAAAGAAGGAGTATACAATGAGGTTTTTCCCGATGGTTACAGAGTGTACCGCAGAGACAGAGGAGCAACTGGGGGAGGGATATTCATACTGGTTAACAAAGACTACTACAGTTCATGGTGTCTATAGATCATTATAATGAGTTACTTGGGGTAGACTTCTGGGGAAATAAAAAAGAAAAAGTCAGTGTGTTGGCTACTTACCGTAGTGGAAAAATGAATGATAAAGATGAGGCTCTTGGGGAGAAACTAAATTCATATTCAGAGTTCAGAAGTGAGCATAGAATGGTCATCATTTGTAGGGATTTGAACCTACCAGGTGTAGACTGGGTAGGAAATAAGATTAATAACACTAAAAAACAGAGATTTGCAAATACCTTAGTAAGGGAAGGAGGCTTTACACAGGTGGTCGAGCAGAAAACAAGGGGACAAAACATGTTGGATATTTTCCTAATAAAGCCAGATGAAAACCTAATTGGATGTCAAGTAACCGAAGGGATAAGTGATCATAATGCAGTTCTGATGTATATAAGGTGATCCAGTAAACCAGTGGCCAGAATTGAAGGGGGAAATAGATACAATTATAAAAGGCACAAATCTTGGAACTGAAAAGATACTTCAGGGTTAATTTTATTAAATGGAAGAATGGCAAACGTTCAGTGGAGACAAAGTGGGAAGAGTTCAAGGAAATGATAAGAAAGGGTGAAGAAATGTTTATTCCAAAACAGAGAATAAAGAGAGGTACAAAACCTTAACCAAAACTATAACAGGGAGGTGAGGAGGTTAAGGAGATTGATGAGACGAGAACATAACAGAGTTAAGAAACAGCAAGGCAATAGGGAGGTTATGAAACAACTAACAAAGGATCACGGCATGTACACTAAACAGCCATTAGTTTCTTGGTGAACTACGTTCAGACAGATACGTATTTCAAAAACGATTGATTTGATTTCTATAGCTTACCATATAGCTATAGAACCAATGAACAGACTTTTTCCTGGTTACAGTTTATTGTAACTGTAGATAATTGAATCCACATTATTGTTTCTTTGGCTGAGTTGGGATGTATTTATGTACAGTTTTGGCATAATCTATCTAAAGCCAGTCTTCAAATACGTATCAGTAAATTCAACAGCTGTGTCGCGTCTCAGACGGTGTGTGTGCCATCGATCTGAAATGTTATGTAGGCCAGCGAGGCTGACACCAACTGCTCCACAATACTTCAATGAGAAGCGCCCACAATCTGCTATTCCTACGTAACGAGTTTTCAGACGTGTACATGTAATTTTCAGTGTGAAGTTAGAGGAACTTTACAAGTCTTTAATAACTGTATTATACCTGCAATAGTTGTATACTACCTATTCCATGCTTGCACATTTTCAGATGTTAGAAACGAAAGAATTAATTCCTACAAAAACGAACAAAACAAATAAAAATTTGCTTTCTTATAAAATACAATTACAAAAACAAATTGTTTATACCAAAAAATCAGAAAATTGTGTTTCAGGTACGATAAGCAGAGGGAAGCTTAACTTTTCAGCCCTATGTTGCACTTACGTGGAGGTTTCTTAAAAATATATTTTTTTCAGTATTTTTGATGTGTTTCGCAGAAAAAAAATCTTGCTGTTAAAGTTAGTCTCAAACAATGCAATAGCATAGTAAAGTAAGAACCCTAACAACAATTTTGGTTGAAGTTTGTGAAACAACTCTGAATTTAGTGCTTTACACTAATTTAAGAAGATTTACAGTTTTTCTGGTCGCCAGGTTATCTGTGTGCACGACAGTATATCGGCAATGTCATGTTAACGGTGGCACTGCCTACCCTTTACTCCAAGCGATTCCGGAAATTTTTGTACCTCAGATTCGTCGGGCTTAGCGATGATAGTTCTGTTACACATAGATATCAGCAATATTAACAACCACAGATGGAACTGTTACATTTGAGCGACGACTCAGAATATAACGAGAATGTGAAAGTGACTTTTAAGACTACGTTTGGGAGATACAGGTGACATATTGCCCAGTTTTCTGATGAAACTTTTTTTTGTATGTGTGTGTGTGTATATGTGTGTGGGGGGGGGAGGGGTTTACAACTAATCATGCATCTTGTTTTAATAAACGAGATGAAATACTATGAATTATTATTTTATAACTACAGCTCATCTACGCATGCCCAGTACCAAATACTGCAGTTCCGTATGTTTAATGTCAAATATACAGTTGTTAAGAAACTTCACAGTACAGATGCAGTCGATTTATTTTAGTTCCCTCGTAAGGTTTGATACAAAAAAAAAAAAAAAAAAAAAAAAAAACTGTAGTATATGTAAAGCTGTCGTGTGTTTCTGTGTAGTGATCAAAATAATTTGACTAGGGTTGAGTAAGGGAGCCGGTGACACGTTCCCTGTAGACAATACAAAGCCGAGAATTAACTGATTCTAGCAAACAGACTCTAGTTGGTTGATAGAGTAGGGCCCTTTTTTGTCAGTTTATCAAAAAACTGCATTTATTTTTATGTATTTTCTTCTTTATTTAGACAATAGACAAGAAAATTTATAAATAAAATGTACGATTAACAACTATACTATTTTTCACTTTATATTTTTGCTCTCTCTATAGTAATTACAGACACGTTTGTAACCAGCTGTAACTATTTCTTTGTTTCGGCATCACGCAAGAAATTCCGAACCGATTAGTATGGGGTTTTGACAGTTTGAAAGCTCATGTCCTAGTTCAAATTCTGCGGTATATCTTACGACTCTGTTTCCACGTGCCGGAGCTGTAAAAGAAAATCTGTTCTTAACACAAACGTTTCTAGTGCCATATTTCAATCAGAATAGTAAAATAACTAGGGTATCTCTCGCTAATGCCATTTATCACGGCGAATGTTATCTTTTATGAGAAATTGAAGTTTAAAAATTGCTCATTTCAGTAGAAAAAGTCATTAAACTACTGCGGCTGGATAGCTACACATTGTAGGCGTCGCATCGTGTTCTTGTACTTACCACTCATGGTGGGTGAGCGGTTAACGCTCTGGCCTCGCATTCGTGAGGACGCGGGTTTGAATTCCGGGCATTCAGATTTAGGTTTTCCATGGTTTCCCAAAATCACTCCAAGCAATTGCAGGGATGCTTACTTCAAAAGGCCATGGCCGAATTACTTCCTGTTCCTAGTCGTAAATCCCATCCCGCCTCTAAAGACCTCGACGTGGACGAGGCGTAAAGCTATAAGTAAAAAAAAAAAAAAAAAAAAAAAAAAAAAAAAAAAAAAAAAAAATTCTTGTTAGGGTTACAGGTTCAAACCCCCATGTAATAATTTTTGCAGCAATTTTTTTTCGCTGTTATTCTCTGTTTCTACAAATAATTTTATAACATATAAAGATTCGACTAGATACCAATTTTTTTTTCCCCACCGCAGGAAGATTTGATGAAAGCATATTTCAGTAGTGTGACTACATCTCATATTTCATCTAGTTTTCTACATTCCTGTTTTTCTTCCGTTAATTTCGACCCATTTCAAATTCGTCGACACATCTAGGTCTAAGCTGCGGGCAAATGCTGGTCTAATTAGAAGTTCATACTGCCACACGACAAACTTTTCTCTCTGAAAAATACACAGACAGCATTATTTTCAGCAGAGAGAGTGGACTGAGCCAGTTGTGTTGAAGATCGTAAGTAATTCTTTTCTTAATGCTGCCAAACATTTTGAACCTGATATACACAACAGCAACCGAAGCACTACTCCCACATTTGGATAAATATCCAAAAAGCATTTTTCCAGTGTGTTATTGTTTAGCTCCCTGTATCCTCAATAGACATCAAATGACCACGCAGGGATGGAAACTTATTTTCTCAGTACCGTCCAAATCTTATTGGCTAAAAAACAACGCGAAACAAATAGAATAATAGAACATAAAAACAGTGTTTCCCATTGAATGTAATAAATTAATTAATTTCCTATTTCATTCGGAAAATTGAATTTTCTTCCGAATCCTTAATGTGAATGATTTCGAACCCTGGTCGGAATCATCTCCTAGGTGGCGGCCCCAACCAGTTGCCCATTTTCACCTCTGTGTGTTAATAGAAATTCATCTCATTAAATTATAGCTGTCTTAATTAATTGAAATTTTTAAAATAAGTTGATGAAACATTTCATTCGAAAACTTCTATAACAATTTATTACATATCTTCTGAACTGGAGACTACCACATCAGGGCATATGGAACTGATCAATTACAAATACAGTTAAGATTGTACAAATTACAAGTCTCGTGGTTGTATTGTGACAGGAAGTTAAGTAATCTAGTGCTGACCCAAGTCTACTCTTTAACGTGTGTGTTCACTTCACTTTCTAAAAAAACAATGTATTCTCTCGGTGTTATAGATCGTTCTGGTGGCTTAAGCCACTATACACGCCACGATTTTGTAAACCTATATAAGTACTATAAATGTTTTTCTATATCAATCTTCAAAATACACAAAAGCTAAGATTTCCCTCGCACTTGGCAAATGATAAAATAAAAAATATATGCCTTTCATTTCAGTAAATATTAAGACTTGCATAGTGGCCAAAGTAGGTAGACACTAGGGTGGCTGGGAATTTTTTGGAATTCCCCATGACGTCACAGGGCAGGTGGTGGGAGGAGGTAGATTTTTTTTTTATGGCTTTAGCCTAGGGCTAATTTAGCCAGGTACATAGGAATAATTTGGCTATCCTTTATTTGAAAATATGTCTTCTATATATGATTTTTAGTTTTCGACACATACTTGTATAGTAGTTTACAGGATTTTTTATTGGGGTAGGCGAGAATCTGCATAAGATTTTTTTTTTTTTTTTTGTAACAGTTTAACGTCCCTTTTTAACAACGTGGTCTTTAGAGACGGGAAAGGATGGGGGCAAGGAATGGGAAGGAATTCGGCCATGGCCTTTTGAAGGAAGCATCCCGGCATTCGCCTGGAGTGATTAGGAAACCATGGAAAACCCAAATCTGGATGCCCGGACGGGGATTCGAACCGCTGCATAAGAGATTGTATATCTCTAATCTGTAGACCTTCTTCTAGATACTCCTGTCTTTCGGCTTGATAGTTGATACATCTCAGCATAAAATGATATATATCCTCCTCTCTGCAGGATGTACACATTGGGGAGTCACTTGTTTCATAAGAATCTTTTGTCGTTTAGTAGGGCATGGCCGGCTCTCAGCCTGTTTATGCAGTTATCTCCTTTCTGTTGAGGTCCAAACGGTCGTACCAAGGTTTGTCCTCAATTGTATTATTATTGCTCGGTACCATCTTCCCACTTCCTGCCTTCCTCCCGCCACATTTTTTCCCATTCTGATTTAGCGTAGGAAGATATTATGTCCTTATAGTCGATAAATGGGACGGGGATATGTTCCTTGTCTTGGAATTTAGTTGTTTCCTTGCCGTTGTATCCGCGCTTTCATTGCCCACTATGCCGACATGGCTAGGTATCCATTGCTTGATCTATCCCTTTTGCTGCGCTGCTCCTTAATTCCTTAGCGAGGTCGTAAGTTAAGTAGTTCTGCATTTCCCCTTCGGTATTCCCAAAGCAAGGAGGGCCGCTTTGGAGTCTGTACATATGACTGTTTTGTTTGGCCAGTTTGTTGTATGTACTCCAGTGCCATTAGTATCGCATAAGACTCCGTTGAGAAGGTTGAAAATTGCGTAGGTACCGTAAACGCCTGATATGCTTTGTATTCCAGGTCCACATATGCTGCTGAGCTGTATTGACCTCTTGACTTTGAACCGTCGGTGTACACCTTTCTCCAGCCTTTCCAAGTTTCATTTAAGGTTATTAACGTATTTTGTTTGAGTTCTTCTGGAATGTGATTTTTCTTTCCTGTTAGTTCCTTCCTGAGGGAGGTATAAATGTGTTTGGAGAAGTTGCATCTTTGCCATACTTCATCTTCCTGGTACATATTATTTATCTCTCGTTTGTGTATGTTCCACGCTTCAGTCATTTGCATGTATTCTACTAAGGCAGATGTTGTATGTTGTTGCCGTTTTTTGGGCCGGTCTCGTGGGCTAGGGTCTTCACTTTCCTTATCAGCGGATGTTGACTAATGGAGCATGCTCTGGTCCAGAACTGGAGTCCTATCTTCTTACGTCTGAGTTTAAGAGGCGGGGTTGCTGTTTCCACCTCCATCACTTGAATGGGAGTTGTTTTGAGAAATCCACCAACCACTCGTAGGGCCGCAGATTGAATGCGGTCCAGTTTAGACAAGCTTGACTTGGAAGCTGATTGATATAGGAAGCCCCCATACTCCATTCTGCTTCTTAATACTTCCGATATACGGTGCTAAGAATTCTTGGATCTGCACCCCACTTAGGCGTTGCCAGTGCCTTTAAGCAGTTTAAGCGCTTCAATGATGATTGGTTTAGCTCCTCGATATGTTTCTTCCAAGATAGTCTGGAGTCCAACCACATGCCCAAAAATTTAACTTCTTTCACCATCTCCATTTTATTTCCATTGATAGTTATTATGAAGTCGCCTTCTTGGTACTGTCTTTGGGTGAAGACACATATTTTGCTTTTCTGCGGTGAAATTTCCAAACCTTTGTCTAGTAGTTGTTTTTGTATGTCATTCAGCTCTTCTTCGAGCAGCTTCCTTGCTCTTTCCTTGTTAGGATGGGATATGTACACAACAAAGTCGTCAGCATACTGTAGAAAGGAAAGCATACTCCTCATTTTTTTACCTGTCCCTAAGGTATACAGGTTGAATAAAGCAGGGCTCATTGGGTCGCCTTGCAGAAGACCCTGGAAGACTTGCCTGCAGGTCTTTTCTCCTCCACTTGTAAAAACATTATTCACTCTGACTGCCAAATAGTTATGGCACCATCGACACAGATTACTCGGGATGCCACAGTTGATCATGATGTCCCTCAATATATCGATTTGTACATTATTATAGGCGTCTTTGATGTCCAAAAAAGCTGCCAGTAGATAGTTCTTCCTAACAGGTCAGCTGGATGTCCGTTACTAGGGTACTTATGTTGTCTATGGTACTGAAACCCTTTCGGAATCCCATGGTTCGCCGGTCTAGTATGTTGTTGCGTTCAATATGCCACTCTATCCTATTCTTAATCATTATACACATTAACTTAGCCATGCATGAAATGAGAGAGATTGGTCTATAAGATGTAACATCATCCTTTCTCCTGTGGGGTTTCGGCACGGGTATGATTAAGACATTTCTCCATTGTTCTGGAACAAAATTTGCTTTTATCATGTCATTAAACAGATTAACCAATTCCTGCTTTGCCTCTGGGGGTAGGTTTTGGATCATAGAATATGTTATTGCATCCATGCCTGGAGCGGTGTCTTCTCTTTTTAGGGCCCATTCCAATTCTGATGGTTGGAATACAGGTTCATCATTGCCAATGGGCGTTCCGGCTGGGTCGCTGTATGTATTGGTTGTATTTTCTGTTGGTACAAAGGCGGGGGAGAAGGCAGTTAAGAATTGTTCAGCCGTATCTTTATCAGCTGTGATCCAAGTGGATTCCATTCGGTCACCCCTAAACCATCGTAGCTTTTTCCATATTACTTGGGTAGGAGTGCCATATTTCAAACTGGAGCAAAGATTTTTCCATCCCTCTCGTTTGGCTCTTCTAATTGTTCTTCTGGCTTCTGCAGTCCTTTTCTTAAGTTCCAGAAAGTTTTCCAGGGTCGCATCGCGCATGTATAGCTTGGTGGCTAATCTTCGAATAGCGACTGCTCGCGAGCACTCACTATTCCACCATATTTTCCTGGTAGCGAAGTTCTTTGTTTTGTATTACGCGCAGGAATTGCTACTTCAGCAGCGGAGAATATTATTTCCTCCATTTTGTTGTATCTTGCTTGCATATCTGTCGAAGGTCCAACACACTGCTCCAAATTCTTCCCATCTCTTTCTGATAACGTGACCAATCTGCCTTCTTGCAGTTCCATTGCCTAAAAGAGAGAGTGTTGCCCTGTTTTATTTGGTTATCAAAGCTTATTTTGATTACAAAGTGGTCACTTCCAACCGTATCTCGAAGGATTTCCCAGTTGGCTCTGTGAATAAGGTCCTCTGTTACTAGTGACGTCAGGTGAGGTATTGTTTTGATGCGGATGACCAAGTCTGGTCCCACCTTGTTGTTGAGAACAAAAAGAGAGGACTCAGAAATGGCTAGGGCCAGCTCTTCTCCCTGGTGGTCCGCCCGGATTCCCTGCCATAGGGGATGGTGAGCATTAAAGTCACCACCCAGGAAACAGCCTTGTGGTAACTGGTTGAAAAATGGTCCATTGCTCCTCCTCACAGTACTGAGGGGGCTTGTATATTGCAACGATTGTCGTGAGGGATCCTCCCGTTCCAAGATTGACAGATATAATCTCCACGTTCTCACTGGGTGGTGCAATTCGTTGAGTAGCCGACTTTATGTTCTTCTTAACCATGATGGCAACGCCACCGTATCCGTCTTCTCTGTCTTGCCTAAAGATATTGAAGTCCTTATGGCTTATGGTGGAAGAGTTGCGCAACCATGTTTCAGTGATTATCAATACATCTGCTTTGGATTCTGTGATTACTCTTTTAAAGTCTTCCCACTTCGGCAGGAGGCTGCGGGCGTTCCATTGTAGAATGTTCAATTGAGTCTGCCTATCCATTTTTAATTAATGCGTTGAATACTTCTAATGTGTATCCACTTACATCCATTTCCTTCATTTCCTGCATGAAGTTTCTCGTAGCTTCTTCTTGAATTTTTTTAATAGCAGTATCAGGTAATTTACCTTTCATATGCTGTGCAAGAGTTTTAACAACTATGTTTACTATAATACGAACTAAGTTTCCTCCTAACTCTGAACTGCTTACTTCTTTTGTGGTTGTGTTCTCCGTTTGTGTGGTGCTTGATTGTTTTGGCACTGGGTTTGCGATTTGGGGGGGCCCACTGACTTGCGTTGTTGTTGATTGCGTTGCTGTTAACTGCATTGGTTGCGCTGTAGCTGTGCTGAAGGTCTTGCTTCGGAGGGATGGAAAATCAGCTGATCTATATTGGTATCCTTGATCTACGTTTGTCCTCCTCCCATTCACCGATTTTTCTTTGATCTCCTCTTGTCTCTTGCGCTCAGGACATCCTTTGTCGTTGGCATTATGCTCGCCACCACAGTTCGCGCACTTCTTAGTTTCGCTAGGGCAGCTGGACACGTTGTGTCCCTCCCCACACTTTAAACACCTCTCCTTTCCTTTGCAGTATTTAGAAAGGTGGCCATATCTTTGACATTTAAAACATTGCGTCACTGGTGGAATATAGGGTGTCACTTTGAACCTTAGATAAAATATTTCTATTTCTTCGGGTAAATATTGACTGTCGAAGTTAGAAGAACAGTCTGATTCTGCCCTCCTTGGAGATTTTCTTGCTAAATCTTCGTACTTCGATGACTTGAGCTGTTGATATAATATTAGATTTTAATTCATCTTCTGTTAGATCCGTTGGAACAATTTAATTACACCTTTCCTTTCCACTCTGTTAGCTGGTATGTATGCTTTCAGTCCTAGCGACTGTAGAAAGGCTTTGTTTTCTACAAAGCTGTTTGCTGAGCGTGGATTTATGAAGTCCATTGACATCTGGTTCTTTCCTTGCTGGTTTAACCGTCTCAGTCCACCAACCTTATTATGAAAGATTTTTCCCAGCTGGATAGGGTGAAGTGTAGAGCCATCAGAGAGGGATTCAATTATTACAACATATGGTCCTTCTGCCTGATCGTTGTATAGTCTCTTCCGCTGCACGGACAGGTTGTGTTCTCTCTGAATTCGTCGTCTTTGACTATGTTCTCTTGATTTGATGTCTCAATTCTTGACCTGGTGTTGCCATGACGTTTTCTTCTTCTTTGTTTGAGATAGGATTTGATTGACAAATTGTAGCCTGACTGCTGGATGTTTCCTTATTTGTGCTAGGTATGACTTCTATTATCATGGCTTCTTCTGCCTTTTCTTTTGTGATAATTTTCTTCGCAACTGCCCTGCGTTTTTTCCTTAAATTATACTTCTCTTCTTCCTCGCTGTCATTTTGGATTGCCTCTAGTTTCTTCTTGTTCTTTTCCGACATGTCTTGATCGTTGTAGTATACACTTATCTGGGTGTTGTCATCTTCTCTTGCCGGGTTTGAACCATCGCTTGCTTCTGCCATTTCTCTCTGCCCTCGTGCGACGGCGGCACGACGAGATGCACTACACTCGCGATGTGTTTCAGAGAAAATTGACTTGTCTTCGAAAACTAACTTGAACTGTTCACTTAAACACTCAAAGTTCTAATAGTTTTAACACAACCGAAGTTGACGGTGTTTTTTTTTTTTTTTTTGGCTTTTGGCAGCTGAGGCCATACAGCCAGCTCAATGTGTTATATTAAAGCTTCCAGTGAATCAGTTAAATCCAGTGTTTATATAGTCTTCAAAGTGCGGACGCTACAGGACGGACAGGACACACACAGACACACAACACTTAACATCCATGCCCGCGGCCGAATTCGAACCGGCGACCTTCGGCACGTGGAGCTAGCACTCTAGCCCCTACGCTACCGAGGCCGGCGGCGGTGTTGTTCAGCGCCCGGAAGCGTTGAGTCCGGTTAGCCGATGCGCGACCGTAAACAACCACTCACTTCCTGCTCGACCACTAGTAAGCGAAAGCACTATTGACTTCCTCACTCTAACGCTGCTAGCAGCGAACTCGAGGAGGTAGATACTACGGGAGCAAGCGCATAGTTCACCAACCCACCACCAGAGACAGCACTAACTGGGAGCGCTGGTGTCGACCGCATGGCTTCTCACCACCCGGCCGGCGAAGCTGACCTCGATTCTGGCACATTGCCGCAGGCATACAGTTATTTCGAACTGTTCCGCTACTCGGCGTGAAAGCGTAACCTCAATTCTGACACGACACCCCCCGCGGGCGAACAACGGAAGTGATTTTCAGCGCACAATTAGCGACGTCACAGGCCACCGCTACCGAGAATATCATTAGAAATCCGCTTGCTTGCCCTTAACGTTCGTTATTAAATTTCTTCATAGCATTTTGTCATGTGTTATAGATATATTGAACTACTTTAATTCATTAATTGTTAAATTACCATAAATTAACGTCTAAACTTATTTTTTCGTCCTTTTCTTGACAAATATTATTGTCGCCTTCAGCAAATAGAATTTTTGGATCAAATAACAAGTCCTTACTGGAAAACCAGACCCCTGCCCCTCACTTCTCTCTACCTTATATCCAATACACATTTTGTAAGGTCATTTCTTTGTATGTATCTAGCTGCCTTTTATTCACATCAATTGTCTTGCTACACTTGATGGTCATGCTCTTACGCGCCTCTTGTGATATGTCAGTTATAAACTATGCTCTCTTTCAATTTCATACTCGTAATAAGGAGACAATACGACTCCATCATACAAAATTGTGGGGTAGAGGTTTTGTTAAATAAAAAACATATTTTATTGATAAATGATACAGATTTATTGAAATTTTAAATACATTTTATTGCATAATAAAACATCATTCAATACTTATGGCTTCATTTCATGTGTGTCATAGGCCTCTCTTGCTTTCACATATTGCCTCCCCTTTTTTTACCTAATTCTTCACTTAATATCCATTCATTGCCTTACACGTAATGATAGTCCATGCCAAACCATGTATACCTTTAAATGTTGCTAATGTTTATGAGATAAGAAATGTTTTTATATGGGTGGCATAAATTCTCCGCCTTACACATTAATGTGAATAACATAGACGTGCAACGAACGGAGGATCATAATATTAAAATTTTTTCATCTGATTGACTGACTGTTTGCTCCCCTTTTCCAGGTATTACATTCTCTTTAGGTCAATCCAGTAATGAATGGTCGTTAAGGTAACCTAGGACCACGTTAGGCCTTCGTTTGTCTTGAATCTTTGCTTTTGACAGTGTACACAACCAATACAACTACAGTTGTTATCCTTAGAAGAGACCTAGTTTAACGTGGAATACGAGCCACGGAAGCTTTTCTGGCGTACTTCACAATACACCAGAAATCTGTGCCAGAGGTGAAGGTGGGTTAAGGGCTTATGAAAATCACCGCCCAGACAGGGATTCGAACCGAGGACCTTCCTATCTCCGGTCAGAGCCACAGTCGAGATGCTGAGATTTGATGTTTATATGAATTCTTTCTCCCCTCGTGGCATTTGAGTTTGAGATACTTCCTTTTCCTCCGTTCGTTGCACGTCTGTTATTCACATTAATGTGTAAGGCGGAGAATTTATGCCACCCATATAAAAACATTTCTTATCTCATAAACATTAGCAACATTTAAAGGTATACATGGTTTGGCATGGACTATCATTACGTGTAAGGCAATGAATGGATATTAAGTGAAGAATTAGGTAAAAAAAGGGGAGGCAATATGTGAAAGCAAGAGAGGCCTATGACACACATGAAATGAAGCCATAAGTATTGAATGATGTTTTATTATGCAATAAAATGTATTTAAAATTTCAATAAATCTGTATCATTTATCAATAAAATATGTTTTTTATTTAACGAAACCTCTACCCCACAATTTTGTATGATAGAGTCGTATTGTCTCCTTATTACGAGTATGAAATTGAAAGAGAGCATAGTTTATAACTGACATATCACAAGAGGCGCGTAAGAGCATGACCATCAAGTGTAGCAAGACAATTGATGTGAAAAAAAAGGCAGCTAGATACATACAAAGAAATGACCTTACAAAATGTGTATTGGATATAAGGTAGAGAGAAGTGATTTTTGGGGCAGGGGTCTGGTTTTCCAGTAAGGACTTGTTATTTGATCCAAAAATTCTATTTGCTGAAGGCGACAATAATATTTGTCAAGAAAAGGACGAAAAAATAAGTTTAGACGTTAATTTATGGTAATTTAACAATTAATGAATTAAAGTAGTTCAATATATCTATAACACATGACAAAATGCTATGAAGAAATTTAATAACGAACGTTAAGGGCAAGCAAGCGGATTTCTAATGATATTCTCGGTAGCGGTGGCCTGTGACGTCGCTAATTGTGCGCTGAAAATCACTTCCGTTGTTCGCCCGCGGGGGGGTGTCGTGTCAGAATTGAGGTTACGCTTTCACGCCGAGTAGCGGAACAGTTCGAAATAACTGTATGCCTGCGGCAATGTGCCAGAATCGAGGTCAGCTTCGCCGGCCGGGTGGTGAGAAGCCATGCGGTCGACACCAGCGCTCCCAGTTAGTGCTGTCTCTGGTGGTGGGTTGGTGAACTATGCACTTGCTCCCGTAGTATCTACCTCGCCCCACCACCTGCCCTGTGACGTCATGGGGAATACCAAAAATTTCCAGCCACCCTAGTATCTACCTACTGGTCAAAGTGCCAGATTTTTTTTTAAAAAAATTTAATCTAATAATCTATAACACCGAAAAAACCGATCTGTTTCAGAAAGTGAACACACGCGGTTAAATGTTGAATTTGCTCAGAACAAGATGTTTCTTTTTATCACTAAAACATTACACTTATATTGAATCAGGAAATAATTACGACCATTTTACAGCATATTTACCACACTAAACATTTATAAACATTCAAAATCTTACACAAGAGATATTTAGTGGTATAGTATGAACAATTACATTTCTGTTAATTAATATGCTATACACTGTACTGCTTTTAAAACAATTACAACAATCATTCAGTTCATTTATACCATTTTCATCCATAAAAATAATTATACAAATTTGCAATCAATCAATTTACTTCTCTCTCAGACATAAATTTAGTTAAGTATAAGGATTTTAATTAGTAGGAACTGGACTTAGGAATATAACAAGTTCCTTATTATTAGCCATCCTTACGATTTTTTCAGATTTTTCATTCTTATGGGTGGAAGACTAGAAGGAGGGTCAGGTGCTCTTTTTTTATAACTTTATTACTGCGTTTTTAATATGAATCCAACGATGCCAGACTAAATAGGGAACGAGAATTTTTCTATTTCTCTTTTTTGTCGGCGAGAGATAATATTTTTTCTCTTTGTGTCTACGAAGCTGTTTTGCAATCAGTGTTTACTCACTTACATATTTTATCTCTCGATTCATCTTCTAATTTAAGACCATATTTTTTCCATAACATTCTTCGTGTACAGTGCTTCCCGAACATTAACAGCTAAAACGTTTTCGAAATTGGAAAATTCAGCAAGTAGTAATGAGCCTTGTCACGTCCTCAATAACTGAGCTGGTATACAAGCTTCAACAAGCTTAGTGAGCAGTTTATACGAGGAGCGTTTAAATTTAAAATGAGCGCCTACAGAAAGAAACAAATATTGAAGCACTGCCTGACGCTCGGAAACAATTTCTTTCAGTATTTTTACTACCAAAATGTTTGACAATAATGAATGAAGTACAGAAAAAGTATCTCCCAAAAAGGAAAAACGCATTGTTACATGAAAAAAAGAAATACAACAGAAAATACGAAAGCATCAGTAATTTTGGATAGGCAGTTTGTTGAGGAAATTTCAGACTTAGCGTCAGTTAAGAACAGTGACGTCTAGAAGGCGTCCTGAATAAATCTATGGCTAAAACTATTTTTTGGTTTGGTTAAGGTCGCTGGCTTGTGATTTCGCACTTTGGCTGTTCACATATTGCCACTTGTAAACCACTCGAATTCACGCACATAAGTCTGGCTAAGCGCTCTTAGTGCCGTGACACTTCTTCACAGTCGGTGGTAGCAGGTAAACCCTTGTCAGTTACGCTGTGAAAAGAGCTGCCATCTGTGTCACATACCAGGTATCACTTGAATTTCTATTCTTAGTCCTTCAAGACGCTGTTCATATGTAATGCGATAAAATATCTTCCAGTGATTGTAAATGCTACACTTGCATCGACTGTACCATTGCAACACTTAACTACGAGAAAATTAGCACCACTGCTTTCAAAAGTAGGGAGACTGTTCTGCAGAATGGCATTAACACTTTTATATTTCTTCCTGAATTAAAGATATACTTGAAATTTTAACGAGACGAATATTTATGAGGGGAAAAGGTTATTTTGTTTACATAAGTTAAGCAGATTCCTAAATATTAATTACACTAATGGATAACTGATAGTTCATTACGTGGTGAATGCCGGTAACAATGAAACAGTTCCCTGAAATTATTGGATTCTGTTTTAACCACTGTCCATCGCATCCAATTTTTTTTTAGTCTGTTAACAGTAATGTGTGAACAAAACAAGCGAAAATATCAACAAATAAAACGCATACCTCAGTAATTAATGTTTACAAAAGGATTTTGAATTGTTAGGTCGTGAAACAGAAATAGCAGATTCTGGTATTTTATTACTATGCCGACATATTAGAGAGACAATTTTTCAATATGAAGTCAAACAGATATTGTTTATAGAGCTTCAAAGGGGACTTTACAACTTTGAAAGGATATAAAAAATTCATTCAGATAACTTAGATACTCGGCTAAACAACCATTTTGCAGCAAAACGCTAGAAGTTTTATTCCTATAGTGCCATAGTACCAAATTCACTATCATCAAGCGACAACGGCATACGTACACTGATCATCCAGAACATTATGACCACCTACCTAATAGCCTGTATTACCGCCTTTGGCACGGATAACAGCGGCGACGTGTCTTAGCATGGAAACAATGAGACCTTCGTAGGTCGTTGGAGGGAGTTGGCACCACATCTGCACACACAAGTCATCTAATTCCCGTAAATTCCGGGGAGGGGGCGATGAGCTCTGACGCCACGTTCAATCACATCCCAGATGTGTTCGATCTGGTTCAGATCTGACGAAATGGGGTGCCAGCACATCAATTGCAGCACGCCACTGTGTTTCTCGTACCACTCCATCACACTTCTGGCCTTGTGATATGGAGCATTATCTTGTTTAAAAATGCCACTGCCATTAGGAAACATGGTCGCCATAAAGGGGTGTACGTGGTCTGCAACCAGTGTACGATATTTATTGGCCGTCATGGTGCCTTGAACGAGCTCCACTGGACCCATTAATGCCCACGTGAATGTTCTCCAGTGCATAATTTAGCCACCGCCAGCTTGTCTCCGTCCCGCAGTACAGGTGTCAAGAAGCTGTGCCCTGGAAAACGATGGATTCACACCCTCCTATTGGCATGATGATGAAGGTATCGAGATTCATCAGACTATGCAACGCTCTGCCACTTTGCCAATGTCCAGTGATGATGGTGACGTGCCGTTTTCAGTCGTAGTTGCCGATGTCGTGGTGTTAACATTGACACATGCATGGGTCGTCGGCTGCGGACGCCCATCGTTAGGAGTGCTCGGTGCACTGTGTGTTCAGGCTCACTTGTATTCTGCCCAGCATTAAAGTCTGATGTTAGTTCCACCTCAGTTCGCCGCCTGTCCTGTTTTACCAGTCTGTCCAGCCTACGACGTCCAACATCTGTAATAAGGGATAGCCGCCCAACTCCTCCACGTTTTGACGTGGTTTCACCTTGGTTTCACCTCTTGTTGAAGGCACTCACCACAGCACTCCTCGAACACCCGACAAGTCTTGCAGTTTCCGAAATGCCCGTGCCGAGCCTCCGGGCCACCACAATCTGCCCTCGGTCAAACTCTGATAGATCGCGGGCTTTCCCCATTCTAAACACGGATAGCACCCTCACTGATACTACATGCACCGTGAGTGTGTCTGACTAGCAGTCATTTATCGTCAGGTGACGCTGCTTTCGCCTGGACTGGTTTATATCGATTGTCATAATGTTCTGGTTCATCTTGATAATTTTTACTGTTGCGGAGAGTGCTCGCATCGTTTTGGTTTCATTGTACAAGCTCTACTCGTAATCGTCGTACCGAGTATCGTAAAAATACTGGTAGACCAAAAATTTACTCTTGATATTAAAACTTTGTTGAGAGTTGTTGTCAAGTTCAGAACGAGAATTCAGTGAATTGGCATCAATTGGTTAATACTGGCGAAAAGTTTATGGAAATATTTGCCTGTAGTCCAAAGAAATCAATACAAGGTGCGCCTCGCTAGAATTTCAAGATAGACCGTTTGATGTGTGCTACGTCAACTTTGCACTCAAAACTATACAGATTGACAATAGTGCAAGAAATCACTAATGCAGATGAGGTGATCACTGAAGAATTCTGAATGGAAATGTGTGCTGTAACAGGGACGTGCAAGACGTATCTGAACACCGTAATCTTCAACGACGAGGAAACATTTCACATAAATGGCAAAGTAAACACAACTGCAGAATTTCTCGTAGAGAAAATCCACATCAATCCCTGGAACATGTTCATGGCAGCCCTGAAGCAGTTGCTTTTCCTCTCTTGACAAATCAAAACTTTTGCTCTAAACTTTTCTCATTCCATAGTTAATTGACGATGAATAATAGGGATTTGTAAGATGTCCGTTCCCCAGATCGGTGAAATTTGGCTTTAGCTGCAACCCTTGCTGAGCTCAGAAGTCGGATTTAGGTCATAGTTGTTCAATTGAGTTTGGAAAGAAACTCATTTCCATTAGTATGTGTTCAGAATAACCAGTCTCAAACACATCGAGCAAAATGACTCGTTTATGTAAAACCTGAGGATGTTCGGTACAAAATGACACATAGATCGAACATTTAAGTTTTGTAAATTAATATCTACATACTTTCAAAGTTTAAAGTCCTTTTTTAAAGCGCTGTGTACAATGCGGAAACTTCATTTACGTTCGTTCCAGAATGCAGCCGGACAAACTACAAAACCAATTCCTGAATGATTGGTTTCATCAGCCACTGTGGGTGTATAAACTTTCCTAAAAATAGACGGATGGAGACTGTGATCTTAAAGTCTCGCCATGAAGAAAGGCTTCTACGCTATTCATGTCAGCTTGTGAAGGTTGAATACGCGAGGGAGATGAAGAGAGAGACTCAGGAAAATTTGTAAAAAAATATGTGGAATAGTTAAAACTAAGCATTTTCTGGTATAAAATCAAAGGATTTTAGATTTCTGAAGGTTTTCATAATCTACTCGTACATTTTTTGGCACTAGAGCAGAAGTGGAACTCAAATACTGTTAGCAGTTTATAATAATCTCTATATGGGAGTGGTACTATTTTTTACTTGATAGGATCACATTATTGTGCCGACCGGAAAAATTATTGGAAATTGCTCTATCACATTGAATGTTATTCATATTGAGCTCCATATATGACATATTTCAGTGGGTAACACAAGATAAAACTGGGTTCACAACAAATAATGAATTTATTTCACAAACCAATGATTTTGTTATTTGGACAAGATTTGATACATTCACAAGTCTAGGCTCGCGTTAGTTATTCAAGGTAATTATTCAGGGGTATTTCAGACATGTTTCAAACTTGTCGTACTGTTCTGTGGCACTTTACCAAGTTCGCTAACTGCCGACTACACTGTTAAAAGATTTGGCTGGTGACGGTAGTCGTGCTTCCGACCACACAGATGATAGCGGCGATAAGGCAAACATGTCCACTCACGTTCATACTAGAACCAGAAGTATCTCACAGTTCCGCCGTCAAGACTCACTCGGAACTGGCGTGTCCACCAATCGTGCAAACACCGAAAATTTCTTCTCACGATGATTTGCAGGTTCACATGAAACAGATTAAAAAGAACATCGGAATGGCGCGTCAAGATCTCTTTTATAGTCCGGCTGTGCCCCTCTTGTTACCATATAGACAAAATCCATGGGAAACCGCGTTTATTCTCAAAATCTGGTCACAAACAGCCACGATGCTTTTACGCGTCGCTTTTTTCATCAGTAAAGTAATTTATTCTCCATGACCAGTGACTAGCAATAGCGTTGCAGGACAGGCAAAATGCCACGGCCCCCAGCCGGAAGGGGCCCCCACTTGGAGAGGGCCCGTCGCGTCCCTCAACAACCCTGCCGGGGCAGTAGTAGAACTAAAATAATTCATAGATCCAATGAATTTGCCACGGTATAGCTAGGCAACAAGCTATCTCCAGGCCCCTATGAATACCGCAGGTCGAGCCGACAAACTGTTTTTGTGATGGCAACGTTTCTCTGATTTATCACTTTCGCTAGCCTTTAGATGTTCGGGACACTAAAACGTGCTGAATTTTTTATTATTATTATTATTATGCCTTTGCGCCTTGTGGGCGTAGAGGTCATTACAGGCGGGAAAGGACTTGGGGCAAGGAACGGAAGGAATTCGGTTATGGTCTCTTAAAGGAACCATTCCGGCGTTCGCCTGAAATGATTTCTGCCAACCATGGAAAACCCAAATCTGGATGGCCGGACTGGGATTCGAACCGCCATCCTTCCAAATGCGAGGCAAGAGCTTTATCGTCATTCAGTTAAAGACCTTCACTAAATTGGTTTCTAATTTATTTTTTTAGGTGAATGTAGATTACACGTGAAGCTGAGTTTAAACTCGACAGTAGATACAAATTTTTATATTTCAAAACTAACCATAAAATTCTTTTATCAGTTATTTCAAATGTAACGTCTCTTTGCAATCAGTTCCACTCACGTTGCGTTATTTCATGTTCCCCATTACATTTTTGTTGCAGTTTTGTAAAACACTTAAGTTTTCTTTGAGCCAAAAGGCAGGTGTAACAGTGCATATTAGTAGACTTCGTTTCCAAATGAATTAAGGGTTTAGTAATTTCTTACATGCCAAAGAATTTTATCATGTAATCTTTATTTCCATAAAAGCTATTCCTGAGTTTCAGTATGCTGATAAACTTCTTTATTCTTTCAGGAAACTACCACAATGAAGTGGAGATGAAAGAAATGGAGTCTCAGAACAGAAACGTAAGTATGAGTGTAATCCAATATTCTGTTTTGTAACAAGAAGTATGCTTATGATCAGAAATTAAGTTGCCAGGATGGTTTCTTCAAAAGGCTATTGCTGAATTACTTCCCGTTTCTTGCCCCAAGTCCCTTCCTGGTTCCAGTAATCTCGACGCCGACGAGGCGTAAGCCATAAGCATGAAAGCAAAAGAAATTCACTCAATGTTTGCAGAAAACATGCTGTAGTTATCACATAATGGATTGTGCCTGTAATCCGAATAGCCCAGCAACCTTCGGCTAGTAGCGATAATGCTTGAAATGTTAGTTACACTGGTTTAACCATGAAATGTTCAAGGAGTGTAACTGCAATGCCAGCTAAAAGGCTGGAAATAAGAAGTCCAGAGATAAAATAAAATATAATGCCAGGCAGAGACATATGTGACGTCCGTTTAAATTTACATGATTTATTACATTTATGTTTATTTACGATAGTTAAATAGGATCTATTCTCTGCAGTAGTTACCACATAACCTAAGAATTTTTTAACAGAACATAAAAACAGGAAAGTTTATTAGTAACACTGTGAAAGTTTACACGAAATGTAATTAATCAATAAATATATCAAACAAATAAATAATCGTCATTCCTTTTTGAAATAATGCTTACCTTAGAAACTTTTTCATAACAATATAAATTTTCGTCATTTCTGACAAGCTTAGTCCAGGTAATTGCAAGTAGTACCTACAAAATGGAGGGAAATAAAAAATACATATTATAATGCCAGACAGAGATGTAATGTTCATTTTCTCACTGCGAGTCTGGTACAATTATTGTTTCTTATTGCATGTCATGGAAGAAGTAGGGAATAAACGAAGGGCAGAGTGGGATTTTACTAACTAGGAAAGTGGTATTTTTTTTTATCGCAACTTATGAGTTGGTTATAGGTGTGCACCTTAAAAATTTTGTCAGTAGCACGCACACTGCCCGCGTAACATGCTTTACCCTAGTTCTATTAATATTTTCCATACATGGAATTTCTCAGAAAAGGATGAAATAATTTAAAATGAAGTGATGCCCTATTTCAATTACTGCTACTAGAAAACATTCGGACACATCCGGGTGGTTTGACGAAACTTATAAAAACAAAAGTCTGGATTACAGAATTTCTCCAAGTGACCGACATAATTCAAACCAACGTTGCGAGCAGCAAAGACTGAATTCCTCCCAAATATAACTTTTTCAATAAAAAAAAAAATCTTACTTCCCATTTCTACCGCTTATCTTCCGCGGAATAAATATTTGATACTTGTATCCGCTTAGTTATGCAGATGTTCTTCCGAATGTTGTGTTATTAAAAGGAAGTCGAAAACAAGAAATTTAGAGCGACTTCAGAGAATATGCTGTTTGAAGAAAGATTTAAAAATGTCGTTGATTGAGAATCTATCTAGCAAAGTCGGTAAAGTCATGCGAATGTTTTATAGATTGAATGCCGACTGTATGAGTATAACAGAAGAACGTTGGATTATACTGGTTTTTGTGAGGGCTATATTTATTCCAGAATAAAAAAAAAACATAATTATAGTTATAAGTGTGCTAAACAGAGATTCAGAAATCAGGATTCTAGACTGAAGTTTCTGACCACAATCTCATAGTTATGAAGTTCAGCGTGAAATTCAATATAACAAAGAAGTAAAACAGATTTTAGAGGGCACAAACTGAAAGAACCTCACATGAGAGGAAAATTTATAGAGATTGTTGACGTGGGTCTAAGAAATTGAAATAAATTCAACAGAAGATTTACCTGTAGCTTTACGCATCGTCGACGTCAAGGTCATTAGAGGCGGGATCGGACTGAGGAAAAGGAACGGGAAGGAAATTGGCCATGGCCTTTTTGAAGGAAGCTTCCCGGCATTCGCCTGGAGTGATTTGGGGAAACCATGGAAAACCCAAATTTGGTTGCCCGGACGGGGATTCGAACCCGCGTCCTCCCGAATGCGAGACCAGAACCTTAACCGTTCACCCATTACGCTCGGTCCGTTTTGACGGTATACTGACCAAAGTAACGTTATATGACAGAGTCCCCAAGCATTGTCCGTCGACGGCTTAAGGTAGGCTCTCGTAGTGGACCTCCTACCCTCGCATCGCTCATCTGACTGATTCAAAACTTGATGCAAGCAAATATGCTGTTGCTATGATTTTAAATGATTCCAGTTGTACAGAATGACCCACTTAGGAAGTATAGCAGAAGAGATGCCAGCTGAAGATCAGTTAGGCTTTACGAAATAATGGAGTACAAGGGAAGCAACACTACTTTAAAATTATTACTTGAAGAGTGGTTCAACAAAATAAATGTGGTTACTTTTGTGAGGGAAGCATTAGTTGCTATAAAATTAATACTGGACAAGTGGTTCAACAATTAAAAAAAAAAAAAAAAAAAAATGTGGTTACTTTTGTGACATGTGTTGATTTAGAAAAAAATCTTTTGATGATATCAGAAGAGAGAACATGTTCAAAATTTCAAATAAGTCAGGTATGAAGTATCGTGATAAAGGAATAATTGATGATCAATATAAGTGGGTGAAGTAAAAGTCGAGAATCGCGAGATAAATTCATTATTGAAGAGGGTTTGAGGCAAGGTTTTAGTTTATCCGCATTATTATTCAACTTGTCTGTAGAGGAAACTATAAAAAAAAGTAAGAAAAAAAGAATGTTTTTAAGGAGCAACAACCAGTATGCTGCGATTTGATGATGGCATAATCCTGTTAGCAGAACAGAGCAAGGTATCTGACAAATTACTGACTGGCACGAACAAAATACTAGAGTTTGGACTAAATATAAACCAAAGTAAAACAAAAGGCATGAAATGTAACAGAAATAATGGTAACAGTAACTGATTATGTATGAAAATATTCTTACACTCAACGTTCGTGTTCACCATTTTTTAGTCGCACACTGACTCAGCCTACCTTCACCTCAATCAAGGTAAAAAATAAAATAATTTACATAGAATAAAAAAAGCAGCTATGATAAAACAGCAGGTACTGATAGCTTCTGATTTCAACACCCGTCCATCATTGATCAAGCTATTTAAAAATTTGCTTTTGGTGCACCAGTATTTAAGAATATTTTAAAAATAAAATTCTACAAACGGTTCCGATGGAAAAAAAAAAAAAAAAAAATTAGCGGCTCTGTTGTACGTGAAAAATGTCCTGAAAATAATTGTTTTGAAACTACACAGAAAAATTTTCTAAGTTCTCTAG
This sequence comes from Vandiemenella viatica, assembly GCA_031002005.1. NCBI lineage: Eukaryota > Metazoa > Arthropoda > Insecta > Orthoptera > Morabidae > Vandiemenella > Vandiemenella viatica. The sequence goes on from CM061921.1 coordinate 376,307,965, forward strand.
CAAAGTTTACGAAATGAATCCTCAAAGCTTACGTAACGCATCTGACCGACGGAGAACCTCCGTTTACTATGTGAAGTAGCATTTTTCTCTTTCTCTTTTTTTCTTTTACTCCTCGTCGACGCCGATGTCATTAGTGGCGTCAAAGGACACGGTCACGGAGAAGGAATGAATTCGGCCATGGCCGTTTGAAGAAACCTTCGCTGCCTTCTCCTGGAGTGATTTGGGGAAATCATGGAAAACCCAAATCTGGATGGTCGGACGGGAATTCGAAACCGCGTCCTCCCGAATGCTAGGACAGAGCGTTACCGCTCACACACCATGTAGAATATCTTTATACAAGCAGTTTCCCGCAATTTCTTTCGGATGAACTGTTATTACAAACACCTCTCTCTTAAACCAACATGGTCAAGAACTAAATGATCCCCGTCCAGTATTTTCTTTTTTTTTTCGTAAATTAAGCTCGCGAAAAAAATTCTCATTAACTTTGTGAGACCACATCAAAATGAATCAACAGTATTTTAGTCGCCGGATCATAGGCTATGTATTAATTGAAAATTCATCAAATCCGCCCACCAGTTTTTCATGAATCGCATTCACCTACAAATTATCATAAATTTCTTATTTTTCGACCTTAAATCCAAACTAAACATATCTTATTCAACCTGCGGAAGCATGGACTGAACAATAATGGAAATCCCATCAAAATCCAAAACCCAATCACTTTTACGACATCACAAATTAGAATAACAGTTGTGTCTTTCTCTGTATCTTATCGATAGTAGCTATCCTCAACTCATTTTTTTTTTAAATACCTCAAATGTACAGTTTCCTGATCACACTTTTATTATAAGTATAGACACTGCTATATGAAAAGAGAATTTTTTAATCAAATTAATGAACACTGGGTAAGTATTGAAACGGGAAACTGTTAGTTCCTGCATTTTTGTAATAGCCGGTTTTTAAAATTTTCACTCCATGATAATCAAATTATAACTTTTATCCCGTGATTGAAGTGGAAATTTAAAGTACCTCTGGAAATTATTCAGTTTTTACAAAATTAACTTATCGACGTAAACATGACAAGCTAATTTTGCACTTCGAAGACAAATCAATTTTTTCAACATGATGTTTGAGTCCCTTGGAGCGTTTACGTGTGCTACAATATTGGACGTTCATTGATAGACAAGTTTATTACCGAGACACATTTTAGCTGTTAAACTATTTTAAAGGACTTCAGATACTGCACGCTTAGAATAAGCGAATTTTTTATTAGGAAGTTTCTTTTTTAATATAGTAAAAATTACAGAGATCTTGTAGAAATCTAATATGATCACTAGAAACCGGATTATATGCAACACAAAAAGCTAGGAATAATGCACGCAAATATGCATGAAAAATGCTTAAAATATGCAACATTAAATCATATAAAAATAGTAATTTTTATATTTTTTATTTCAAAATCAGCATGCAATTAGTAAGTAGTTGAATAACATATTTATAAATTCGATAGTTAACAATCATTTAACTTTTTTTTACTTTTGTAAACGTAAACAATCGGCTACTGTTCCAAATATTTAATAGTAAGTGGATATGGGCCGTTCCACATTCACTGATGTAAGTGAGTGCTGTGTTAGCAGTCATTGTTTCTGGAATAAGTTCACCCGTCCCATTACTAAAGCTATCAATTTTACATAAAGGGTTTGACAACTGGATTATTGTTCAAAATATTTTCAAATTTCGCTTTAAGTTTGCACAGGAATACCCCTGCCAATGCGGATTTCATTCATTAAGTAAATAGATTTAGTCAACGTCAAACATTGAGTTTCAAGCTTTGTAATACTCGCAGGTATGTAGGAAAAATGAGTGCTGATCACAGCTATGGTTTTAATACTAGAATTGTTAAATGATTCTTTGTACTGACAAACTGTTGTAGCCATTAAAGTCGTTTACTACATCCTTAATGGCCTTGAAATGCTCATTGTAAAACAGTACAGCTTCAACCCACACCGTCCTTTGAGTTACCACTGGTCCCGGAGGTAAAGGCACATTTTGCAATTTTTTTATAGGCATTATTACGAAAACGTGCCTTAGGAAACGCTTTCTTTGTTGATGTAATCAGTTTATTTACATTCCTAAACGGGGGTGACGTTCTTCAGCGAGTTGTCTTAGACTAAGAGCTGTGCTGCTAGTAGATTTTGCCGACTTTATTTATTAACTACGTACACAACCGAAAAATAATGTAAATACACCGAAAATATGCATCGTCACCCGGTTTTAAGTAAAATATGGAATCAACTGTGAAAATGTGCTTAATATGCAAATGCATTTAATCCGGTCTCTAATGATCACCTACAATTGCAAAATTGTTTTAAATACGTGTTTATCAAAATTTGATTTTTAAAAGTATTATCTGTCCCAATAAACATTTTGGAAACTTAAAGATAATCATTTTTCTCAGCACCTAAACGATTTTTATGAAAACGGTCCCGCTACTATTTGTAGCTTAATCTGTATATTCAATTTGGTGGTTTTGGACTCACTGGTGTTGCACTTTAGGGGATAACCAGGCTATGATCGGAAGGACCTTATTAGGAACCCCTTTTTGTATTCTTATATATTATCCTTATAGGCTATTAGCTCGTACCCGCGACATCGTAAGCGTGGATTAATTTTTTTTTTGTCAGAATTGAATATAGAAAGTTGTTGCTAACGATGGATTGGTCCCAAACAACACCGAGTTGGCATAATATGACGGAAAGATATCACTATATCATTCTACCGTCGAACCTGTCTCTTGAAGAGAATCGATTTCCAACATATTTCTGTCACCATTCGATAAGGTCTCAAAATTTCGTGACTACAACTGTTTATCATACTGGAAAAAATGTCCTGTGCCCTTCATACAGATTTTCTGTCAAATTCCATCAGTATCGATATAGCCATTTAGTCGTCAAAACGTAACAAAAAGACATAGAGACTTACTTCCGTATTTATAGTATTATTACTGTGGTTCACACACACACACACACATTGACTGCGAACAACCCCTGAGGGATCATTATAACATAAAAAAGTGTACACCTACAGCATTGCAAGACTACCTATGATTTGCCTCGCATTGCACCCCTAACTATGTAATATCTACAGTTTAACATTCAATCCTAATAACCGACGGCCCAGGCGTGACTCTTACGATCAAAAACAATTTTTGAAAATCTTAGCCTCCACTGAGATTTAAACAGGAGACCACGACCAAAAAATTAGTAAGCCAGCGCTTTAGCCACTGAGCTACATGATCGCTACACGGAAAAACAGTAGAGAGACCTCCATATCCAACGCGTCTGTCTATCGCCGTTCAGTAGTATTTCGAAATTGTGAGACAACATGTATTATTTATACAGATAATTTTTCAACCAAATGTAGACAGTATTTTTCTCCTTGTTTCAAAGGATAAGTGTGCAAAGTTTCAACGAGATCGGATGAAAACTGTTGATTTGTATGAAGAACAAACAAACAAACAAACATACATTCATCTTTATATATATAGATTAACCCGCCAGTGAGGCTAAGTGAACACTGGGACCAAGTTCCTCGTACTGGTCGTCCTGATTACGGTCTCACGTGGTTTCCCGCAGTTATCTAGGTGAATGCTCTACACGTTTTTTGCTAACAAAAATACATTTATCATACAGAGCATGAGAAGTAAGACGTTTCGCAGACAGATGGCAATAGAAACTTTCTCCTATTGGTGGAGTACTCCGGGTCTAACAAACCCGGTTTGTATTCTGGCAGCACACACGTCATTTCCTTCTCATGATTCACACTGGCCACCTGTGTAAACAGGCACCTGGTCCTTGGCTGGCCGGGTAGAGAAAAAAAGAATTGGTAACAATTTGTTTTGCATCCTTTCGCGATTGGCGGAAACAAATACACCCGTCTTCTCGCACTCCTCTTCCCTCTCATTGGTTACATCTCACCCTTCCTCTGCCTTCTACTAATTTGTGCGGGAAATTGGATTTTGCGTTCGTGAAAGTGTTTTCAATTTCTCTTCCCCACTCCATCATGGAGTCTCTTGGAGTTGCCTCTCAGACCACTGTAAATGCATTTTTGGGATTTCTTCGCTCGAAGAGAATAATTTATCATTGGACAAATTGAAGCGCCTTGCATCTGAAAGATCATGCCTGCTAGTCCTTTCACTATGACGTGAATATCATTCAGCCACATGTCCATTGTTAGGGAATTAAACTGCAAGATAACATCTCGCCATTATTATCTTCACTTCCTGCAGGGGTTTCGCCACTCGACGACCCTGTCCAGATGGGCGACTTTTTTTATTTTTTACTTAGCTCTACCACTGCTCGGGCGTATTCTTGGGCCGCGGGGCCCCTCTGGCCTGTCATCGGACCCACGGGCCCGGGCTACATTTCACACAATTCCCCCCCCCTCTCCCCCTTCCCCCTTCCAGCAAACTCCACACATCGTCCTGTTAGCTGGGCAGCGCGTGGCTCAATACACGTTTGAATTCTTCAAGTATGCCACTTGGCGGATTACCAAGTTCCCTTATTTTCTACACGTAAATACTGCTCAATGCGAAATTAATAATTGTCTTTAGTAACACACTGGGATAGAATATTAAAATGTAGCCGATTTTTGACTGCTAAAAGTGTCAAGTAATTCATTCTTACACCAAAATAGTAAATTTATCACTTTAAATCACGTTCAGGCTTTAGGATATTCTAGAACTGTGCTTTACACTTTAAATTTGTACCATTTAACATGTGACACAAATGAGACGTTTAATTTATGTTGACGCGCTTTGCTGGTTAAATGCACTATTAGTGGTTCTTGTAAGTGCTCGGAGCTACCAGCATCGCCAAAGTAGCGGCTCTAGCGTGATAGATAAGATGCTTTAGTTTTCTTAATTTGCTTCCTGACAGAAAATAATAGATTATAAAGAAAATCATATATTTCTTGGTCTAAAATCACTGTTCATGTTATTTCAGGAGACCAGAAGGCCACTGTGTGTGTTCTACTCGTGCTCATGGCACAGTGCGCCGCCCACAACCAGGTATAAGTCGCCACCAAAATACCAATAAAACAAAATTTAAATCTCTTCTAACTATAAAGTAGCACAGTTGAAATCACGTTGCAGGTGTTCTTCACTGTCAGAAGTTATTGTCGCTCTAATCAAAATTGAAAACATAGTGTTCTTTAGCATATATGTCGAATCCATCCGGGAAAGATCGGGAGTCCGACGGGTTAAATGGAGTTCCCAGTTCGAGGTAGATGGCTCAATAGCGAAGGTAGGCCGTGGATATCCCTCGGACAGTGGAGAGTAACTATGAGAACGAAGCTGATACAAGGATCCGGTTTATTAGGCTCAGTCTCACAATACACAATGACAGATAGCGGAATGATGTTGCCTCGATGGTCAGGCACGAAGAGAGCTCCGTGTGCTGAGGGCTGCCCTTAAGAAGACCCCTCGTAGGTCACCGCAGTCGCTGTGGCGCTGGCATCCTGTTCTCTGCGTCGGTGGTGCCATCTAGTAGAGTAGACCCGTACTCCGGATCCGACATATATAAGTTTTACCCATTCAAGTAACGGTCCGTGTATGTAGATTTTCGAGAGACATGATAACGGAGTCTGCAATACTTTCTCTACAAATATTAATGTACAAATTTGGAAGTGCTAGTTCTCTTGTAATGAGAAAGAGAATGCCTTTCCTGTTATCATCAACCCTATACCGTGTTGTTAGTGTATGGCGCAATGACGATGATGTCGCTAGCATAACGACGAAAAACTTGGAGAATAAACTGGCAACTTACGGTATAGTCATTGCGGGAAATGCGAAGTACGTTCAAATTGCTCATTAAAACTTTGGTCAAAGCTTATACTCTCCAGGTCTATCATATCATTGATCAGTAATGGCATAAAATATTATCTCCCAGAGGTGGTTTGGACCTGGTTGTAGTATGACATTCTCATGTCATCCTCCATGAATATAGAGTCGGCGACTTACTATATTCAGCTTATTTATTGTTGCTATATTCAGATTAATTATAACGATTCTTTCATTGCGAATTATAGTATATCTATTCAAATCATAAGATAATTTATTCATGGTAAGCCCGGGCGGCCAAATTATTATATAATTTTAGTTAATGCAAGATTGCTATTATAAAGGGGCAAATCGAATATAAACTGGTGAAATATTCTGGTGGTAATTGAAATATTTTGAAAGTCCGCATAGCTGGACAATGCTTTTAGCCGGCGGAGTCCCAGCGAACACAATAGCGGTGCTAGGGGGTGAGAGGCAGATCCCATTAACCGAGGCTGGGCGCTGACCTCTCAGCCAAGACGCGAGGTGTTGAAGGTCGCCACTGGCTGGAGCTAATAGAAAATGCCTTGGACATAACGTGATTTTGGCGTCCGCGAGTCCACCAATGCCGTGTTGCCACGGGGTTGACAAATGTTAACGCAGAGCTTCTTTTTCACGTGATACGGGCGCCGTACTGAAAAAGGAGGGCTTCTTCTTCTTGATGGCTGAAAGGACGCCACAAAGACACTTTCTGGCTGGTCGTGCCTTGATGCACATCGACACTTTCTGACCAGTAGTGGCCCAAGACAGAGACGCCTGGACGGATGAGCAGAACGTGAGATCGTTATCTCTCACAGCCAGGGCCGGCGCTAGGATTTTGGGCGTTATTTGCAGTCACGTTACCAGTTTTGGGGGTCCTTGGTAAAATCATCGGTAAGGGCCCCTCCCGACCATATCTGCAACCTTTTTTTATATATTTTTTTAACCTTTACAACTTGTCGAGCGGAGGGCCGCCTATGGCTGGTGGGCCCCACATCAGCCGGGAGGGCTCCGGTAAATTTGACCCGCCTACCTCCCCCCCCCCCCCCTAACGCCGGCCCTGCTCACAGCGACACGTTGTGTCACAATCGCCGTGAGGCTGCCGCCATTTGGTAATGTGTTCTGACGCCAAGTAAATGTTTCATCGGTTTTAACGAGACTTTGAAGACCCGTAAACGCTACCGGGGAATTGTGAAAGTGCTCCTGAGCTAGCTGTCATTTCATTTCACCGACCATTGAACAATGAAAGCTTCTTGTTTATAGTAATATGACTCAGATAATGTTCTTTTTGTTTTAATTGGCGCCCCTGGGAATTTTATGATTTGTATAACATCTAGTTGTTGGCCTGTGTTGCCACGATGTTCCATATTCACTTTGTAAACTACTGAAATTCTTAGAATCCAATTATTGTTTGCACTAATCCGGCAAATTGTAAGGTTTGGCTATTGCTTGCTTGCAATTGCATTGTTTTGTGTTAGAAATAACGTAAAATTTACCCGGCAATGTAAATGCCATAAGACATAATAAAACTTAATATTTATTCACCTGTAATTCCACAGTATTCGAGGTTCTTGCTATCCAGATTATCAAAACCGATATTAATCTCAATATTCCAATAACAGTAGTTACCCCCCATCCCGTCCCCAAGCTTTCATTACATTGTGTGCAATATTTAATCATAACTTAAAAAATTGTCAGAGATCTGTACATGATGCTAACAGTGGCTCACTGCTAGTTCAAGAATTACTGAAAAATACATGGCCGTCTATACGATGGCGATCTAATGTTGAAGAGGATTGAAGTGTTCCTAGGGGTACGAGTTGTAATTTATTAATTAATTATTTAAATGTCTGTAGACGTGTTTCTTAACCGTAATCATCTTTCACGTTAAACAAGGGATCATTATAAATAATGAAGTAGAAACGAATTATAAAATAACACGCATTGATTTTGTTCACTTTAAGCAATGGAAAACATTATAGACTTTACTTATCTCCATTCACGAAACGGAAATCTTTACTTATTGAAATAATTATGGCAATGGATGATGATTTGTTTCATCAAAGACAGTGGAATTTATTGTTCGTAATTTCTGAACCCTGGAGCTTGTCGGCGATTATGCGGACGCCCTAATTACCACGCTGTTGTGCCGAGAAGGTGAGTCCACTGTCTATGGCTCCATATCGGTGTTGAAACCAGCGATGCCGCCTCTTCCTTGGTCTATCAGCTGTTCCGTCAGGACAGATGGCGCAGCTTACTAGTAACGTGGAGCTCGAAAAATCACCCGCGGCAGCCTTCCGAAACAGTCTGCCGTGAGGTCCCAGGTCTTCTCTCCTTCTTCGTGATAGGCCAAGACGAAAAATTAACAATTTTTTAAATAACACGTAGTAACACACTTTATTGAGCCATACTGTTATCCTGCCACCCACGACTTTAGACGTGCAGATCATTCCTGGAAGCGACGCAGTTCCTGGCTTCTGCTTCACTTGCACTTCTCGCCCTGAAACTGTTTAACATTTTAATTCAATTTCTGCCCTTATTGGTTATGTTCTGGCGGTAACAGCTATCCAAGATTACAGGCCTAGATCACACATTCCTCCCAAGAACGCGCCCCTCCTTAAAATGCCTGAGCTGTCGATTTATGACAGCTAATAAAACTGACACTATGCCAGACTCGGTAATTTTGTTGCGGCTACCTCACAGAGGACACATTGTCACCTCTTGTTCGAATTCCAAACAACACTAAGTCGCCTCCATTATTAAATTTCCTACACCTCTGAAAAAATCCTTCTTTACACCTCGTCGACGTCAAGGTCATTAGGATGGGGGCAAGGAGCGGGAAGCAATTCGGCATGGCCTTTTAAAGGAAGCATCCCGACATTCACCTGGAGTGATTTTTGGAAACTATGGAAAATCCAAATCTGAATTCCCGGACAGGGATATGAATCTGCGTCCTCCCGAATGCGAGGCCAGAGCGTTACCGCTAACACACAACGCTCGGTCTCTGAAGAAAGGCAACCAAGACCCATTTACGTACATGTAATAATTAATGGCATTTAAAGTTATCGCGGTAGCCGCAACATCTCTAATAATCGCGAACCAACCCCACGGCATAATCCAAATTAAATTAACTCACAGAATTTAACATGAATTATGGCAATACAAACATTAAATCCAGGCCCGCCGCTAACTGTTTGAGCGCCCGCGTGCAATACCGATTATGCCGCCCCCTGTCTAACTACAGCCAGTGGTGGATCTCGAAAATTTCCGAACCAGGTCAAAAAACTGTGAGATTGCCGCCCCTTTGAGCATTTTTTGCCGCCCTCATTGTTGCCATCCCGAGTGTCGCCGGCCGCCCGAAGCAGCTGTTGAGCTAAAAAAAAAAGGTCGCCCGCTACATAATACACTGCAAAATACAATGGAGTGGCAACTATCGCCGGGCGGCGGCGACTGTCGATCACTCGTTTTGCCGCCCCCCTTGATGTGCCGCCCGCGTGCGGTGCACGCCTTGCACGCCCGCTTACGGCGGCCCTGATTAAATCAGTACACTGCATTTGGCAATGCTTATCGACAATGTGTGTTTCCGACTGTGATATTTCATGATTGAGGAAGTAATCTGATGTGTGAAAGAAAATAGGGTGATACATGTTTAATCACAATCCCTGAAGTGCTGTGCATGGTTAGATGTAGTCATTGCTGTTGTATAATGTTCTTTGGAAATTAAGAACGTAAGTAATGTAGAAATTAAGTGTAGTTTTGTATTGATCCAGTCAGTGTGTGTGTGTGTTTTTTTCATTGTTTCTAATCATTTACTCATCGTAAATAGTTTCCACCTGCCAGTCGGATGTGCTTTTTACAAATAAGCCTCTCGGTTTTCTTCTCTCTTTGTAGAGTAAAATATAAATGTGTACCTAGGAGTTATGAAAAATTAGTGGTAATATAATATCCGTGGACCATAGATTTTATTATTGTGTTATAATATCACAGAGAGTATCTTTGATTGTGTTGTTTCGTGATATAGTAACAAGAAAAAGTATTAGCCTGAATATGTAGTAATTGAGTGATGACTAAAGAAAATATATAAATGTAAGAATAAAAATTAATAGTAAGAAATAATATTATTACATCTTCCCACCAATTCCCCGTGAATACCTTTCTCCACTCCTCTCAACCATCTATCCCTTCATCTCTGGGCTGTGTAGAACATCGATAATACGAATTAATTGGGACCGAGGGTGATTCGGATTATCGATTTGTATAGTTTCGGTTTGTATAGTTTTTATTTGCCTGTAAAATTACATTAAGTACTTTATATTTTTACATACACCAAGCGAAAGAATTCTCTTACTTTTGATTCATTTTGGAGACACTTATGCTTTCTTTTAGAAGATGAACAAGAAGCCATTATATGCGTATAATGTTGGAGCGAGATACTAAAGTCAACAGAATTCACCAACACAGCAAATCAATAACAAAGGTTCAGAACAAACACGGCGAGTTTCAGACGTTTGAAAGAAACTCTAAACTATCGGAACACTGGAAGAATTGTCGTATCGAACATTGAACATCAAAGTGGTTGGTCACGAGGATATTGCGGCGATAATACGTGGGTGAGTCAAATGAAAACCTTAAATATTTTTTAAAATATTATTTATTGTGCAGAAGTGGTACAAAGCTGTATCACTTTTCAACATAATCTCCCCCACGCTCAATGCAAGTCCTCCAGCGCTTACAAAGTGCATAAATTCCTTTAAAAAAAAATTATTTTGGTAGTCCGCGCAACCACTCATGCACCGCGTGGCGTACCTCCTCATCAGAAGGGAACTTCTTTCCTCCCATTGCTTCTTTGAGTGGTCCAAACATATGAAAATCACTTGGGGCAAGGTCTGGCGAGTATGGTGGATGAGGAAGGCACTCAAAATGCAGGTCTGTGATTGTTGAAACAGTAACGATTCTTGCAAGGAAGCCATCACCTTCTCGTTCAAAGCGCCGAAGAAGTTCTTCACAAGCATCAACATGTCGTTCTCTCATTTCAGGAGTCAGCTGTCGTGGCACCCATCTTGCGGACACTTTGTGAAACTGGAGCACATCATGCACAATGTGGTGTGCTGAACCATGACTAATCTTTAAACATGCTGCAATGTCATTCAGTGTCACTCGGCGGTTTTCCATCACTATGGCTTCAACTGCTGCAATGTTCTGTGGAGTCACAACTCGTTGTGCCTGACCTGGACGAGGAGCATCTTCCACTGAAGTCACACCATTTGCGAACTTCCTACTCCATTCGTAGACTTGCTGCTGTGACAAACATGCATCACCGTACTGAACCTTCATTCTTCGATGATTTTCAATAGGTTTCACACCTTCAATACTCAAAAACCGAATAACAGAACGCTGTTCTTCCCTGGTACAAGTCTCAAGTGGGGCAGCCATCTTTATACTGATGCTGCGACGGTATTTGTGCATCTGCACTATGCTGCCACCTACAGGCCATTCTGAACGCTGCTTGTAGCACGCTTACCAACTTACAGGATAACGGCGCGAAATTTCGATTTTTTATTACAAATTTAAGGTTTTCATTTGACTCACCCTCGTACAATAACAAACATAGGGTGTAAAACTCATTGTACTTAGTTCTTTGCCAGTGAAATTTACTAAAAAAACAAAACAACATATCTACTGTAAATCTGTAAATAGAAACAAGGTTGACGCTTCTGCAAAATAGTGCACAGTTCGTAAAAAAAATTAAAATGTTGTTCGGCTATTCCTCGGTATTCTCAGCTCTTCTATTCTCTTACATGCCCATATCGTCTTAGTCTTGCCTTCTCTTTCCTTTCCATTCTTTCAGGGCTTTTACTGTGTCCTTCGTCGTGTGTTACATTATCCTGACCATCCTTGTAATCCCTATTCTGCTTCTTAGAAATTTAACTTGACTCAGTTGAAAGTTACTGATATTCTGTTTTTTCAGTTTCCAGGTTTTATTACCATACGTGAGAATAGGATAGTATGTGCGATGTAAGACTCCCTTACTTCTCTATTGTACATCCTTGTGACACTACTTAAAAATGTTTCTCCCTGCCTCCCTCTTCCCAGGTACTTGAAATTATTAATCTTTCGAGCTTTTCCCCTACCATCAGAATTCCCCTAGTTATCCCTTCTTGAGATTAAATTTCATACTATATTCACACATAATGTCCACCCATACACTGAACTTTCTCTTTACTACTCCTCCAGATCACCAGCTCGTTGGCGAAAACAATCATATTGATGTTTTCCTCCCCTATCCTCACTGTCATCTTCTCCATTGTATCATCCATGACTAATAAGGAAAGTAGTGGCAGGAGGGCTTTTTTCTTGTTTTAGCCCAAATATTTGTTCCTGCCTGTCTGTTCTTTCGTTGCCTATTTTCAAATAGCTTACAATTTCCTGGTATAATCACTTCGCTCTACTGATTATTTCTTTAGGGACTCCTGTGTTTTTCATGGCATCCAACACTTAACTCCTGTCTACGTAGTCATATGCTTTCTCAATAATGAAACAGTCGTCTAGCTAGCTTATTAAGTTCTTGTAATAAACATCGTTAGTATGATTAAATGACTTATCAAACCTTATATTATTTGTGAATTGGAAAATATTTAAAATGAAAGATTTCAAACAGAGCTCTATCATAACACTTCATTTAATCTCAAAGTAAAAGTATATAAAAAAGAACAGTTATTACATGATAATTATCTTTCCCTAATTTTATAAAACCATGAAAATAAAATTTACAACCATTTAAAACAAATACATTCTGAAATTGATACATTCATCTTGGCATTATAAGTATACATATTCACACAAATTCTTCAAACAATATTAGTTCGTTTGGTGGCCAACAAATTATTCACCAAATATCACACTGCCTTCATATTTGCGTGAGAGCTCAAATCAGAATGCCTGTTCTTGGCCGTCTCTCCTACATCCCCGCATTTTAACTTTAAAGCTTATAGCCAATTGGTTTGCTACTTGTTTTTGGGAGTTCGCGATTGGCTGACAGATCTTGAGGCGGGAAGCGGGGTGTGTAGAACTCAAGTGTACTTACACAGCTTAGCAACCGAAAGGCGCGTGGTGGGCAGTGCGCACCTTTCATCTTTTACCACCTGGCGGTGGGTCGGGGCGCGAACTCCCTTCTAGCATATGGGGCAAAGATGAAAGGCGTTTTTCTGCCACGCGCCGAGGGACACGCCGTGGGAACGCGCCTTTAAGGTGGGTTCCCACAGCGCGAGGTTTTGCAGGCCGCGCCACGTCAGCCGAAGTGTACGGACCAGCACGCGCCACAGGCCGCCTCCCACCATCTTGCGTAGTGTCGTTTCAGCTTCCCTACCGACTGGGTGATGGATAGAGGCGTGTCATCCCTACAAGCAAAGGCGGGATCCTTCCCACGGCCTGCTCCTTGGAAGCTGGATTGGCCCGACTGGCATATGCGCTAGTCGTGGGAATCCAACTCTCCAAGGCCGTAGATAGCACCGTTATATCTGGATCCACTTTTTTTGTCCCCAAGCCCGCTCGCCAAACCACTCCACACTCACATGCCAACGGGGAAATTCCCTATCATCTCCGTTCTCTCATCCATCACCACCCGCGCCAGGAATAACGAACCGCCGCACCAAAATTGTTTTACACATAAATACTATGTATTATCGTCCAACTTATAAAATAAAGCAATTGTTATTATCCTATTAATATAACCTAGTTGTGGGGCTCGCATATGTACCGTTACAATACCAAGGAATACCAACAGCAGATACTTTCCATTTACATGGTGCTTTTCCTCTCACCGCAGATATGATGTTTGTCGTTGATCTCTCTGGTCTGAGGCTATACTGCTCTTCTCTTTTTCAGCCATTTGCCTCATTCTTTTCCCTAGAATTTTCTCGTAAGCTATGGTACAATAGCGTGTCACTGCGGGTCTACTACTACTTCTAAAAGTCTCAAACTCTTCCTACTTCCTTTTTTTGAAGATAGACTTCCGGGGTGACCTCTCCCTTCCATATCGTTATCATCACACGTTATAACGACTACTTTCGTAATGCCCCTGATGCTCTTACCATTTCCACTCTCAGTTCATTAATGCCTGGTGTCTTATACCCTTCACAATAGCCATAGCTGCTGCATTTACTTTTCCTATGTTAGATATTTTTCTATTTCTCTTTCTTGTTTGTTGTCCTACTTCTTCTACTGAAGTACTGCTTCAACTTAGTAGATGTCTATCGGGCTTTTCACTACCCCCCCCCCCCGATTAATGGCGCCGCCGCCACCCGTCCTACCCCCTGCGGCCGCTGCCCTATTATTAGAGGCAATTACCTACCTGTGTAATTCTAGGTCCCCCGCCCCCTCTTGCAGCAAAGACGACACCACTCGAGGCAATTACCGTCTGCCGCCTTGTAATTACCTATCTGTGTAATTCTAGATCGCCCGCCCCACCTCCTGCAGCCAAGACGGTGCCACTCGTTACCGTCCACCAGCTTGTAATTATCTACCTGATTGCGATTCCGGACTGGAGGTCTATACGCATACACCGGTCCCCGACAGCGGTCTGCGCTCTTGTATATAAGGCAGACTAATCACGATTTTGTACTTAATTCAGTCTAATATTCACATTTCCCACCGTTTTTGTATACAATGGTCTTAAAATAGTAATTATTCACAATTTCATCGATTTTGTCAAAAGTATTTCTGGTATCCCGTCCCGACATCGCCGCATGCACAGTAGAGTGCATAGATGTGGACAACATATAGACTCGACAGTTCGGTGGTCACTGCGCTTTCGGTCGTGTCTCCGTCTTACTGTGAATCTCCTCTCGGACTCTTGACAGTGCTCGTCCCGGTTACGTTTCGGTATTCACTCCCGGACTCTGTGAATCGCCTCTCGGACTCTTGACAGGGCTCGTTCTCGGCTACGTTTCGATACTCTCTTTGAACTATGTGAACCACACGTCGGACTCTGCCAGTGCGCGTCTCTTGGATTACGTTCGGCCTGCTCCTTGGACTTGTTTCGGGTTACTCGTGACCGTCTCCTGTGGACCGCCTTTCCGCCGTGTAAAGTTCGGCCGCCATAAGGACATAGCAATTCTGTTATCAGCAGGTATCATGGACGTCGTGACTCGCATTCTGGAGCAACAACAACAGCAGACAGTGGTGCTACAGCAAACGTTCCAAGTAATACTCGAGAAACTGTTAGCACAGGATGCTAAACCAGCCCAGGCCTCGGAAAATTCGCACATCCGGCCTCCAGCTTTTCCACCATTTAACGACGCCAAGGAAGACTGGGACACATATTTGCATCGTCTCAAACAGCATTTCTCGGCATTCCAGGTTACGGACGATGCCTTACAGTGCTCGCTGTTTCTGCCGTGGGCATTACCCGACACGTTCTTCCTCCTGCGGAAATTGGCCCCATTATCCGATCCGGTCTCCCTCACATTCAAAGAAATGTGCTCACTTCTAACCGGTTACTACTCCCAAAGATACCATGTGGTGGCCTCCCACCTTGAGTTTCATCAGTATCACAAACAACCAGGACAATCACACCGGTCGTGGGTGACGGATCTCCAAGGTCTCAGCCGCAAATGCGACTTCAATTGCTCAAACGCAGAATGCAAGGCCTCATATGAAGGCTCCCTGATTCGCGACGTCGTAGTACAGCTCGCTCCAGACCCAGAGGTGCGCACAGCGGCACTGAAGCTGGATAACCCATCACTCGGGGACATTTTACGCATCGCGCACTCGCATGAAATTGCGCAGGCTGCGAACGAGCGCCTCATGGCACGCCCACAAGTAGCAGCGGTCATACGACGCAACGTAACTCCCGCGTACGAAGCACACCCAAGGCGCGCTCCAGACGCCAGCAAAGCAGGACGCCATCGCTGTCCGACGTATCTATGACGTATGAACCCCGGACCCCACCCCGCCGACGGATCCAGAGGCCCGTGCCGTCTTGTCGACAGTGCTTCACTTCGCACTAACCGGCGGATTGCCCCGACCGTTGGGCACATTGCACACGCTGTGGTAAAGAGGGGCACTTGCGGTCAGTCTGCCGAAACTGGGCACTTCGCCCCAGCCCGGTAGCCCGCATGCAGAAAGAAACGGTCAATACACTACAGACCAAAGCTCATACTGGCGACCCGCTCACAGAGAAGCTATTCTTAACTCTTAGAGTCGCCAACCAGGACATCCATTTTCAAGTGGACACGGGGGCAACCGTCTCGTTGATAAACCAACCCACCTATGCTCAAATTGGCTCAGCACCGTTATCTCCACCTTCACGGCGTTTAGTATCGTACGGGGATAGAGACATCCCCCTGCGGGGTCAGTTCTCCATCACGGCCGCCTACAAACAAGTCACCAGACCAATCACATTTTTTGTGGTGGATCAGCCCTCAGCTACTAATATTTTTGGGTTAGACTCATTTAACATATTCGGATTCCCAATCGTGGACGAAGTCCAGGTCATACCTGACTCGGTCCCATTCCAGGACCTGGATGATCTCTGTACCCAGTTCGCACCCATCTTTACGCCAGACTTAGGGTGCGCCTCAGATTTCGAGGCTCACATCACCCTCCGGCCAGGTGCAGTACCTCGCTTTTGCCGTTCCAGACCTATTCCAGTCACCTTACATGCAGCACTAATACAGGAACTTGACTGGCTTCAGAAGATTGGAGTAATCGAACCTGTCAAATCCAGCGTGTGGGCTATACCACTGGTCATCATCCGGAAACCCAATGGCACTCTCCAGTTATGTGGAGACTTTAAGGCTACTATCAACGCCCAGTCTCATGTATAGACCTATCCATTCCCACGACAAGAAGATCTTCTCACTAAACTTTCGGGCAGCGCATACTTCTCGAAGATCGACCTCGCAGATGCATACTTGCAGCTTCCACTAGATGAGGAATCACAAAACATCGTCGTCATCAACACACCGTTCGGACTCTACAAATACAAGCGCCTCCCATTTGGCATCGCTTCTGCGCCAGCAATCTTCCAAAGATGCTTGGAACAGCTGTTGCGGCACATCCCTGCATGCGCAAACTACCTGGACGATATTGTCACAGGAACCAATCGTCAGGAGCACCTACAAAACCTTCGCACTCTATTTGCAGCATTACAGGAGGCAGGGCTGCGGTGTCGCCTCGAGAAGTATCGGTTTTTTCAGGAGGAAGTGGAGTATCTCGGCCATTGGTTCAACAAAGAGGGAATTAGGCCAACAGACCGCAACGTGGCTGCCATAGACTCCCTACCCCGCCCAAAGAACCTGCCAGACCTACAAGCCTTCCTCGGGAAAATAAACTACTACTCAAAGTTTCTGCCACAAGCGGCACATATTTCGCAACCCCTCAATCAGCTCCGAAAGAAGGGCGTTGTCTACAACTGGAGCCCGTTTTGTCAACGAGCCTTCGACCGGTTAAAGCGCATGCTAAGGTCTGCTCCTTGTCTAACGCCGTTTTCCCCTACACGGCCCCTAGTCGTGGCAGCCGACGCCTCAGCATATGGAATCGGGGCGGTACTCGCACATAGGAATGAAGATGGCTCCGAACAACCAATAGCTTATGCCTCTAACTTGGGAACCATCAGACCTGTTCCGAACGGATTTCGATCCCCCGAGTATATGTTGAAGGGTAATAACTCCATATGTCTGTATTATAATAATTTCTTCAAAATGAGTACTAGGTAATGAGATATTAACGCGCAAAAATTTGTGAATATTGTTTAAATTTTATAATTTTAGTGTATTGTTTTGCAGTTTCAGTGTGGCGTATCGGTAGCGTGCTTGCTTAGCATTTTGCGAACCCGTGTTCAAATCCCCATACTGGAAAATATTTTTATTTCTTTTTTATATGCAGAAATCACTAAGCATTGATTTTATTTCATTTACGAATTTTTATTATGTGAAATAACTTTTAAAACAAAATATTACAGAATATACAGTCCCAACTTTTTTTATATATAATCATTATTTCATTGTTTATTGTTGATTTTTTTTTCTTTTTTATGAAAAAGGTATATTTCATGTTCTACAAAGGAAATGGAACTTTAAGAATATCTCTTTTATGGTCGTAGCATTGTAATAAAAATTGGTTATTTTATCTATTGTAAGTAATTATATTACTGTAAGTAATTATATTATTGTAAATAATGTTTTAATAGTTATTTCGCATAATAAAAATTCGTAAATGAATTTTAAATGAAATAAAATCAATGCTCAATGATTACTGCATATAAAAAAAGAAATAAAAATATTTGCTAGTATGGGGATTTGAACCCGGGTTCGCAAAATGGGAAGCAACAGCACTACCGATACGCCACGCTGAAACTACTAAACAATATGTTAAAATTATAATATTTAAACACATATTTACAAATGTTTGCGCGTTAATTTCTCGATACGTAGGTCTCATTTTGAAGAAATAATTGTAACAGAGACATATGGAGTTATTCCCTTCAACATATGCTCGGGGGATCGAAATCCGTTCTGAACACGTCTGATGGTCTCCAAGTAAGACATTGACGCCAGCACAATGCAACTACTCGCAGATCGAGAAAGAGGCATTGGCAATATTCCCTATCATGAAATTTCATGTATATCTATTTGGAACCAAGTTCTCCCTTATCACGGACCACAAACCGTTGGTGGCAATATTCAGACCTCGCTCCAGCCTCCCTGAGCGAACGGCCCAACGCCTCCAACGATGGGCGATGTTTCTGAGCGCTTATAACTACACAATCCAATATAAGCCACCATCACAACACTCCAATGCCGATGCCCTATCACGCCTGCCTGCTGGCCCCGATCCGGAATTCGACCAACAAGAAGAGCTGTGTTTTCACATCGACACAGGGAGAAAGCAAACAGTGGACGGGTTCCCATTACAGTGGGCCGAATCGCCTCCAACCACCCACCGGGATCCAATCTTGCGCCAGGTCCTGCGCTATATCATCCATGGGTGGTGAACATACCTCACACGCAGAATGGACAACGAATTGAAGACTTGGCACCACATATCCCACAGACTCTCGGTCACAGACGACGTCATCCTTTTGGACGCAGGAAACTACACACATCGTGTGGTAATCCCAGCGGAATTGCGCTCACAAATCCTAAAGCTCCTGCATCGAGGACGTTGGGGCATGTCCTGTATGAAGAATCTCGCAAGAAGACATACTTATTGGCCAGGAATCAATCGAGACATTGAGAAAATGGTACGCAGCTCCACAGCCTGCTCCCAACATCAGGCAGCGCCACCACAAGCTTTCGCCCTCTGGCCCACTCCCCGTCAACCGTGGAACCGCATTCATCTGGACTTTGCAGGTACATTTTTGGGAACCATGTGGCTATTTATAATTGACGCCTATTCAAATTACCCCTACGTGGTTCGCATGGCATCCACGACGACGGAAGCTACACTAAATGCATTAAGCCAGGTTTTGCCCATCGAGGGGTTACCACGCACCCTCGTCTCTGACAACGGGCCCCAATTTATAGGAACCACATTCGAGGAATTCTGCGTGGCAAACGGCATCAAACACGTCCTCAGTCCTCCATTCCATCCCGCCTCAAATGGCGAAGCAGAATGCCTCGTAAGGACATTCAAACAACAAACGCTAAAAGAAGTACAGTCAGCTACGACGTCTTCGGCCCTCATCCTCTTTCTCAGCACGTATCGGACAACACCAATCAATGGTCGCAGCCCAGCAGAACTGCTCCATGGGCGACAACCGCATACGTTACTGCACCTCCTGACACCATCACCGGCGGAGCCCCGATCCAGACCTTCCCATCGTTACACGCCAGGCAGCGCGGTCTGGGCACGCGCCTACGGAGGAAACGCCACTTGGATGCCAGCAACAGTAGTGGGGACACACGGATGGCGTGTCATTCCAGTGCAAACTCCACACAGAATAGAACGCCGTCATCAAAACCAGCTGCGACCTCGCAGCACAACAGGCCCATCACAACAATACCGAGAAGAATACATTATACCACCACCAGTGCCATTAGCGGAGGTCCCACAGCCACCCTCCCCACAACGACGATACCACTTGCGCCCAAGAAAACCAGCAGTGCCGGCCGATGGTGACGTCGAAATGAACACACCCATCAACCCTCCACCAACCACATCGGCACCCACGTCACCATGTCCTCAACCATCGAGTACGTCAGCACAAACACAGAAGGATGCGGGCGGGATACCACAGCAATTCCAGCCACATCATCTCCAGCATCGTCAAGGGCGCTTTCGTCCGTACGCGCCCACTTCAGGTGGGAGGGATCTGGTATCCCGTCCCGACATCGCCGCATGCCCAGTAGAGGGCATGGATGTGGACAACATATAGACAGGCTGGCAGCGGTCCAACCAGCGCCACCGCGTCATAGTTTCCGCCACGGCCAATCGGAGGCGACCCGCCGCATATAAATAAAGCCAGCGCAGCTCCACTCGACAGTTCGGTGTTCACTGCGCTTTCGGTCGTGTCTCCGTCTTACTGTGAATCGCCTCTCGGACTCTTGACAGTGCTCGTTCTCGACTACATTTCGGTACTCTCTTTGGACTCTGTGAACCACACCGTGATCGTCTTCTGTGGACCGCCTTTCCGCCGTGTGACGTTCGGTCACCATAAAGACATAGCAGTATTAATTAATCACGATTTTGTACTGAAATACAGTTTAATATTAACGTTTTTCTGATTTTTTAAAATATACAACGGTCTTAATATAGTAATTATTCGAAAGTTCATTGTAACTATTGAAATAATTAGCATATTTTCGTATACTGTGGTCAACAGTTAAAAAAACCCGTCGGGAAGGAATTCTTCAAGACGAAGAAGAGAGAGGATGAATCCTGGTGCTAGCCCATTCAGGCAAACTCTTCCGAAAGATACCGCTTGACGTCCCCATCCTAGGTAGTTTACTGGAATTCAGTCAGTTTATTTTTGCGGGGTATGTGAATAATAATTATTATTTACAAATGTGTTGTTTGAATTTTGCTCGAATGATACGCATAGTAATGATATATGTTCAGCCTAAAGTGTTATTTCTTTTTATTGATTATATACAATGCGAGACGAAGAAGGGAGAGAGAGAAACCTGGTGCTGGCCCATACAGGCCTATTCTTCGCAATCATCTGGGCTTCACCCTGGAACCTCCAATATTCCTGGAAAGGAAGACATCGCTTTTACCTGTCCAGGTTAGCTCGCGACGCCCCTACTATTGCTTCGCTAAAACATTGCCCCGTCTGCAGAGAGATACCGACGGCCACTGATGCAATGCTTTGTCATTGAGCGACTTCCAGTCACCTCCACTTATTACCAAGAATCCTTCTTCTTGATAATAAACTGTTACTCTTCGCTGCGCTCCGAAGGCTCACCCACCACGTTCAGTAAAACGCTATTAACAGAACAAAACGCAGTCTAACCAACAACAGTTGGCACAGTAATCCCTTTCACTCAATATCAGTGCAACCCGCCAGGGTGGCCCAGTGCGCCGAGGCGTCGCGCCCAGTCTCGCGTGTGCCAGCCCACCAGTCCGCAACCATAAAGGTGAATGCCACGAAGATAAACTACACATTTCACATACAAAAAATATATTTATCACACCCTGGACATAGTTACACGTTTCACAGATAGGTAGCAACACTTCGCTTCCCCCATTAGTACTTTTTACGACCGGGCTAAGGGCTGCAATCCCGCAGTGTTTCTAATACCGCGGAAACCAGCGCAGTGTTTAAAGTGTTATGAAATTAAATAAGAAACGTCTAATTATTAAATTAATATTAAGTAATAGAAATTAACAATAGAAGTTCATAATAGTTAATAATAGAAGTTAACAACATTTTAGCTAGCAAAATAACAATAATTTAAAAATTTCTAGCCTGCTTTAAATATACTTTGTACTTTTACACTTTTGTTTTAAATCTAATTGTAATTAAATATTCTAATATGGTAAATACTCACATTTATATCACATTACATCCGTAACAGTAAATTCATCAGTTTGAAACATAATCTATCTAATAAGCAGTCAAAATATCACTTTATTAGCAATTATATACATAGCCAGCGCCCAAGAAAGCCCTTTCTGCCTCCATGCTCGTAAGTTTGATTGTCATTAAATGATCATAATTAAAAGATTTTTTGGAAAGCTTAACAAATTTATCCACTTTTTGTAGACCATTATATCTGGGGATCACTTCAGTAGGTGGATGATCCAGTGTTACGGTCACGCTTTGTGATTCGATTGCCGTCGTCTACGTCCGAATCAGTAAAAGTTGTTTCTGTGCGTTCGACTTTTCTTTCATTAAGTTTTTTTTTTTTTTTTTTTGTATTAAACGTCGACAACGACCAATTGTGTGCTGCGTGAAAAGCAAAATTAGGGTACCAAGGCAGAAGTTTATCAACTTTACCATGTCACTTGCTCCGTCAGTTATTATGCCGATATTATCAATTTCAAGATCAACAACAAAACTTGTCAGCCATTCTTTGGCCAAACTGATGCAATGCTCCTCAGTGCACGAACTGGGTATTGTAAACAAGATTAAAGTGCGTTTCCGGGTAGTGGACACAAACGTTTAAATAACGGTGATTTTTTTTGTTTGTTTTTGTTTTTGGAATCTCCACCCATCAAAACTCAATGAAGATCTTTGCCATTGTTTCTTGAGAGGTTCAAATTGAACAATCATGTCAACCTTTACCGTATTTGAAAAATTTGTGACCATAGATCTGA
Source organism: Vandiemenella viatica (assembly GCA_031002005.1). Lineage (NCBI taxonomy): Eukaryota > Metazoa > Arthropoda > Insecta > Orthoptera > Morabidae > Vandiemenella > Vandiemenella viatica. The sequence goes on from CM061921.1 coordinate 376,330,583, forward strand.
AAGCATTAGAAAAATTAAGAAGCTGAAATACACTTATAGAAAACAAATTTTTCAAACCTGATGAAGAACGGAAACAATTTATGATAGAAACATTTTACAAACCGGTCTCGAAACCTTTAACTCCACAGAATTTTTCGTTTTGATCAATAGTTTTAACCTTCTTTTTGTATTATTTCTTCTTCCAATTACATCGCTTTTGTGTTTACAATCTGAAATCAAATTTTGTAAAAGGGCGACATAACTAAAATTATTGAAATGTATGCAACAGAAACCAACGGGAATTCTTATAAAAACTGTAAAGTGACTGTAAAGTGTATCTATTTACACAAGAATCACGAAGGACGACATAAACACACATTTGTTGCCGCGAGTCAAACGTCAGAGAGACACGAAGCAATTATGGAGCGTCCATAAACTACGTGGTTTGTCTAGGGGGGGGGGGGTTGGCTAGAAGGCTACGCTGCGCTACGTGGAGGGAGGAAGAGGGGGTTCTGAGCCAGACCACATAGCTTTACGTTCATATTATTTTTCACAGTTAAAATGAGATACAGAACACGCAATAGCATGCGAATATTTATTTCCTTCATTTAATTATCTCCGTATGTAATTTACAATAGTCTGACAAGAGAAAACAGTACAAAATGTCTTCTGGAATCAAAGGAGAAAAAAGCTACGTGCTACGTTGGGGTGGGGGGGGGGTCAAAAACCACATCGAGCTAAGTGGTGGGGAGGGGGCGTTCACAGGAGGCCAAATGGAGTCACGTGTTTTATGGACACTCCATAAAATTGGTTGAGACTGATCGGGCCGGAAAGCGACGATGGGGAGGCACGATCAAGCAAACACGTTTTGGCCCCATATTCGGATTGCGGATCGGCTTAATTTTGTGCGGGATTGCGGCCTAACTTCCTCAATGTTCTTTTGGGCGGCTATTTTTGTGGCAACAGCTGCGGTCGGCGTGTGACACGCAATACTGGGAAGCATTTTAAGCAATCGATGCACTAAAATATTACAATGAAAGTAAAATTTAGGACGTACTACGTTCAAAGCGGCGTAGGTCTAGAAATTTTTTTCCATGTACTTTACATGCTGGGTCTTGTTATTTACTGGTACTGTTATGTAACTGCTACGTTGTAAAGTGAGTAGCGTAAGTCAGGGCAGAGCCGGTGGATTTAGCGTGAATACATCTTTGAGAAATGGTATAAAAAACAACAGGGTGGGTGATATTAGAGATACAACCGTTGCCTTTTTTAGCACAAACGTTTTTTAGATGCACGTAAGAAAAAAAAAAGAATTCCTCAAAGTGAATACGTTTACTACAAATATGACAAAATGACTGAATTACATGAGTGTGTTACACAAAATTCTTGCTGAATATTTACATTTTTGGGCGCAAAAATGTAACGAAAACTTTTGTTACTAAATGATTATTAACGGTATTTTACCATTAAAAAACCGTTATTTAATTATTCAATATTAATTTTAAAAAATGATTCTGGGATAAAATTTCTGTTGAAAAGTACAAATATTTATTCACAATTTGCACAAAAGAAAATAAAATTAGAATTTTGTACTTAATAAATTTGTTCCAGCATGGGATGCCCTGAATGCATTTCTGAATAAAAGAAGCATAAAAAAATAATAAAAAATAATAATAATGACAGTGTCCTTATAATGCAATACCAAACTAGTTCATGAGAAAACTCTTCCCAGGTCGTTTCAGGTGCAGTCGCATGTAAATGTCAGTGCAGTGATATAGTTGTTAAACACAATACCGTGTTGTAGCCTGCGTGCTGGAGAAACTCTTCCGTCGAGTAAAACCGTTGTATAAAAATATCAGCCTCTCCCTCTTTGACCCTGAGATGGGCTGAGCCCTGACATGTAACACTTCCCTTCACATATTTTACACAACACACAGGACCTTAAACTTGGCGCTGCTCCAGATCACCAAAACCATCTTCCTCTAGTCTCCTGCTGGCGACGAGTGCCTTTCTCTCGTCCAGCCACGAGGTCAGTTGGCGCGCCACTCCAGCTGGGCCAGTGGGGTGCTACATCCTGTGGCCGATGGAGGACCATAGAACAAACACCTGCACATAGATGACAGCAGTTGCCTCTTTCATACCTACTAACTGATGGCCAGTAAATTTTTGGCACAGAGTACGCCAGAAACCTAAAAATCTATCGTTCTCTGTAAAATCGTAATATTTTTTTATTTTTTTATTTTTTTTTTTAATTCCGAAACCAGCATAGTGTTGCAAAGAGGGGTGGTTGCCGTTTACTTCAGTCGGTGGTCATGGAAGAGTGTTGATCTGGAAAAGTTAACGATAGAATGTAGGTCAACGTGTGTAGAGTAAGGGGTAGTTTTACGAAGTTAAAGTCTAAAACTAAAGAAAAAGTAGGGTATTAGAGAGAGCACACATATAAGAATTTATTACATTCATCACTATCACACAAAATAAAATGATGTAAGAACACAAGAACATTAAAGGTTTCTGGGAGGTACAGAAGTACAGCTTGAGGTGCAACACTTCCTGAGGAAAATGTTTGATCTTTTAAATAGTTAGTTCAAGCGTATAAAATGTTACAGCATTTCTGTGGAAATGAGAGGTTAGGATGATAAGCGATGAAGGGCCAAACACAAGGAGTATTGTGGGTTTAACCTGAACAATTATTTAAAATGTATATATATTTATATATATATATATAATTGGTTTGACTGGAATGTATATATATTTGTTTGTTTCTGATTCCAAGATATTGTTTCTTTACGATACGTCAATTTATGTAACAGATCTGTAGATGTCTAAAAAAATTGTATTTGTTCATATTGGTAAATGTTTTTTGAATTGTCCATACGGTTAATTGTGCTGCATTAGCAACCCTTTGCTATGTTCAATATTATTTGTTAGTTTATGTTTTGTTTGTTTCATGATGCTGAAGCCATTTAGTTGTCATATCTTTTAAGTCATTGTTAGTTTATAGCGGATTTTGAAATTTCTGTTAGATACAAGATATATCTGTGTGACTGAACATGAGTGAATGGTGGCTCAATTTGTTTTGTAACATCATGACTGGTACGAAAATTATTGGGAATACATCCTAACATTGACAAGGGAATGTAGGGTCCGTTGAGGAAAGTAGTATTTTATTAGAAGGTGTTACTTTCGGTTTAGCATTTAACATGGGATAAAGTTTCATGGGATATTCTTATTTTTGTTGTAATACTGTGTTTGCATAAATATTAAGATATTTAGTCTAGCATGGGATGAGACAAAAAAAATGGACCCTACAAGTTAATAGTATCACGGACAAATAAGAGGGAAGTTTCAATTGTGAGAATTAGACTCAAGTGATTTTTTATTATTATTATTATTCATACATACCATTTATTCAGCCTGATATATATATAAAATCTTCAATGTAGTGATATGGTATCCACTACATGTTTGTCAAGGTGGAGCCACCTGGACAAACAAGTAGTGGATACCATATCACTACAATACCTACGGTCCGACATGTTGGGTGACATTGAAATGTTATGCGCCTGAAACATTCGACACCTATGAAATGATGCAGTGGATGGTGGAAGTTGTAGATTTATAAACTGAATGGTGATTTTGACTGAAATAATAATTGAACATGTTAACTCGAAACTGTGTAAAATCTCAGGGCTTTATTTCACATTTTGCAATTATACTAGAAGCAACCGTTTTTTAAAGATAAATCATTACAGATCATAAATACTGAATTGCTTTTATGAAGAACATCAGATTCATTATCAGCGTTAGCAAAACAGGCTGATTTACGGGTATTCTATATGTTGTGGACCATTATGTATCGTCACAATGCAAGACGGATGGCGTGTTGTATGCGTTGGTGAGACGTGCGATAAAATACTGATACTGATCCCGTGTTGCTTAGGGTCGAGTCAGCTGTCGGCTTGACCGCAGTTGAATGTGTGACATTTCGGAAGCCGATAAAGACGTAGTAATCATCAAAAACCACTTTCTTGAACTCACCTCACCTCGGTTTCCTTACTGCTTTTACGATGGGTAGTTATCAACTATTATTATTATTACTAAGCGACCAATGGAAGCATTACGCGGGCAGCTTATCTTACACTATAAATCACACGAAACATAGAATACACATGTCGATACTTTGTATGGAAACCACGTTTTGTGATAGACGTAAAGCACAGGCGCCTTGACATACGGTATCCCGATTCACCAGAAACAGGCAAGTTCCTAAGAATTGTTCTTTTGAGTCATTTTATCTACTTAATTTTGACACCTAAAATGTTTTCGTGCCCTTGGGCATTGCTTCCCAACCGACTTGGTTGAAATGTGCCGCACTGCAGTTCCTCATTTACTTAAATCCACTTAAGGATTTTTATGACATGTCTGTTACACCGAACCTAAAGATACTTTTGTAGATGAGAGTCGCGCATATTCGGAAACACCCGGAAGTCCTCTATCTTTTATTGACGCCGGCCAGATATCTTGATACATCAGCACCTCCGTAAAAATGTTCTTCATATTACCTGTCTTGAGCAATGTGGCATGATGTTATATTACAAACTATCCTTACTTTCCCATCATAGTCTGGTGTATCTGAATTAGGGATGTAACGGATATCCCCATCCCCAAGTTCGGAACTTCCGCGTGAAATCCTACATCCGCTTTAGCACTCGCAAGATTAATTGCAGTTCCTCTCCTGAGCTTGTGAACCTAAGATTTGGACCCTAGATGGATGGGAAAAGGTTGCGTGTTTAGATGAGTCACGATTCCAGTTGATAAGAGCTGATGGTAGTGTTCATGTGTAGCGCAGATACACGAGACCATGGACTCAGGTTGTCAGGAAGACACTGTGCAAGTTGATGGTGACTCCATTCTGGTATGGACTGTGTTTAAATGCCATGGACTGTGATCGTTGGGTAAGTTGAACGACCATTGGCTGGAAATAGTTATGATAAGCTTTTTGGAAGCCATTTGCCACCATTTGTGTCCTTCATGATCCCAAAAATGATGGACGTTTCCAATACGACAATGCGCCATGTCATCGGGCCAAAATCGTTCTCGATTGGTTTGAGGAACGTTTGGCCTCTTAGATCGTTAGTTATGAATTCAGTGGAACGTTAATGGGACATGATCGGAAGGACAGCTCATTCGCAACGTCCTGCACCAGCAACACTTTCGCAGTTATGGACTGCAGAGGAAGCGTGGCTGATCATTTCTTCCTGGGGCTTCCTGAGTCAATGCCACGTCGAGATGTTGGAATTTGCCGAAGAAAAGGAGGCCCCACATGATATTTGAAGGTATCCCATGACTTTTGGCACATCAGTGTAATGCGACAGTTTTGTCTCCGGAAAATTAATACACAGAGGTTGGACAAAATAATATGAACACCATGCGATAGAGTACAGGTTGTTGCATGTTGGCACCACTACTTCAATGTGAATACTGCGACGCGCATGTACGGCGTATTTGACGTGTCAGGTCTTGTAGTTTATGTGTCAGTGTGTTATACGGTTTGTTCTGCGACGGTTATAACAAACGATTGGTGAAATTCGTGTCCTACTATCGACCGGGCTTGTGTAAGGAGAACCCCCCCCCCAAAAAAACTAGGATCCGGACTACCTGTGTCCTACTGTCTAGCATGGGGAAGGTTCTGTTATGATTTGGACGGTTATGGCGTAGTATTCAGCTGGTACTCTCATTCACATCCCTGGCCTGATGACTGCGAATGAATATCTCGATATCCTCATTGATGATGTTCTTACTATGACTAGAATACTGCTGCCAAACACTGTCATCTTGCAAGATCATAATGCGCCCATACACACAGCCAGTAAGGTTCTGTCCTGATTCGAGGAGCATCAGAATATCATCAAACATCTTCCCTGACCAGCACAATCGCCGGACCTCAATGTAATTGAACGGTTGTGAAGAGTTTTGGAGCAGAGAATAAGGAGCAGATTTTCACCTCCAACATCATTGAAGCAATTGGCGGATGCTTGGGTACAAGAATGGGACAACATTCCGTTGGAAGCTATTCAGACACTATACGAATTTATTCCTCGAAGAATTGCAACTAATCTACAAGCAAAAGGTGGCCCAACACATATTAATAAATGAATAGTATGTAAATGTGAGGTGTTCATATTATTTTGTGCAACCCCTGTATAAACTGAACGAGTAGTTGGAAGTTTTGTCACATTATTCAATGTCGCAAGGAGTCACTCTCCTCCACGAACGCGGTGGGTTTTAAGTAATGATAAAACGAAATTCGAAAGGTCGAATTAGTATTTGAACCCACGTCCTCCCGAATACTACGCCTGAGCGTTACCACACACTAACCAGTAGCCAACGCTGGGGTTCTATACTTGGACGTCTTTCATGTGACAAGTTATTTGTATATCGTTGAGAACGGGGTACCAAGTATTAGTCTACAGAGTGTACAATAGAACGTCGCGTCTAAGACCAAAACTAGCTGGTTCAAATTTTTTTTAAACTATCAAACAATAAATCATGTGTTTCCTTAATGGAAGAAATGATGGTAGCTATCTTTATGTCAACATACTACTAAGTTTCAAGTGACTGACAAAGGAAGCCAATTCAATTCGTTTAGAGCCTGTTTTTCCATGAATATTTTGTCCGTTTTGCTGTAATAATTTGTTCATGTGATAGATAAGGAAAGGTCATTCATTTAGTTGATATTGGATTGTGATTGTATTTGTTACCCAGTTAAGTGAGATGCTTGTTTTGAAAACTCAAGACATGCCAAATATTTAATGAAAGTTTATGTTTCTTCCAAATCTAGCCATATCTGTTTTAAATTAAACACCGTCTCTTAACAACTGTTTTTATTAAGGTTTTTCACCAGATGCGTTTCACCTTTTTGGAGTGGGGTATCATCAGTAGCTATAAATAAATGTACAGTGATAATTACGAGGGCAAGTGAAGAATTATGCGGACTTTCGTAGTAAAAAAGTTTTTCATTAGTCGTGCTGCTTTTCGCGAATGCGTGTTTTCAGTTAATACTACTGTGGCAATGCGTGCCTCAATCGACCTTGATCGTAATATTATTGAGCCAGCAGTGACAGCGTAAAAATGTCCGCTCCGCTGGCAGTTTGCACGAAGGAGGAACAAAGGGCATAGATACCATTTCTTTGGTCAGAAGGAGTTAGAGGGGCTGAAATTCATCTAAGACTTTTAGCACACTACGGAAACAGAACATTGTCGCACACAAGTATTTTCTAGAGGATCGAGAAGTTTAAAAGTGGCCAGACAACTATGACGCTAGAAGAGGAAGCAGGGTGTCCGTCAACGTCCACCACGGATGGCAAAATTGACCAATCTCGAATTATGTTTTCACAAATAGGCGAGTTACTGTCGATAACGTAGCTTATATTTTGAACATCAACCATGGTTCTGCCTATAACATTATCCATTACGAACTCGGATTCCGTATAGTTTGTTCGCGATGGGTGCCAAGACAACTCACTGAAAACACAAACTTAAACGTCTTGAGGTCGGCCAACGCTTACTCGACCGTTACAACAAAGACGTTGACTCATTTTTCGAAAGAACCTGTGATGAAATGTTGGCCTATCACTGCGGGAAAGGTTATGCTAACCGTGTTTTGGGAAGTAAGAGAGCCTGTACCGAAAGATTACATGGAGAAGGGGAAGACTATCAACAAAGAATTTACTGTGCATTGTTGTCTAACAAACTCAATCCAGCAGTTCGCAGCAAACGACGAGGTCTTTTGTCAAAGAAAGTGTTGCTGTTGTAGGATAACGCCCGCCCTCACACGGATCGACTCGCCCTTGAAACCATCAAAAAATTGAGTTTCGAGGTGTTGGAACATCCATCTTGCTCCGTCAGACTTCCATTTGTTTGGGCCGCTGAAAGACGTTTAGACCAGGAGGTGTAGGAAGCGGTGCATCAGAGGCTTTGCAACCAACCGAAAGAATACACAAGCTTGTAGACCACTGGACCAAGTGCATTACAAATGAGGAAGACTATATGGATAAATAATGAATCAGTCAAACTGTATTTTTTATGTAAATAAATAGATTTTTGAAAAGTCTGGATAATTTTTGACTCACCTCGTAGATCTATATAAATGATTAAATATAATATGTATTCATTCTGCGGTGTTGTAATGTCTGTATAATATTATGATCATTCCCTCTATTAATGTTAATGTGCATAGTTTTAATATTATCCGAATAACAAGCATAACTTCGTATTAATTCACTTAATTAATATTCAATTAACTGTTTTACAGAAACTTTATGCAGATACACTCTACTTACGAATGTTTTAAAGTAGAGTGTATCTCCATAAAGTTATTCAAAACAGTTAATTCCATAATATATAGTGAATTTATACAGGATTGTACTTGTTACACCGATATTACACTGAAGAACCAAAGAAACTGGTAAAGGCATGCGTATGCAAACACAGAGATATCGAAACACTCAGGGTACGGCGCTGCGGTTAGCAACGCCTATATGACAACAGCTGTCAAGCGCAGGCGTTAGATCGGTTACTGCTGCTACAATGGCTATCACGATTTAAGTGAGTTTGAACGTGGTGTTATAGTCGTTGCACGAGAGATGGGACACAGCATCTTCGAGGTAGCGATGAGGTAGGGATTTTCCCGTACGACCATTTCACAAATGCACCGTGAATATCGGGAATTCGGTAAAACATCAAATCTCCAACATCGCTGCGGCCGGAAAAAGATCCTGCCAGAATGGAACCAACGACGACTGAAGAGAATCGTTTAACGTGACAGAAGTGCAACCCTTCCGCAAATTACAATGCGGATTACAATGCTGGGCCATCAACAAGTGTCAGAGCACGAACCATTCAACGAAACATCATCGATATGGGCTTTCGGAGCCGAAAGCCCACTCGTGTACCATTGCTGTGTGCACGACACAAAGCTTTACGCCTCGCCTGGGCCCGTCAACGCCAACGTTGGACTGTTGATGATTGGAAACATGTTGCCTGGTCTGACAAGTCTCGTTTCCAATTGTATCGAACGGATAGACGTGTACGGGTATGGAGACAACCTCATGAATTCATGGACCATACATGTCAGCAGGGGACTGTTCAAGATGGTGGAGGCTCTGTAATGGTGTGGGGCGTGTGCAGTTGGAGTGACATGGTATCCCTGATACGTCTAGATACGACTCTGACAGGTGACACGTACGTATGCACCCTGGCTGATCAACTGCATCCATCCATCTCCATTGTGCATTCCGACGGACTTGGGCAATTCCAGCAGGACAATGCGACACCCCACACGTCCAGAATTGCCACAGAGTGGTTCCAGGAACACTCTTCTGAGTTTAAACACTTCCGCTGGCCACCAAACTCGCAAGACATGAACATTATTGAGCATATCTGGGATGCCTTGCAACGTGCCGTTCAGAAGAGATCTCCAACCCCTCGTATTCTTACGGATTTACGGACTGCCCTGCAGGATGCATGATGTCAATTCCCTCCAGCACTACTTCAGACATCAGTCGAGTCCATGCCACGTCGTGTTGCGGCACTTCTGCGTGCTCGCAGGTGCCTACACGATATTAGGCAGGTGTATCAGTTTCTTTGATTCTTCAGTGTATGTACATTAATAGTAATAGAGGGAATGAATATAATATTATACAAACATTACAACATTCCAGATTGAATACAGTTAATATTTAACCATTTATACAGATCTAATTATAACACTATGTGTATTTATAGCAACTGTCGATGCCCCACACCAAAAGGGCGAAACACGTCTGATGAAAAACATTAATAAAAATAGTTATTAATAAACGAAGTTTAATCTAAAACATTTATGCAACAACTGTGAAACATGGCCAATAACAAAGTTATTGCTAGCTAAATATATTGATCGAGTGCTAGAATTATAAGAACACGTAGCTACCTTACTTCAGCTTCGAAGACGATGCTGTTGGACATCTGTCTAATGTATCGAAAGAATGGAATGATACTATCAATCTCTATATCAATTGCGGTTAAGACAATGTTTAATTCTGGGCGTAATATAGATAGTTATGAATGTGCATGAAAAATTTCCTGAAAAATCATACAGAGTTTGGATGTTGTGTAAGCCATTAGTTTTTCTTAGTTAAATTCCGATTTGTATCAAGTTTACATGTTGTATCACAACAATCTCAAATAATTAATTACATCTACATCATACCCTGACGAACTAGAAGTTCTTATGTAGTAACTAGCTTGTAAGCCCGTCAAAAATGGCGGCTTGACGGTAGTGTTCTGGCAGTTCATTTCTTCGCAGTTGTTTATTAAATAACGCTCATAACCTGGATTTTGTAATGTTGTTCATATTTCTTAGCTTACTTTAACAACGACGTCTGTGCACTAGTGGATTTAGGAATTTTCCCAGCCGTGGCAAAATGTGAGATATTGCGGCTACTTGGAACATTATTTTGCCTCCCCATTGTAGCCGCTCCGATTATCGTCCCCCATTATTACCCACCTATTGTCGCCGGCGGGGCAGCAGGTAATAGTGGAGCTAAAAAAATGGTCGCCTTTCAAACTAGGGTTGTAAAGGGGCATGTACACGAGCATCTTTTTCTGGCAACATTCTGGCATTTATTATGCAATAGTTGCCCGGCAACATATCCGGCAATAGATGCTCAATATATGGCCCAGCAATGTGTGGCTCCACTATTGCCGGGCACTTGATGCGCTTTATTATTGCTCAACATTTTCCGTTTACACGCATTGTGTGCTCGGCAATCAGCATCATAGCAGAGGACTAAGTAATTGTGGCTGCTGCATATGTTATCTTGCAAAATGAAAGAAGAAAGAAAAGGGAGTGGATGCGTCCTTATCTAAGTAAGCGTGATATGATTATGCCTGTTGCCAAAGAAATAGAACTGGCTATCTTCACTGTCCATCCCTTCATCGGGAACATCACGAGATAACACAAATGGTATTGTATTGAATGCAAACCAAGTTGAAAGCACTTGCTTACCATCTGCGCTACCACTTTTGTTTTTTGTTTTCTTTAACTCGTTCTTGGCGTATGTTCTCAAACTTTTAAATTTTTTGTATGCTCCATCATTGTAAATATCAAACTTTGTGGCAATGTAGTCTCCAACTGTCTTTCTTCTTTTCTCGGTCTTTGTAAATGGATGCTTCAACATCCCACAACTCTGGGTCTAAGAATATTTCATTTATAAAATTTAAGGTCTTTTCGGTTGACCAGTTATTCATTTCAACACGGGTTTTATCAAAGAAACTGGTAAAAAAACACGTGTAAAGGGCCTAAATGCGCATCAGACTCGAACACACGAAGAGAAGTTGCCGTGAATGTTCGACCGGCGAGCGGTATCACCGTCAACATGCCGGCCACACCCGACATCACACAGAAATACCGACAACAATGGGGACGTATTTCCTGGAAACTCAGCTCTTGCGTCCATATTGCCGCAACATTTCGGCCACTCAGATGTAAAGATGTAATAATTGCCGGCAACACATTGCTGTAAAAATGATGCTCGTGTAGACGCCCCTTAACGGAGGTCATCATTGCGGATGCGGATGTTCAGTGCTTGACATCCACGGATGCGGATATTTTGCAGAAGCGTATGCGGAGGTGGAAAAATAAATGTATAATTATTTAGATTTTAATATTATATCAAAAATATATTTAAAATAAAAAAGTATATTCTTTATGCCAAATTCTACATTTTTTCATAAGAAAAGTCTATTTCCATATAATACTGCCTTATTGATTTATTTTTCGCCTCATCTTTCAGCAACAAAAAACATGATTATTTCGCAAGTGAAATAAATTATTTACATAACTACACACGCGTCTAAAAATCAATCTTTGTCATATGAACTTTGCGGAGTTCGCAGCTCAACTAATTCAAACGTCAAGCACAAGGCCACGACACCGCAATTCCCCACTGCTATAGTGGCCCATTCACAGTCCAACTTGTAGGACCTACGATGATCCGATTCTCCGATACAGGACTTGTGATGGGCCTTGAAAGTCGTTACAGGACTACACGTAGGATGTGTTGCATGTTGTTGGACCCCCAGACAACCTACACGGATCCTTACCGTCCAACAAACTATGGCGTTGGATCATGATTCGTGGAAACATTTTGCGAGTGTGCGATAAGGACACTAGTGTGCGGCGAGAAAGTAGAGTGGAAAAGATTGCTTGTAACATTTTTGAAGCCTTTCAAGTAGCGTGAATGAGTGAGTGCATCCTACGGTAGTTCTACACGGATTTCCTATATGTTGAACCGTGACTAGGCTGCTTTACTTTACATGCAAGTTCATTCTTGTAAATTCGTTGCTTAGGTAATAACAATGTTCAGTTCATTGTTACTTATATTGCAAGATTGTAAAAAAAAAAAAAAAAAAAAAAAAAAAAAAAAAAAAAAAAAAAAAAAAAAAAAAAAAAAAAACCAACAACAACAGATTATTGTTAGCTAATCGACGATGGGTGGAATCCCGTATAGAGAGAAAAGAATAATATATTGCAATATTAATAAACATCCGCTATACATCCGCATTAAAAATTGTGGATGCTGAAGCGGAGATAGGATTTCACGTAAAAGTTGCGCACTTTTGAATGCGGATATCCGTCACATTCCTACTTCAAACACGATTTTGCCGCACCCCGCAGTTGCCGCTTGGGAGCTAGTGCTCTCCTCCCCTTTCCTAGATCCACTGTATTTATGAACAAAGAATATAACGAAACCAAATACACCGAACGTATAAATAAACAAAAAGCAACTAATAATTAATATGTGGGTTTAAATGAAATAAGTAGTTTGCTGTATGGTTAGTAATTTAATAAATTTTGAACTATTACTTAATCTTAAATAGGTAACCAACTTATTAGCTCGCTATTGTACCGAAATACAAAAAGTGAAAATATTTCTAGCCGTTGTTGGACTGCCAACGTCGACACAGCGTTAGACACGTTCAGTTAACGGAGGCGGAAGGTCAGTCTGCTCTATCCCTCTCGCCTACCTCATCAGCAGAGGTAGGTACATGGCCTCGAACCGCCAGTGGGAAGTGAATAGGATATAGTTCTGACGACAAGAATTTAAATTCTATGGAATATTTACCGCATGTGTTCCACACACCGTCCAAATCAAGCTTCACAGTGAGGGTTCCGTACTCAAATAACTTTAATTGCTATCTTGAACATGGAAATCCAAAGGAAGTGGCTTGGCGCGTGTTCAGACTAGGGAGTGGACTCTGCTCCACCATGTTGCCGCTCAGAACGTCAGTGTAGTCGTTCGGATCCAATAAAGTTTACAATAGAATTTATTAATATGCAATTATCTCTCAATTAAGAACATTTTCCAGTAATACATAGCAAAATAACCTAAAAATAAAAATTTTGCTTGTTATGATCGAAACTTAGAAACTGTATTAGATGTCTCGTTTAAATACATGATGTGAATGATGTTGCAAAAAAAAAAAAAAAAAAAAAAAATCAATTTTTATCCTCAACCGAAGGTTGATTGGACCCTAGTGAAGGAGGTAATCCTGCCGAATAAACCGAACCTGCAAGTTCACGTGAAATCTAAACCACGGAAGCGTCTTCATCAGGGATGTGGGTCAGGTTAAGGGTCTATGAAAATCCCCTTCAAGACAGGGATTAGAACCGGGGAACTTTCTATGGCCATTCAGAGACCACTGTTTGTCGTAGACCCGATACCAAAAATGGCCTAAAATCGACCACTTTGACAGCCGCTGACGTCTTTTCTTTGAATATCTCTACGTCTCCTAAACAACTATAGCTCACAAGAGAGGGTATAAAAAATTACTTTTTAATTCCTTTATGTGAAAATTCCATATAATTTTACAAAGTTTTAAATATGCTCTTCGGTTTTGGTTCAACGAAACACAGGATGTGAAAATTTGAACTGTCTGAATTATTTGGTTTAAGTGCTACAGGTCAGGGTACGGTGTGACTAACAGACACATAAGCTGCCTGTTTGGTACACTGTGATAGTTGAACACTGTATGCAGTAACAGAAGCAGGGGCGTAGCTACTATGGGGCTAGGCGGTGCAGTGCACCGGGGTCCCTACGCTCAGGGGGCCCCCAAGCGCCTTCATGGCAAACTGGCGATCCCCTTTTTTATTTTTTTAAAGCTCTACAGTCGTCTGAGGGGGCCTCTGAGACACAGGAAGCCACCCACTAAGGGCCCTAAGCACAACTCAAGGGCCCCATCTTCAGTTCAGGGGGCCCTTACCAGCAACACAAAGCAAAAAAAAAAAAAAAATGTCGCCCATCTGGCCTGAGGGCTCAAAATAAATTTTTTGCACCGGGGCCCTTGTTGACCTAGCTACGCCACTGAACAGAAGCACATGATCTGTCATCAATTAATTATTCTTGGCATTTTTACAAGTTCTTTTGTGTATAGTAAAAAAGATTCTTCAGCGCTACATGGCACTACAGTTATCGGCCAGTAGTACAGATAAACTCAGTGTAGAACTAGAAAAGTACACCAATGAGCAAAACACTTATAAATGATCTAAAGTATCACATGCCCTAGCTAAATCATACATAGTACATAAACAATCACAACATGAAGAATTAAACTGAAATACGGTTAAGATGATTTAATTTAATTTGATTTAATTGCGATGGAGCGCACACACCCATCCTTCTCCTTTCCTGTTCTCACCTACTTTTGCTCTCTATTTAATTAATTTCAGGGTTATTGGTAAATTGCTCATCATTTCTCTTGGTAAGTTATTCCAATCCCCGACACCCTTTCCTATGAAAGAAATTTTTCCCACACCCTTATGTTCAGTCTGCCAGTAAAGGCCCCTGCCAGGCAGACCTCACACACAACGCGCCTGCACGCCGGGATACATATACGACTCCAAACAGGCGCAGAGACATCAAAACAAACCAGGAAAACAAATAGAATCATCTAGAAGCTAAGTGGGACTATTTCTTACAGAGGTCGCCGTACTACCACACAACGGATTTCCTGCGCCAGGCCGCCTATATAAGCGTAGCCGGCCGCTCCACCGCCAGTTCCGGCCTGACCGCGGAACCAGCTTCAACTACAGAAGACCACCGGAAGTTCGCGAGAAGTAGAAGCCGTCTCTCTCTACCCCGGATCAGGACCAGGCTAAATTTCTCGACGGTCATCCGCTAACTGTACCACAATTGTTATTGTTTACCAGTGTTTTGTGTACATAGTAATAAACCTCAAGGAACCATTAAGTGCAGTTCACTTCAGTGGCGACGAGGATGGGATAAGAACTCTCGACCATCATGGCTACGCCAGCAGCACCTACGGAATGGCAACAGTTCCTCCAAGGACTTCTACATCAGTTCTTCGAATCTCAGAGACAACTGATTGCGGAAGTCAGGAATCTCCGCCAACCCACGGCCCCTCCTCCGTTCCCAGCATTCAACGACGACGTCGAAGAATGGGAGACCTACGAGAAGCGCATAAAACAACACTTCGCAATTCATCACATATCCAAAGAAGAAGACCAGCGTGCATATTTTCTTTCCTGGAACCAATCGAAGATGTATGTCTTGCTCACCAAACTTCAGCCACAAGACCCCGACACCCTCACCTTCACGACCATCTGTACGACACTGAATGCATACTACAGACGCCGGTACCATGTCGTCGCGGCCCGCGTCGAATTCTATCAATGCCGGAAGAAGCCCGATCAGACGTATCGCCAGTGGGCGGCCGAACTCCAAGGCCTTAGCAGAAAATGTAAGTTTCAAACTCGTTGTTCCCACGAATCCTACGCCGACGACATGGTGCGTGATCACATCATACAGGCTGCACCAGATGCCGCACTCCGGCATGACGCCCTCAAGTTAGAGGATCCATCCCTGGAGCAGGTCATCGAACTTGCCTACAAATTCGAAATATCTACGGCCGCAGATCGCCGCCTGGAGTCCTGGGCGGATGTGGCCGCAATCCGAACCGACGTAGAGGACACACAGGACGTCGCCGCCATCCAGAGCTCCCAGTCGCGCTCCTCCCGACACCACAACCGGGGACAGCTTCCTCAGAAGGACATCGAACCGGCCCGTTCCGGCAGGGGCACCAAGTCTCGGCAGCAGCAGCGGATCCCGCAGCGCCGACGCCGCAGCCCGCTCCGCCTACCCTCCTGCCCCGCCTGTTATTCAGCACATGAGAGGGAAAATTGTCCGGATCGTTGGGCTGAATGCTCACGTTGCGGCAAGGAAGGACACCTGGCGTCCGTCTGCCGCACCAACACCACCAATGCCAATCCCGGCTCTCGCCGCCCAGGGTCTTACCAAGACAGGTTGAGCGGCGCACCTATGGATATCAATCAGGTAGACACTTCCACAGCATCCAAACTTTTTATTGACGTTACGGTCAATGGCAAGCCCCTGCGCCTACAAGTCGACACAGGAGCAGCAGTCTCATTGCTTAATTATACTACTTATGTGCAAATTGGCTCGCCCCCCCTCTCGCCGGCCCCCAAGCGCCTCCTGACATACAACAAACAGGAAATAGCACTCCTGGGACAATTCACAGCAAACGTCATGTATAAGTCTGTACATCGTTCAGTCCCCTTTTTAGTAGTTAACAGTTCTCTCACAGCAGACTTATTTGGACTGGACGCTTTCCGCTTATTCGGATTTTCAATTGAGGATAACATACACCTCGTATCTCAGCATGTTCCTTTTCCTGAAGTGGACGCCCTTTGCACCGAGTTTCAGGACCTGTTCTCACCAGGCGTCGGCTGTGCAAAGGACTTCGAAGCATCACTCCAACTCCGGCCGGACGTACGGCCTCGATACTTCCGGGCACGCCAGGTACCCGTAGCGCTTCAACAACCACTTCAGGAAGAACTTCAACGTCTCCAAGACGAAGGGATCCTCCAGCCGGTGCGGTTCAGCCCCTGGGCCACGCCGTTGGTCATAGTTCAGAAGCCAGGACGCCGCTTACGTCTCTGTGGTGACTTTAAGACCACTGTCAACCCGCATCTGCTGGTAGACGACTATCCACTTCCGAGACCGGACGACCTCTTCCGTAAACTAGGAGGAGGTACCTACTTTACAAAAATTGACCTGGCAGAAGCATACCTTCAAATCCCTTTGGATATCCAGTCCCGACAATACACAGTCATCAACACTCCCTCTGGCCTCTTCCAACTCAACCGGCTCATGTTCGGCTTGGCCAGTGCTCCAGCGATTTTTCAACGGTATCTCGAACAACTTCTCCAGGATATTCCGGGATGCATCAACTATCTCGACGACATAGTTGTCACGGGACCCTCCGCTGCCGAACACATGACCAACCTCCGCCTACTCTTCCTCCGCCTCCGTGCAGCAGGATTAAAATGCAACCTTTCCAAGTGTCAATTTTTTCAACAATCCATTTCCTACCTGGGTCACATCATCGCTCAGGAAGGCATCTCCCCAGCATTTTCCTATGTGGACGCTATTTCCAACTTACCTCGGCCTCAGGATCTACATCAGTTGAAATCTTTTTTAGGCAAGATTTCATACTACAGAAAAGTTATACCCTCAGCAGCACAAGTGGCAGCACCCCTGTACCACCTCTGTCGCAAGAATGTCCCGTTCCGTTGGACCCCAGCTTGCGAGACCGCATTCCACACCCTTAAACAGCAGCTCAAGTCCGCAGCATGCCTCATGCCATACACTCCAAACCTCCCCTTGATACTTGCCACAGATGCATCCGATTACGGTGTGGGGGCAGTTCTGTCTCATAAATTACCAGATGGCACGGAACGCCCCGTAGCCTACATCTCCAAAGCCCTATCGGCTGCTCAGCTTAAATATTCTCAAATCGAGAAAGAGGCACTAGCTATTGTTTTTGCCTGCTCCAAATTCTATTCCCTTTTATATGGGATTTCTTTTCATCTCATTACCGACCACAAGCCACTCCTATCACTATTTGATCCGTCCACACGTCTGCCTACCAAAACATCCCACCGCATCCAGCGTTGGGCACTATTCCTGTCCCAGTTCAGATATACCATGCATTTCCGTACCACCTCCAGGCATGCCAATGCAGACGCCTTATCCAGACTACCGCAGGGACCAGACCTTGCCTTCGACAAGTCGGAACTTCTGGTGTTCCAGATCGACGATGACATACAAGAAGCACTGAAGACATTTCCAGTCACGGCCTCAAAAGTCGCGGCAGCCACAGGGGAGGACCCCCTCCTCCGTGTCATCCGACACCACATCCAACACGGGTGGCAAACACGTTCCCCTCCACGCCATCATCAATACCTCAAGTTCTACTACTCCATCCGCCACCAGCTCTCAGTAGTAGAGGGAGTGCTCCTCCGCACAGAACCAAATTCCACCCCGAGGGTCGTCGTTCCGAGATCCCTACAACCGACAATCCTCCAAATTCTCCACCAAGGACACTGGGGAATTGCCCGCACCAAATCCCTTGCCAGACGCCATGTATTCTGGATCGGCCTTACCACGGATGTCACGAAGATGGTGCGGCGCTGTACCATCTGTGCCCAACAACTGCCCCGCCCCCCTCAAAAGTTCCTTTCCTGGCCGGCACCGTCCGGACCCTGGGAACGCATTCACCTCGACTTCGCTGGCCCATTCCTAGGCCACCAGTGGCTCCTAGTGACGGATGCCTTTTCCCACTTCCCATATGTCGTCCGTTGCTCCACAATCACTACAGAGGTCACCATTTCAGCCCTCACGAAGATCTTTTCCATCGAAGGATTACCATACGCTATCGTCACAGATAACGGACCGCAATTTCGAAGTCGGGAATTCCTATCCTTCTGTACCGCCAACAATATCCAACACCTCCTCACCCCGCCCTTCCACCCCCAATCTAACGGGGAGGCGGAACGGCTAGTCAGAACATTCAAAACCCAAATGACCAAATACACCACAAGTCACAAACTCGAAGAGGCATTGACACTCTTCCTCAGTTCCTATCGAACCACTCCAGTGGGGGCCAAAAGCCCGGCGGAATTGCTACATGGCCGCCAACCTCGCACTCTCCTCCATCTCCTCTTACCCCCGCCCAAAGTACAGGTACCTTCGGGCCCATTCCGTTTCACCCCGGGCTCCCTAGTCTGGGCCCGCGGGTTTGGCTCCCGGGCCGGTTGGCTTCCGGGGGTCATCCAGCGGCCCCGGGGCCGCCAACTGTTCGACGTCAGCCTGGATGGCCGGATAGTGCGACGCCATCGAAACCAACTACGTCCCCGCTACCCCACGGCACCGTCCTCTTCCACCACGGCACGGCCATCCACTTCTTCCTCTCCTTCCCTGCCACCTCCACCACTCCTGCCGTCTAACCGTTGCTCAGGGACAGTTACAGCGCCACCAACGACGCCACAACCTGTCGGTCGCTCCGACACCCTTCAGCCGCAGCCTCTCGACCACCTGCGGGGACCATCTTCAGCGCCCCCCGTACAGCCCCCGGCCATCGACGCCGACGAACCGATGCCGTTAGCTCCACAAGTACCTCCACCACAACCTGCACCACGACGCAGGTCGGCACGCATCGCCAGGGGAACAGCTCCGTACTCCCCTGGAGGTAGCCTTCATAGTCTGCTCCAGGGCGCCGCGGCAGACGACCTCGCAGACGTCGCAGACATCGCTTCCCCCCTCCCCCCCGGGAGGGAGGTATGTTCAGTCTGCCAGTAAAGGCCCCTGCCAGGCAGACCTCACACACAACGCGCCTGCACGCCGGGATACATATACGACTCCAAACAGGCGCAGAGACATCAAAACAAACCAGGAAAACAAATAGAATCATCTAGAAGCTAAGTGGGACTATTTCTTACAGAGGTCGCCGTACTACCACACAACGGAATTCCTGCGCCAGGCCGCCTATATAAGCGTAGCCGGCCGCTCCACCGCCAGTTCCGGCCTGACCGCGGAACCAGCTTCAACTACAGAAGACCACCGGAAGTTCGCGAGAAGTAGAAGCCGTCTCTCTCTACCCCGGATCAGGACCAGGCTAAATTTCTCGACGGTCATCCGCTAACTGTACCACAATTGTTATTGTTTACCAGTGTTTTGTGTACATAGTAATAAACCTCAAGGAACCATTAAGTGTAGTTCACTTCACCTTATGCCTGAAATCAAGCTGCTAGCTTGTGGTCATGGTCATCTTTACTTTTCCACGCACCTGTCTTAATTCTCTCACCAATATCTTTTCATGCCTCATCACCAGCGTTGCCAAGTGTCCCTATTTGAGCGGGACTTCCCGATTTACCCTTGATCGGTACGCCAAATGTCCCGAATTTTTAACCAAGTGTTAAGAAGCCATCACTCATCGCAAAAAATGAAATCATGTGTCACACGTCAAGACGCATCGCACCCATCCGACAGGGTCCTATTAACCTCGAGCGTGGTAATAGTTCACTGAACTAATTCCTGGAGGGCATAGGTAATAGGTCTCCAAGCTGTTATCCTTTCCATCGTAAGGGGGGACGCTCCTTCTTTCTGCTATTATTGTCTTAGAATCGAAATACATTGTCGTATATATTGTCTCTGCGCACAGAACTCGCGCTGACCCGTTCTCTCTTGCCACGCATTCGCATGATTGTAGCTCTTGCTTGCTAAATACGCGATCTTTCTTTTAACTCATTTACTCACTGGTTCACTAGGGTTTCCAACGCAGTGCAGTTTTAAGTAGACAAGGAAGGAGACAGAAACGTTTCTGTGTAAGTAAACCTTAGAACCGTTTATGCAGTAATTTTCTCCACATATGCTAAGTCTGTTCATGTGGATTTAAGATTTCACATCGCTGCTGGGAATTTGAGGTTATGTTTAGTATTCTGGTGGAGATTTTATTCTGTTTGGTTTAGTGATACAGGTAAATTATACGTGCGTGCTTTTACTTATTGTAATTCAAGTTAAGATAAATTTTATGATTTTTTGACGAAGTGATATTGTTTTTACTGCTCTTAATCTAATGGACGGCAGGGGAAAGGTAAGAGATCATCAATTTCGTATTGTGTGCATGTTTGATATGTACGTACATGTGTTGGTGCTAGATTAAAAAAAAAAAAATCCATCAAAATAAGCGATTCGGACACCAATTCCGAAGCAAAAAACGATGTTGCTACGAATACTCCGAGAAAGAAAAAACAATGGAGAATATGTTCTTTTCTTGATATTTGGATAAAAAGTTATTCGTTTATCAAACCCGTCTCAAATAATAAATATACAGCATACTACAGATTGTGCCAAAAACTGCTTAGCATATATTATGGTGCCAAACATTATATAGATAAACACCAAAAACGTAATGAATACAAGAAAAAAAGAAAAAAGTGCAAGTTTAACAACATCCCTGAAAATATCTTTGAACACCGATGAAATGAGCACCCAGGATAGCTGGTGCAGTCACAAAGACATATCACTGGGTCAAGCA
>CM061921.1:376353023-376675250 GCA_031002005.1 Vandiemenella viatica
GCAATCTTGTGCATATCTCCAAGTAGCTATTTACAATTCTCTCTCGTTTGCAGACAGCCTAGCTTCTGATTGTAAACCATACGAATAATGAATAGCAGCGGGATCGATATACGACTTCTTTTTAATATCTTTAGGCTTCGTCGACGTCGAAATTAGTAGAGGTGGAGGCCTGGGGGCAAGCAACGGAAAGGAATTCCATATATGTTCTCTGTGCCATCCTTCTTCCCTACGAGTCGAATACACAGTACCACGAAATCAGACCTCTGCTCACATTAACTAGGGACACCTCGAAGGCTCGGAACCACACGAAAACACAGCAAAACAGTGGTGTGTGTCATTTCCATCCAAAACCTTGCATTATACTTTAATAGAGAGAAACAAAGTAACAAGATATCAAAACCATATGAAGGAAATTATACGTAATTCAATGATTTCAGTGTATCATTGCATTTGCAATAAATATTTCAAAAACACGCATATATAGCCGTACCACACACCTGATAGTGCTTATATTAGTCCTCAAAGTGCAGATGAGAGATTTCGATGAAGTGGTTAAAACGAAGTGGGAGAGAACAATGTGCACACCTCACCAAATCCACATGATCACATTCCAAATCACTTTCGCATTCACGCAGTCCAATATCAAAAGCCACACTAATTACATTTTCAAATGATGATGTTGGTATGTCATTGTCATAACCTGAATTTCGCCAACCATATTGCAACGTAGGCCTATACGTAGATACAGCAAATAGATTGTAAATCACTGAGTGAAGTTTCATGATGAAATAACGATCATGTATCTTCACTTGTGGTTTGGCACATTGTAGTCTTACAAAATAAGTAATCTTTCTCATATAGAGCTTATATTGCCGAAAGAGGTAAACATCAAGGGGTTGTCAATATTTTGTTGTTTTCGGTGGCAATATCTTCAGCATAACATATTTATTTCGAAAAGTTGCATCTAAAAGGGTACGATCTGTATGACCTGACCAGTAATCACACAACAATAGGCTCTTTTCATTTGTTACATGTTCACCAAGGACTGAAGTTAGAAAACGTTTCATGTTTTTTTAAAAATAATTTTTCCACTTTTGCTTGCCTCCACATGACTGTTTCGTGGACAGGTTGTTTGATGTTTCTTTGAAATATTTGGACCGAAAGTGCCATGCGTCTCTTGAAAACAGATGTACAACTAATGGTGCTAACAGACAAGCGCGGAGTTCTGCAGGGAAATGAAACACACCAATGTTTTGTTTATGATCGCATGTTTTCGTGCGGTTCCGACCCTTGTAAGGGGTCTTGTACTGAGCTGCCAGGTTTATCACGTGCCGTCACATACTTTATCGCCATGACGGAGTGATTTCTTTTGGATCTCGAAGATCCCTTAAAGATGTGAGTGTATTTGCTTGCTGCTCCTGGAAAAATTCCTTGAACTAATAACTCACTCACTGATTCACCCTAAAGGTCTTAACTTATTTACCACCATTCTGTGACTCATTCTGTCAGATGTCTTATAGAGATCCAGTGCTACATTACCAACTTGGGTTACGTTGTAAATTTCGTCTCTGATAACTTGAAAGCAGCCTACCAACTGAGATTCACATAATTTTTCTTATTTTTCAAACCATCCTCTTTTCTCACAGAGATTTCTGATGTTATCGCATATCAAGTTTCCAAAAACGTATCTACTACCGAGGTAAAAATAATCTGCCCGTAATTCTGAATCCCATTTCTTTTCCTTTTTTGTGAATCGGTGCTACTGTCCTGATTATTTCTACTCAAGTGGAGAAGCTCCTGATTTCATATTTCTGTTCCGTTCCCTGCATGACTCTGAAGGTGTCACTAAACCAGTAGCTCAACATTTCCTCCTTTTTCATATCGCCGGTACCTCCTTATTCGATCTCTTCCAAAATTCCTTGAATAACTTCACTGGTCCTGGAATTTCTAACAAATGCACAGACATTTCTAGTTACTCCAACGATAATATTCCACGTTTTAGCTCTGAAGTCCATTTTTTTTTCAAATGTTCCTTGTTTTACTTAGTAAGGTTATGTTTTTTACCAACCTGTTAAGACTTCACAACTTCCTATTATACACTTGAAACACCTAGAAGACATGATCGGATTTCAGTGTAACTTCACACCAGCAGCGGGTGTATAAATGGTTAGAGTTGCAATTCTATGTAACATGTAGAACGCTCAACAGAGTGCGTTAGTGTTGTTGCCACGCCTGGTAAGGGCGTGAACTGCGTCAGATTAGTGTGAAGGACAGTGTGAGACAGTGTTATCAACATCTGACAGAGTTCTTAAGGGGCCTCATTGTGGGTCTCCATTAGACCGGCTGGTCGAATCGTGTAATATCCAGATTTATGGGGCAATCTTATGTGTCAGTGGTCCCATGTTGGACTGCATGCGTCGTCAACGTCTGACCTCCATAACGGAGGATCGCCGTGCAGCAAACACATTGTAACCCCAGTGGCGGCCTTAGCCATTGCTAGTCACGGGGCGGCAAATCTTTGCGAGGCCCTTGTCCTT
The DNA here is from genome assembly GCA_031002005.1 of Vandiemenella viatica. Classification (NCBI taxonomy): domain Eukaryota; kingdom Metazoa; phylum Arthropoda; class Insecta; order Orthoptera; family Morabidae; genus Vandiemenella; species Vandiemenella viatica. The sequence continues at coordinate 376,355,561 of CM061921.1, forward strand.
TGTGCAGATATGTGAATCGAAAGTAGGTATATCTGATTACGGTCTCTGGTTAAAATCCCGGTCTCGGATGCAATTTTTATGTGGCTTATAATTGGCCTTTATTTCTGGCAAAGCGTTGATTTTTTGATCCGAAGATGCTAGGACGCTGGGTAGTTGGAATTCTATGTTAAACTGTATGTCGTATTCCTAGCAGGATTACCAGTATAAAATAAAGTAGGTGGAAATGATAGATGCACATAGCATAGTTGGTAAGAAACTGTGTGACTAGGTCTTTGAAACCACAAAATATATATTGATCTCATTCTTTATTAACATAAACTATCGAGTGAATCGAAAGTAACCCCAAATAAAACAAACACGTCATGTGTGAAATGATTGACATTTGACGTTTTATTGCAATGCGTTCAGAAACTCGAGTATATTTCAATCCAGTATTGCGTGAGAAAGATTTTTAATGATGGTTTGTTAAGACTGCGTTTGGATTCTATTTTTGTGCGTAAATGATCAACCATTGAGGTGATAACGTGAGTCAGGTAATGAAAATATTTCAACGTAATTTATTAAAAAGTACGCTTACGCAAAATAATGAGGTACTTTATAACAGTATATGGTTGGCAACCCTGGATGTCACCCCAACTTACTTTTAGGGAAAGAACTAAATGAAAACGTTAAAGGGGTCTGAAATCAGCAGGAACCCGAGCTACGGACAAGTGTGAGCACAGGAAGGGTGACCCTTCACTGGCGGTGTGGAGTAGTACCGGTCAGGTGTGACTCGGACGAAATGAAACATGGGGATTGCCCGACCGTAAATCGTAGCACTATGGAAATAACAAAACTGAGCGTTCAAGAGGGTTTTTAATATGTGAGGAGCAAGATTAAAATAGTAATGAATTTTTTGACCATGTTTTACAATTAAATTACAAAAATATTATTGTTCACTAATAAATTATTTAATTTTGGTACCGTTAATCTTACTTTTTATATGAATGTGACATTGAAAAAAATCTAAATTAGAAATTTCGATTAGGTACTTATTAAAATATACTTTACTATCAATTAACCAACTTTATTTTACTGTTATCACTAATAGCTAAAGATAAAATAATTTTTTTTAAATACAAACTTTTTTGAACTCGGGTTGTTGCGCTGTTCGCCACCCCATAAGGCCGCCTCTGCATAACCCCTTCACATCTACGCCAGCCATTCGAGAACCCTGCAACATTCTGTGTATTCCCACACTATTGGTCAGACACAACACAAGCGGTTGCCTCTGGAGTGGTGCCGTGGCCAGGATGCACGGGCTGCATTATGTCGCGGCTCTGCACTGCCTAGGATGATCACAGTCAGCGAGTATGGAGGTGACCTGGGGAGAAGTCCCACACCTTCAGTGTTTTGAAGCGGCATAGCGGTGTTACTCCTTGTGTGATGGTGTGGAGAGCCATGGGCTATGGGTTCAGGTCACGGCTGATAGTGATTGACGGCACAACGGTACATCACGGACATGCTGAGTCCTCTCTCTTGCGACAGCATGGTGGTGCTAGTCTACACATAGCACGTGTGTGTATGAACTGTCGGCGAGGTCCCCGGTAGAACACAGTGGGATCAGTTCCGTCGCAGCGCCAGTATCCAGGATATGAAGGACCAGATACAATAGTTATGGGCCATTTGCCTCAGGAGAGGATACAAACGGTTTTATGACACCTTTCCAAAGAGAATCAATACATGCATCCATCCCAGAGCGGGGGGCAACATCATACTGATAACTGGGCTCATACAGCTATTTTTTTTAATTTGACTCGAATTTGTGATCACTGAAATAACATCACATACCATCTCAACCCGTAAAGTTTCATTTCGTTCCCTCCTTCTCTTCCGGGTGCTTTATCAGGCAGTGGAGTATGAAGGTTCCGTGTTTTCCTTTATTTAAGTTATTCGCACTTCAAATTTGGCCTCTGGTTTGTTGAGCACACTAATATCCATCAGAACTACTTTGTGATCACTTACTCCTTTCTTATCAAGAAACTCCATGTAGTAAATCTCAAGCTTTATTAGGAAGATATCCAACATGTTTCATACTTTCGTGGTTTGTTCTACCACTTGTGTAAAGACTCCTTCCTAAACAGGAGTACCAGAAGATTTCTGTTCCTAAGTTGTATTAAGCTTGTTACCTCCCCAATTCACTCTCCAATAATTGCTAAACTACTTCCACCTCTGAACTTCGAATATAAATTGGGGTAATTCTGATGGGCCTCAGCTTTCTCATTAACATTTCGTCTACCATAGGTAGCTAAGATCCATATGTTCGTTTTCGCATCCCCCAGAAATCATGACAATCATCTTTGAAAACCAGCGAAGTTTATTAGTGTTTACTAACTCCTCCCCTATCTCTGTGATACATAAACTGTCTAGTACTCTTTCCTCCAACCATGACACCTCTGCTATAACCACTTGTGGTTGTACATCTCCACAGAGTTGCCGAACTCTATTACTTTGATCATTTTGCTCGCACAGTTCAGTAGAATCAGTCTAGCATTCGTGAGGACGCGGATTCAAATTCTTGCCCGGCAATCCAGATTTCGGTTTTCCATAGTACCCCGAAATCACTCCAGGTGGTTCCTTCAAAAGACCACGACTGAATTTCTTCCCGTTCCTTGTCCTCAATCCCCTCCTACGTCTAATGACCTTGACGAGGAGTAAATAAAGTATCTATCGTGGTCAGAAATACGCACTCTATTATGTAACCAAACAAGATGCCTGCCATATCCCGTGTATCCCTTCCTATAAAAAATGGTTACCCATTAGGATTGGTGGAATGCACCATTTTTAGTGAATCTCGGAGTAATAATAATAATAAGGTCTGGTCTTTTGGGTGTCGTATATTTGCGCTGGCATTTCGGAACTACTTGTCCTCAGAGTAGTATCTAGCAAGGGCCTGCCCTCTCAAGGTGGGGGTTAGTGTTTACAGAGATTTAGTGATTTAAAATTTGGTCATTTTTTTCAATTTCCTTCAACCCGTATGGAACAACCCAGACGGCTTTGTGCTATTAACGTTTATAATTTATAAAAGTTGAACTACGTGCAGAGAGCTATGCCTTAAGTATATCGACGTGTCAGGCGAGCTGAATAATGCATGCTACAAGTGTAGCGTGCTGGGTCCAGTCCGCTGCAAGCGACCCACAAGGTAGGTGCGTAGTGGCGGTCGTTCCATCTTTGCTTTTTGTTGCACAAGTATTGAAGCTAACGCTGTAATATGAGGAAAATAGTTGTCCCATATAATTTGTTACGCACGTTATTGCACTAATTGTAGAGTTGCAGCAATAGAACTAATACCACCAGAGCCTCTATAGAAGGTTCTATTACTATGTTAGTAATGCGATACGCGTGTGATAATTCCACAGTAGAGCTACTTGTGTTTAATTATCAATTACGAAGAAGCTCCCACAGTTTTAATGCAAAAAATCATTGTAAGTAGCCTATAGTGTTTTAATCCTAGCTTTATTTATACTACGCACTAAGAGGTTCCTCGAAGCCGAATATTGTAAGCTTAATTGACAAATACATTTACAGTATGTCATATGAAACCTATATTTGGGAGTAAAAATTCACGTGTCGTAATTTGCTGATAGTGTTGCCATCTTTCTTCTACGCCGAGAACTTTTCAGGCCACCATCAATCATCTGTTACCGTAGTCGCTGGAAGTCATTTCTGTAATAAGTATGAGAAGCGTTCAAACTTAAACATCCTGGCCTAACTTGAAACAAATAGCTTAGATGCTATTGTTTTTTAGTAGGCCTACAGTGGACCTCTTTTCAAAATGGATGGCGGCGTGTTTCCGCTATTTTCGTATATCTTGCAGCAAAAAAAATAATTTTAAAAAAGTATTCCTTTGTCCAGTTTCAGAACGTCCAGAGTACTCGTCCCTTATCATTGATTTATTTTCAATCTTTTTTAAACAGGTTTTATCCTTTCTTTACCGAACCATTTTCTAAAATTATTCATTATATTTTTTGAGATTAATTTAATAATAATATGTTGGTACATGCTTGGATATAATTATGTTCTCTCACACCTGTGAAACAAATGAAATTTATTACGCGGTAAATTCTAACTATAATTTAAACATGAAAGACATTCGTGAATTTAATTAAAAATTAATTTTTGAACAAACAACCTGAGTGTACGGTGACACACAGTCAACAAATATATTTCTTTAAATCCTATGATTACGCCTACAAAGGAACATTTTAAAATGCCTATTGAATTCATACCAAAGAAACAGTTGCTAATTAGACGTTTCTAAGCACAGCTGTCGTGTCAAAAATCACTAAGATGCCTGACAACATGGAATATAATAAACCATAGCAAGCCATTATTTTATTGTGTGGTAGCGATCTGACCTCGCACTCCGGAGGACACTGCTTCGAATTCCCGTCTGGTCATTTAGATTTTTGTTTTCCATGGTTTTACCAAATCACTCCATGCGAATGCCGGGATGTTTCCTTTAAAGGCGATGGCCGAATTCCTTTCCGGTCCTTTCCCGCCTCCAATGATATCGATAAGTCGTAAAGTCATAGACATAAAGAAGAATTTTAAACAGGAAAAATGGCTATAGGTATTTAACCAGCTCGAGAAGTTGTTATTAAAATGATGAATCGGGATATTTGTAAGGGTCATTAGCTGTCAGCACATGTGCGCAACGTAATTATCAAGAAACCAAGGTTACTAGTACTAATCTCACGAGCAATCGACAGTCATATCAAATTCCGAAAGCTGTTACACAGTTTTTAACTTGTAGATACTTGCTTGGTGGGTGTAACTCCTGATTTTGAAAAAGCGTAATACTTGTAGCGGTAACAAGAGGTTTAAGTAGCGTATTTAAAAAACGAAAACCACACAAACAAAATTTAATCGGTGGTAGAGAATTAATCACTCTAAAGTTCGTATTTATGACAGTATGATCCCATAATTATACTAGCAGCGAAGTAAAGATGATCCAAATAAATTATAACGGAATTAATCTACTCTTACATGAGGTATTTTTTTCGAGTAAAGTTGTTTTTCTATTAAGCACCCAGATCGATCCTTGAAACTGTGGAGAACAATGGAAGTGTAACATCTTTAGGACGAGACGTGTTCCATTAAGCAGCTGTCATGGTCCATTCGCCATGATAGACCTCATTCGTCGTTCCTAAATATTTCGTTGCATGAGAAACTTCACCACCACGACCACCAGCCGAAATTGTTTTTGTATGCATATTGTAAGATAACAACCATAGAGGTTGGCTAACCATTAAAAAATATCTCAGAAAAAGATTATCGTTGATTTAGATTAAAAAAAGTTGTTGTACACTCCTGGAAATTGAAATAAGAACACCGTGAATTCATTGTCCCAGGAAATGGGAAACTTTATATACACATTCCTGGGGTCAGATACAACACATGATCACACAGACAGAACCATAGGCACATAGACACAGGCAACAGAGCATGCACAATGTCGGCACTAGTACCGTGTATATCCTCCTTTCGCAGCAATGCAGGCTGCAATTCTCCCATGGAGACGATCGTAGAGGTGCTGGATGTAGTCCTGTGGAACGGCATGCCAAGCCATTTCCACCTGGCGCCTCAGCTGGACCAGCGTTCGTGCTGGACGTGCAGACCGCGTGAGACGACGTTTCATCCAGTCCCAAACATGCTCTAATGGGGGACAGATCCGGAGATCTCGCTGGACAGGGTAGTTGACTTACACCTTCTAGAGCACGTTGGGTGGCACTGGGATACATGTGGACAGTGCATTGTCCTGTTGGAACAGCATGTTCCCTTGCCGGTCTAGGAATGGTAGAACGATGGGTTCGATGACGGTTTGAATGTACCGTGCACTGTTCAGTGTCCCCTCGACGATCACCAGAGGTTTACGGCCAGTGTAGGAGATCGCTCCCCACACCATGATGCCGGGTGTTGGCCCTGTGTGCCTCGGTCGTATGCAGTCCTGATTGTGGCGCTCACCTGCACGGCGCCAAACACGCATACGACCATTCATTGGCACCAAGGAAGAAGCGACTCTCATCACTGAAGACGACACGTCTCCATTCGTCCCTCCATACACGCCTGTCGCGACACCACTGGAGGCGGGCTGCACGATGTTGGGGCGTGAGCGGAAGACGACCTAACGGTGAGCGGGACCGTAGCCCAGCTTCATGGAGACGGTTGCGAATGGTCCTCTCTGATACCCCAGGAGCAACAGTGTCCCTAATTTGCCGGGAAGTGGCGGTGCGGTCCCCTACGGCACTGCGTAGGATGCGACGGTCTTGGCGTGCGTCCGTGCGTCGCTGCTGTCCGGACCCAGGTCGACGGGCACGTGCACCTTCCGCCGACCACTGGCGACAACATCGATGTACTGTGGAGACCTCGCGCCCCACATGTTGAGCAATTCGGCGGTACGTCCACCCGGCCTCCCGCATGCCCACTATACAGCCCTCGCTCAAAGTCCGTCAACTGCACATACGGTTCACGTACACGCTGTCGCAGGCATGCTACCAGTGTTAAGACTGAGATGGAGCTCCGTATGCCACGGCAAACTGGGCTGACACTGACTGCGGCGGTGCCCAACCGCTGCGCAGCTAGCGCCCCTCGACGGCCAACACTGCTGTTCCTGGTGTGTCCGCTGTGCCGTGCGTTTGATCATTGCTTGTACAGCCCTCTCGTAGTGTCCGGAGCAAAGTATGGTGGGTCTTACACACCGGCGTCAATGTGTTCTTATTTCCATTTCCAGGAGTGTATTTGTTATGAAAGAAGTTTGCTGAGTCTGGAGAGTAAGGATTCTTTTTATGAAATGCGTAAAAGAATGTAATTATGAATGGTTAAATGCAGTGATGAAAATAAACGTGAGAAGAATTGATTACTGTGAAACAGATAATTTATGAGCAGCAAGACAGCTATCGTACGCCATTTCCTAAATGCATAACGGGCTACATCTAATAAACAAATAAACAAATAACCTCGCAATATTTATTATTGGCTTCTTGTTTCTCATGCTTTTTTTTGTGCATTTATGAAGGGTAAAAATTTAAAGTGCGAATTTGGAATCAACAATGCAGTGACTATGATTGAATGCAAAAACCTTGAAATAGTCAAAACGAAGCAGTCTAATTATAGGGGTTTTCCGGGAATGCCGCGTTGTTTATTTGCTTAGGTAAGCTTTCGGTTGACATGCTGCAACCTTCGTCGTAGATACAACGTTCGTTTTCATAGCAAAGAGTGCCAAGCGTCACAGAGAGCGAAGTCACTATCTTCATTGAAGATGTTCGGATTCTTCAAAATTCCTGCTGCCTCCTTCACTGGTCTTCTCTCCACAGCAGCCTCGTGTCATTCAAATTTTACATCGTCCCTGGTGTTGATGTCAAGGCAAACTACGACAGATTTGTATATGTTGTATTTTGATTATAATGGCTGATATGTTCTTTAAGCCTATTCGCCACAGTGAAATCTGCCTCCCCGATGGTGAGAAAAAGCACTAACGTATTTCTTTCGTCTAGCAACCACCATGCAATATAGTTTTTGACAACTATGTATGAAATAAAAGTCCAAGGAAAGTGGAACAACGAAATGAACTGAATTTTTTTACAAAAATCTAACGCAGATTTGTGAAACTCTTAAAAGCCAGTTCATTGGCAAACATTGTAAGGTAAAAATGTCTACAAATGAAATAATGCTTTCAGATATGCTCTAGAATGAACGACATTCTCCTCGTCCGATTACAACCGCAGACTAAGGAAGTTTTATTTCTCTTAGGGAATAAGTACGCTACGCTACGTAACGCCAGTGTATTGGGAATGAGACTGCATTGAAAAACAACAATATGTAAATTGCTTGTTTTTATAATACACTGAAGAGCCAAAGAAACTGGTATAGGTATTCGTATGTAAACAGTCAGAGTTCGGCGCTGCGGTCGGCAACGTCTATATAAGACAACAGGTGTCTGGCGCAGGAGTTAGATTTGTTACTGCTGCTACAATGGCAGGTTATCACGATTTAAGTGCGTTTGAACGTGGTGTTACAGTCGGCGCACGAGAGATGGGAGGTACCGATGAGGTGGGGATTTTCCCGTACGACCATTTCACGAGTGCACCATGAATATTGGGAAATCGTTAAAACACCAAATCTCCGACATCGCTGCGGCCGGAAAAAGATCCTGCAAGAACGGTACCAACGAGGACTGAAGAGAATTGTTCAACGTGACAGAAGTGCAACCCTTCCGCAAACTGCTGCGGATTTCAATGCTGGGCCCTCAACAAGTGTCAGCGTGCGAACTATTCAGTGAAACATCATCGATATGAGCTTTCGGAGCCGAAGGCCCACTCTTGTACCCTTGCTGCGGGCATGAGACAAAGCTTTAAGCCTCGCCTGGGCCCGTCAACACCGACATTTGACTGTTGATGATTGGAAACATGTTGCCTGGTCCGACGAGTCTCATTTCCAATTGTATCGAGCCGATCGACGTGTACGGGTATGGAGACAACCTCATGAATTCAGGAACCCTGCATGTCAGCAGGGGACTGTTCAAGCTGGTGGAGGCTCTGTAATGGTGTGAGGCGTGTGCATTTGAAGTGACATGGGGCCCCTGATACGTCTAGATTCGCCTCTGACAGGTGACTCGTACGTACGCATCCTGGGTGATCACCTGCACCCATTCATGTCCATTGTGCATTCCGACGGACTTGGGCAATTCCAGCAGGACAATGCGACTCCCCATACGACTAAAATTGCTACAGAATGGCTCCAGGATCATTCTTCTGAGTTTAAACATCTCCACTGGCCACCAAACTCCCCAGACATGAACATTATTGAGCATATCTGGGATGCCTTGCAACATGCCGTTCAGAAGAGATCTCCACCCCCTCGTACTCTTAAGCGGCCCCTACACGATCAATATTATTGTGCAATAATATTGCGCAGTAATATTGATGTTCTCCGTAGACTGCTCAATAATTATTGCACAATAGTTTAGTTGACTTCAAAATGACGGACGAGCTGGACGTAGCAGCTGTGGCTATTGCTTTACTGTACTGCGTGAAAAAAAAAAAAAAAAATGTTAGACGGATAAAGAATTGGTATGTGAAGCGGAAATATTCACACATGATGAAATTATCTTCGAACTGTCTTGGTGCTTTACGCAGGAGACATCTAGTTATGAAGTTTCTCTGTTGGGTATAGTAAACGCGAATTACAAGTTTTTAATGATAGACGCCGGATCGAATGTATGTATCTTCGTGTGTATGATGGTGGCTTTCTTAATGTTCCAAGTTTGGAGATATGTTTATTAATCACCTCACAAGAACTTTTACAAAACAGTAATAAGCTTGCACCATTTTTTTTTCTGTGATAAGCAAAAATTTCGTTGGAAAGATCAGTTTTGTTAGCATTGTTTGAGTAAATTTTGCGTTGTATTCATTCCTAATAACTCCTTTTAAGGTCACATGTATATTAACTCAAAGTTTGTTGTTATTATTGTGGCTAATAATAAAACTGAAATAATAAATACTTAAATCATTCAGTAATTTTCTCTACTCTTCCAGTGGTCACATTATATGTTTTGAGCTCACCACATCCTGGTCTCCAAGAAAACTCAACTGGTCGAAGTACCAAAACGTTGACTCCACCACTTCATCTCCACCCACAATTATTCTTTTTTCGTATCGTTAATTCGTCTTCCTTGTTTTCTGTAGTTGGTACTCAAAGAATCGATCCTTTTTGCAACATCTTCCCTCGTAGAAATTTCATGTTTCTCTTTATATTTGTGCAGCAGAATTTCGGAAGCCTTATTTTTTCCTGTCTGTTTTTATACTCAGACGCTTTGACATTCCATAATGCTGGTAAATCTTGCACTCACTTTACTTCTGCATTCATTTTCAGAAGAAAAAATCAATGAGAAAAATATTGCAGTAACTAAATACTATCGGAGACTATTGATCGTGCCCGTGTCTCGAAACCAACTGAGGGGATATTGCGCAATATCGCCCAGAGACGGCACAATGTTTTTCAGGTTGCACAATATATTTCAAACTGTTTAGATTCACTCAATAATATTGCACAACCTCTCAATCTAACCTACAGACCTTCAATATTATTGTGCAACCGTAAATATTGTGCAATAATATTGACCGTGTAGGGGCCGCTTTACGGATTTATGGACAGCCCTGCAGGATGCATGGTGTCAATTCCCTGTCTAGCTTGAGCTTTCGTAGCGACAACTTCCTCCTTCCGGAGAGCTTCCTCGTATCGGAATTGACTGGCAGTGTGAAATCTGTGAGTCGTGTTTGGTTAAACCAGTATCTAGTGCGTGAGTTTTAATAGTGCGACAGCCAGATGTATGGTGGCCACTACGGTGAGGGGGCGGAACGCTTCTACCACCAGGACCATCGGACCTCACCTATGGAGCAACAACACTGGCAGTGGTGGCGGAATCTATCACGGAAGCAGTGAGTACGGTGAACAGCTATTTGACGGCAGCTGAAGTGGATGTAGTAATGGAGGAAGACGCAAATGTAAACCGTAGAAAGCGTCCAGGTGACTTTGGTGTGAATGTAGAAGGGGATAAACGGGTAGCGTTGGCTCCGGGTGTCCCCAAACAGGACAGCAGCACAGTAGCCACTGTAGAAGCAGTAAGCGATAACAGAGAGGCAGATAGAACAGAGATGCCGGAGCAGATGAACCGAGATAAACAGCAGAAAATAGGTGCCAATGATAATAATAAAGCCAAAATAATGTATAGAATGGAGGACACGGGCCTGTATGTAATAATAATAGAAGGAAAGAGCGGAAATGTAGGACGGTTACATCCTATGTCGCTTGGAAAATTGCTACACCAAAATATACCGGAAATTCGTGGACAGGTCATGAACATAGTTGCTACAGGAAAGAACAGATTAAAAGTGGAAACACTCTCGCCAAGAGCGGCGAACAGTATAGTGACGTGCGGAGCGTTGGCGGCAAGGAACTTGGAGGCATACATACCAGCCCACTTAGTCTGTAAACAAGGAGTCATACGTGGAGTGGATACCGAGTTAGAAATACAGGAAATACTGGCAGAAATAGTGACACCAGTAGAAGTGATAGCAGCAGGAAGATTAACTAAATCTATTATCTAAAATAATCGCAGAACGGAAATGAAACTGCAAATATGTGTATTAACTTTCGATGGACAGACACTACCTCAGATTGTATATATTCACGGGACGCGGTGCGAGGTATCACCCTACACCCTAGTCGTACGCATTTGCTGTAACTGCTTACGTTATGGCCACATAGGAAGACAATGCTTTAGAAAGCCCCGCTGTGACATGTGTGGTGAAGCGCACCGCACGGCCGAATGCGCAAATTGTAGCGTCCCACATAACGCGACAAACAGGGCATGCCCGATGTATCTAAGACGCAAGCAAGCACATGAACTAGCAGCTAGAAACAACATGTCTACTAGAGAAGCGGAAGACTACCTAAAAAATAGACCATATGCGCAGGCAGTACAGTGGCAGCAGCGTTACCCAGTAGATACTTCAGATGGCCTACAACACTCGAACAAAATGCCAGACGTCACTAACCATAGTGACTTCCCACCGCTATTACCGAACAACACATTGGGACGGAGCAAACCATACTGGGACAAACCAGTACCGGATAAGCGAGCGCGGTATGAGCAACAAGCGGCAGGACAGCAGACGAATGGCTACAATATAACACAAACGCCACGATCAGAACGAAGGCAGGCTGGGCACCGGACCACATAGCCACAAAACATACAAATATACTCTACGATGTACCAGCATATGTTTGATTCAAGGGGCACACCAGGAACATTGATAGTTAGGAATCCTTATCGAATACAACGGACAGAAGACTCGGAGAACACAGGAAAAAATATTATAGAACAACTAGTGGAGCTGATCAAGAAGATAGTAGAGAGGACAAGAATAGGAGAACAATTGGGAGCAAACGATATTAGGCAATTATTAGAAAGGAACATGTTACCTCACCCCGCTAATGATGAACCATACAACAATGGAACAAGCAGCTAACAGAATACTACAGTGATATGCCCGCTTGGTTAGAAGCAATAAGGCAGTCCTACTGGAACTACTCCATAGAGCAGATGTACAAATATGTGCTATCTGCGAAACTTGGTTAAAACCTGAGACAACCTTCGAACTATCAGGCTACCATATAGTAAGAGCAGACAGAAACGACGGTTATGGTGGAGCGGCAATCATAATTCGGAAGGACATAAAATTCGAAGAGATCAAAATAAGAAATCCTATTGCCGGATTAGATGCATGTGCGGTTTTAATAGGCACGGCAGAGGCAAAATTCGCAGTTCTCTCATTATACAGAGTGCCATAGATGGTGATATCGAAATACATATTAAGTAGTTTAGTGAGGCAAGTTCCATCACCGAAATTAGTTTTAGGGGATATAAACGCTCATCACCATTTATGGGGATGCCCGTAGACAGACATGGCTGGCGGCTGGACAATGCCTCATAGTAATGATAGATTAAGAAAACCTTATCCTTTTGATTGACGGTGCACCCACTCGAATTGGCTCACCTAGCCAACTAAGCTCAGCAGTAGATGTGTCAGTGCCGTCGATAAGCCTAGCACTGGAGGCGAACTGGAAAGTAATGCAGGAGTCACTGGGATCGGACCACCTACCAATTTTAATATCCTTGCAGACAGCAAAAATATCACCAGTAGCGATCCAATCACCCTATAAATGGAATATAGGAAAAGCAGACTGGGGTGCTTACGACAAGTATGTAAGGAAAAATATTGACTCATATGAGGAATGTGACGAAGTTAAAGAAGACTATCGTAAGCTCATAGCAGCTATAGAAAACGCAGCAATGAAATCAATCATATACCAGAAACCAACGTATGTACGACATATCACATAATGCTCCTAAGGCATGGTGGGACATAGAGTGCCAGAAAGCAATCTTCTTGCGAAAGGAAGCCTTCAAAAAATACAAAGAAAGACCAACCTTGGAGAATTATCTCTATGTGAAACAGACATCAGCTAAGGCAAAGAAGCTGCTCAAGAAAAAGAAACGGAGAAATTGGGAAAATTACTGCGCAACTCTACATAAGGACACACCAATTCAAGAAGTGTGGAATACAATTAAAAAACTAAAACAAAAAAACGAAATAGAAGTATGGAGAAACCTTGCCAGAAAATCTAGCGGAGGAGATTCTGGCGAAAATGACACCTCCCTCAGCGAAACCAGAACAACTGTGGACGGAGGGAGACACAAACCATGCACTCCTGCATCCATTCAGCGTACAAGAACTTGAAAAAGCATTATTGTTTGGCAAAGGTACCGCCCCAGGACCAGACAATACCCACTATAGTATGATCATGAGACTACCAGCGACAGGGAAAAGGCGATATTTAAATATACTGATCAAGGTATGGGACAAGCGAATCGACATTCCAACAAAGAAAACGGCAAGAATAGTACCAGTGAAGAAAGCGGGGGAAAAGGATAACGAAGCAGAATCATATCGACCGATCATCCTTCTCTCTTGCATATACAGGGTACCTGAAAGAATGGTCAAGCATAGATTGGAATGGTGGGTGGAACACCATAACTGGCTGCCAACTACACTGTTTGGCTTCAGGAGAGGAATTGAAACCACAGAGGTCCTAGTAAACTTGACAACGGACATCCAGATATGACTTGGAAATATTGAATACCTCCTAGCGCTGTTTACGGACTTGACTAGTGCATATGATAATGTATCAATAGCAGTACTACTAATGAAAATGATAAATAGGGGCATACCTGCAACCTTCACACCAAGATTGCAGTGTCTACTATCAAACAGACGAATAATCATAAATAATGGAGGGAAGATAATTGGCCGAAGGACAACTAGTGATGGACTACCACAAGGATCAATCCTCTCCCCGCTAATATTCAATATATATACCATGGACTTACATGAATTGATACCACAACACATCCGGTTACTCCAGTATGCGGATGACCTGTGCTTGTACGTGGTAGATCGGCTACTGAGCAACTGCATCGCATCACTCAACCAAACTATATGGAAACTTCGACACTGGCTAATAAACAATGGTCTACAAATATCAGTACAAAAAACAGTATACATGAGGAACATTCGGCCCCAAGGGACCGAAGTGACTCTAGGACCCTAAAAAGTCCCAATAAGAACGAAGGTTAACTATCTGGGCATGACTATAGACAGTAAGTTGTCATGGTTGGAGCATGTAAAACATATAATAAATAAATGTGAAGCATCTATAAACGTCATAAGAGCAGTCTGTGGTACGACTTGGGGATCGGATCCTAATGTTACACTGAATATGTACCGAGCCTTGGTACGCTCTCATCTGGACTACGGATGTATCTGCTATGTATCGGTGAGTAGAAATAATCTAATTAAACTGGATAGGATACAATACAAAGACTTGAGGGTATGCTTAGGAGCGATGAACTAACGCGCTGTTGGTGGAGGCACTGGTAGCACCATTACAACTGCTATAGAGAGAACAGTGTACTTTTACTTTGAGAAAATTAAAATCAGTGAATCTTGAAGTAGTTTTGAATTTTATGTCGTCAACGTTAGAATCTGAATTCGAAGAGAAGAATTCTTTTATAACGCACTTTGAATTGGTGTGTGACTAAATAATGAAAGCAAGCACAAACTGGCTAAAGGATTGTAATTTCACAAGCGGCAGTTAATTCGCACTACAAACTAAAGGTGATATAACCCCTGTACTACAATTGTATTGACTATATTAGCCCATGTTTATGGCCATCAATAAATAAATTTAAAAAAAGATAAGATAGCAGCAGTGTGGCTCTTATGAGTGGTTAGTTAGATTAATAATAACGATTTTATTGATTCTTTGAGAAGATTTAACTTAATGTGAATTGTTAAGACCAAATTTGTAGTTTGACACAGCATTTTTTGTAAGGACATTAGCGAGTGCTGTAATAAAGCAACTACGTGTAGAAAAAGAACTCTTACACTGTTGGTACATCAGGAAGTATGCATCAACTGGTATTAAATTATTTACGGTAACTTTCGTGATGGAGAGGTTTTGTGATTATATTAAAGTTGTTATAAAGTAAACGTCTAATGAAAAAAAAATGTAATGCCCCCTTCCCCATCATCCTTTTATTTTATTTTTCACTTTTTTCCTTTATTTTCCTGTATTTTGTGGAATTATACATTTCTACTGTTAAAAGCCCCAGCATATCATCTCCTTACTTTTATGTGTGGATTCTTTTCGTAAGATAGCATACTATCCGCAAGCACTTGTCTAGGATTCGGCAGGATAATGATTGAATCTATATTACAATAATTATTATAGTTTACATTCGCTCATTTAATCCAGTAATTATGTCTTGTAATGGAATCATCGATATAGCACATCTACTATAGCAATACATGCTACAGATAGTAAATGTTCTTTGGAATGTTCAGAATTACACTTCACTCTTAAACCTTCATAAATTCACTATCATAATAACACAATAGAGAAGCTACATAATTACATTTTTAATGATTTATCAGCATAAATTTACCATTTAAAAACATCACAGTAACACCACATTTGTATTTGACAGTAGCCTTGATCCACGATACTCGTAGAGAGAGATTGAAATAAATGGCTTTCTTAATGATTATAGTGAAGGTCTTCCTTCATGGTCTACCCATGCTTGGCTAATCATCGCAAAACAGCCATTGAGGTACTAGTAAGTCGAAGACTGTGCGCGTGATGACCAGGACACTTGGGGAAGGCTAATATTCTTGGAGAACCAGCCGCCAAGGCAAGACAACTTCTTTCATCTCTTCTTTCTTTGTCGTACCATCTTTACATATGTGACATTCGCTGATTTCTTCTAGCCTCTCTGCCGTATAGACCAAACTGCAGAACTCGCAGAGATGTTTATGGTAACTCACCCTACAGGTTTGCTTGTCCGTTGTAAGCTAACAACAGTATTTTGTCTCTTTATTGTTCACGCATAATTATTAACTCCCTGCACATACAATATATTTCTTAGCAATGTATTTATTATTCACGGCCGCCAGGTGGTAAACTCCGTTTGTGAGGAGGTTAGAATAGGGTATAAGGTTTATAATCAGCGCCCCTGAAAGTAAAACCACAGTTCAGGTTAAACACTAGGTTTATTTATCACTTCCAAGAAAACATTCCCTCGCAGGAGTCACCAACCAAAATTATTTTGTATCAGACTTGTAACATCCCTTTGGCCGGGATATTAGTTTTGACTTCAAAAACACCTTGTATGGTGCCAGCTCGCAAAAGTAGCGAAGGTTATTTATTTTAATTAAATAATATATATAATGGGTTGTTCACATGACAATTCTCAGGAGATCACACAAAAGAAATGGGTTCACATTAAAATAAATTTGAATTTATTCATTAAGACAAAATTGTTGTCATTTCAAGATCACAAATTATGGCAAACATATGATAGGCACTCTTTGATTCTGGCATGAGTCACTCAGGGCAGTTTCCAGGGTTTTGAGATGTTGCAGTATGTCTCTATATCAGCAGGCGGTACACATTACCCGACATAGACTGGTCGGCGGCGGCGGCGATGGGCCAGGGTTCCGCTGATGCATACAGCCACCTCCGTCTCACTGGTAGCAGCAGTAACTGCCCACAACCTTTCTCTGGCGCGTTCAGCAACGTTCTCCCACTTCCGACGACACAGAACACATCAAAAGAAAAAAACCTCGGAGGAGTAGATGCAATCCCCTCCACTGCACCACATACGGCACGCCCTCCACAAAAACAAAAATATCGCGAGAAGCTAGGGCAGGCTGTGTCCCGCGCCCCTTCGCCAAACCAGACATGTCTCTGGGGACAGGCGTCTGCCTTCTATCATCGCCTGGCCCCCACGGGCAGCACGCCCCCGCGCCAGCGAGGCAACGTGCTCTGTAGGACATTACAGACTTCTTCACCAGAAGAATGGAATGTTCGTGGAAGAGAAACACTCTCGTCACTTCGACCGATTATAATTATCGCGTCTACAACAACGGACTAATACCGATCAACGGTCATTTCACGACTGGCGCCATTACTCTCCCATCAGCCACTGCATGACTCTACAGCACCATACTCTCTGTCGACAGTCAAGAGACCTGCTAGAAGCCGAGTGGCGCCCATTCTATCCGCCTTTTTACTGATCGGCGTCTTCTATCTTTCTTAATACTTGGTGCAAAAATTACTATAAATCTTAGAGTTCCCATTTATTCGCATTTTCTAGAACATCCTATATACTTTTTTGTCGTGTTGACACCGATGTAATATTGTTACACTACACAATCCGCTACATAATAATGTTTTATTTGATTGAGGTATTTAAGAGTTTTTCGTGTTTGAGGTTCTGCAACCAAAATGGCTAAAACTGAACCATAATAATTTCGTTATGTACTGATGCTATAGCCCCATTATTTCACCGCCTTTATTTATTATTATTATTACTCCGCGATTCACTAAAAGTACTGTAAGTGGCGGAGGGTGCATTGCCCCTATAATGTGTAATCGTTTGGAAGGGATTTACGGGATATGGTAGGAGGCGCCCATGGGCTATTTTGAGAAACCAACCCGTCATTCACCTGGGGCGATCTGGGAAAACCCAGATCAGGATCGAGAACTACTCCTTCACGCTCTCTAAATCCTTCCTATTCCATTCCCTAATCGCTAGTGGAAAAAATGAGTGTAGAAATGAATCTATTCTGGCCATATTCTCTCTTAACTTATTTTCTCGATCATTCCTAGATATGAATGTTGTTGGTAGTAATATTTGTTTGCTGTCATTCCTAAGCAGTTATTCCCTCGATGTCAAGAAAGAGATCTTTCGTAATTTTGTTGGTACGATTCTTAAATATCGGGATCTCCTTTACGTTCCCATCGCAATGTCCTAACCACTAGACGATATGGATAGTATGTGATGAAATTTCATAGGAAGATTTGTTGTATTCAAAACATGACACATCCCTGAATAAATACAAAACAAAGATTTTGTGCATGTACCAAAGGGAGGAAAAATTATTTTTTGTGAACCTGATAGACTGAGCTATTGTTGAAAACGTAATGAAGCATGGAATTGGAACATTTTTGTTTAGCTGGGTGATTTGCGAGATTCTAAACTCGTAAACAATAGGTCAGCACTGCTCTAACTATCGAAGCGCTTAATAGTGACTATCAGCAAAAACAGCTTTGGATAATATACATTGGACCTTTTTTCAGAGTTTCGCATCATTCTGTGAGAAATAAATTTAATATTGCTATCCGTATGAGCAAGATTACACAAGTATTAAAGCACCTGAGGTTGACAAACGATAATAACGAAACGTATCCCTGAAACTGAAAAACTTCGTTATCATATATTTCATCTTCAGTACAAATTGATTGTTGATGTTCGTAGACGAGTGCTTATTAAGTTACTAATTTTTTGTAGGATCCTTGAAATGATAATTAAAGAAACATGCTCAGTATCATTCATATATTACAATGACACTATGTATTCAATAATTTTATATGACCAATGGTACCGTATGGTATGTGATCCAGACAAGAATTTGACTACTTAAGCTCTGTTTGTAAAGATAACTTCTAGTTGAACGATTTTCCCCTAACACGATTGCTCTCTGCCTGTTACGCCAGTCTCTCGGAAGGTCGCCTTAGGCATGGTAGGTTCTAATTGTCTTTCATCTGTAATGGAGTGGAGAAATTGGGTCATTCCGCACAAGTTTTATTATAAATAATAGTAATCAGTGGTAGCAAGCGTTTACCAATCTCTAAGGCTGACGCCACAGGACTTTCAAGGTAAAACCGGCGATGGACAGTCGGGAGCCAGCTACCTTTTTTTTTTTCGTTTTTGTGTAATGTTGTTGAAATACTGCTGTATTTTCAGTCTATTTTACTGCGTCAGGTTAGGTTTTGTTTTGCGACACTTTTATTACCACATTTGGGAAAATGGCTGAGGTCTTTTGACCTTATTTAAAACCCCAACTGGTTTCTTCTGCACTGTTAGACTGTTAAACTGTTAAATTAGAATTCTTCTTGGTACTTTATATCTGTTCCATGGCTTTGGTTGTAGTATTCATAGGTTTTTGAGTCTTTTCTTTTTGTTTGTGTTCATCAATTCTGTTGTAAAAGTCTTGGATTACTCTTCTCATTTCGTCCTTAATTTTTCTTGTAGACATTACCGCATGGGTTTCTTCTGTTGGGGCATATCTTGGTTAAGTTGAGCATTATTTTTAAACAACTGTTCTATACTCGTTGTATGATTTCAATGTTTGGTTTTGATGCGGTGCCCCATACTTGGCATCCATACAGTAGTGCTGGTAATATGACTGAACGATAGATTCTTAGTTTCGTTTCCATGGTTGTGTAACGGGCAGTCTGTGAATTAGGGTTTAAATTGGTAGTGTTGGTATTTTATTCAGTGAATATTGTAGGCTGATTGAAGCAAGCGAACGGTGTGTACTTGAGACTTTCTGCTGACTCTCAGTGCTTCTGCTGCGCGTGATCACGCGCATAAGAACCCCCGCGTCGCATTCTGTGATTGACTATGTAGAAGGTAAGACGTATGTCTTGTCTGTGCCTTCGGCACTTGGCGAAGCCATGCTTTGTTTTGCATTGTCTCGTGTTAGTTATTATTTGGTTAGGTAAAATATGTTAGTTAAATTATTCAGGCTGTGTTGCTTAAATGAGTTGTTTGCCGTTGTCGTAATAATGTTGTAGCCTCGTGATAAGCTTATTTGGTAATGTCGGGTTATAATCAGGATCGTTAATTATTCAGTTATTTGTATTTAATCGGTAAAGTTATCTTTCCATTATACTCGTATGAAGAAGCTATTAATTCAATTAGTAAGTTGTTAACAATTGTAGCTATGCTTGTGTATCGTTTCCCTTACAGCATAACGTTAGACAGATTTGCGGATAAATGTATGATAAATGTATGATTAGGCTTTATAATTAAAGCATGTTTAAATTATCAGTTGTGTCGCCTCAGTCATTTACAGTCGTTAGGTTAGATCCCAAGTTATTTCAGATAATTATGTGGAAGAGTTTGTGATATATCGGAAAGGTAAGATCTATTATAAGTATATCACTGTTAGAGCAGTTCGGAATCCCTGCTATATCAAAGATCGCTCTGGTGTCAATATCCTTATCCTGACAAATAACATCTTGGAGCCCACAAGTAGTTTATCTGTTATAGCCTGGAAGATAATCTAAAATCCTAATATGCTTCTAAGAACACCTCCTAAATCAATCATAATGCCCACAAGCGGATTGCACGGCCATAATAACTCCCATCTCACATATAACCCATAACAGTTAGGTTTCTGCTTTTTAGAGTGGGATACATGTTGAGAAGCATAGACATACCATTTTTCTTTTCTCCTGTATGTGTTGGCGAGAGATCGGCCCTCTGTCAAGTATTACTCCGAGATAGTGATGTTTGACATGCCAGGAGATTTAGAGACCCGACATTTGTAGGTGGGTTTCGAGGAGCGGTCGCTTTTCTGTAAAATATACCGCAGCACTCTTCTATGGGTTGATACTAATTTTGTTGACATGGTAACATTTTTCTATCATTTTTATAGTTCGCTGGAGTCTCTTGATACTAGCCGAATGAATTCTTCCGGTTGTGTAGATTATTCATCATCAGCAAATTGAGCCAATTTCGCGTTTGGTGCTGTTGGGAAATCGGTGACATAAATATTAAATAGGAGCGGAGAAATGACAGATCTTGTGGGATTCCAGCGCATATTGGATGCGTTGAGGATTTGTAGCCGTCGGCCGCCACGAAGGATCTTCTATTTGCCAGGTACGTACCTATGAATTTAAAGTAACAGTCCGGAATGGTTGTTTGCTGTCATAGTTTCTGTAGTAGTTTCACGTGCGAAGCTCGTTTATATTCCTTTTCGACGTCTAAAAAACTGCTGATATTCAGGCCAGGGCTGATGGCTTCGGTTAACCGGAGTTGTTGACATGTGGCTGACTCCCTTGATTGGAAGCCGAATTGTTCCGCACGGATAGTCTGCTCTCTAGATACTTACTCTTGGAGATGCCTTCAGACGATACGCTCCAGGATTTTGGATGTAGAGCTAAGAAGACTAATTGGTCGGTAGTTAGCTTTACTGGTTAAATTTTTCCTGTGTTGTGTGGCAGTTATTATTTAAAGTAGCTTCGCTGCATACTGAAGTTAATGATTCTTGTTAAAAGAACTATTCCCTTTTTCTGAAGGTGCATCAAGAGAGCATTTGAAATCCCATCGGCACCTAGTGATTTCCTGTTAGCTAGTTTTTGGATACAGCTCCTAATTTTCCCCGGCGTTCTTAGTTTTAGACAGGGCAGTGGGTTTGGTACTCATAATGTCCTCACCGAGCGTGGTGGGTGAGCGGTTAACGCTCTGGCCCCCCACTTGGGAGGACGTTGATTCGAATCCCCGTCCGGGCATCCAGATTTGGGGGGGGGGGCAGAAAACCCCTATGCTTGTTTGCAGTACGTTCGTTACTCTCCTAAAGTGAACGTGTGTTGCGCGATCTCACGAAAGAAACTTCATGGGCCTATTTTCTTTAATGAAGTGACGATCACAGGGAAAATCAATCCTGCAATATGTTGCAGAATTGTCTCCTGCCACTTCTGGAAGCTGACAGTGAAGATTTCATTTTCCAGCTGGACGGTGCTCCACCCCATTTTTCTCTTGTTGTTCGTAATTTCTTAAATACCATGATACCAAACAGATGGACTGGCATTTGCGCTCATTGACAGAGACATGATGCATCGAGTATGGGAAGAACTCGATTATAGACTTGATGAGTGCAGAGTCACTAAAGGTGAACATATTGAGTATCTGAAGACACTTAAAAAAACTTTCACAGTTTGTTTATATATCTGTGTAATCTTGTAAGTATATGTGAAATAATAAATCTGTAGTAATTTTCTGAAATAACTGCAATCATTTTGACTAGCCCTGTATAGTACAGACAAATTCAAACAAAGCGAAACAAACTTACAGATGGCTGAGATGGCGAAAACACACCTTTAAAATAAAAAAAGTGGCTAAGGCGCTTACTTTAGAAAGGTTCTGTTTACAGTCGCGGGTTCAAATCACCTGGGGAGCAAGAATTTTTGAGAGTTCTATTTGATTATAAGACTTATGCCGGGACGTTCCGTGGTTGGGATTCCACGTCAAATTTAGGTACCAGAGAAAAGGAACTGCCCGTCCTGCCTCTGACACATTTCGATAGTACACTTACTTCGGGAGGATTCAACCAAACTTCGGGTTGTGGACTAAGTTAGTTTTTTTTTTTTTTAACTTTAAAACAAAGAGAAAAATACTGTATACATTTGGTTTACAAAAACAAAACTCCACTTTTCCTTTACCCCAACCCCCTTAATTTTTGCCAACATTCTTTGTACAACTCCACAGTATTTAATATGATGGTACTTTTGGTCACAAAACACCGAACAGACTGTGGTTTGTCATCACAGCAATTGTTTCAGCCTGGTGCAAGGTTGTCAACAATCCCATTAATCTACCTTTCCAACAATGGACAGCGTTTGTTTTTGAATTTGGACCAAAAAATGATAGGCAATGTTAGGTTAGGTACTCTGTGGGTGGCCCCTAATTAATACTCGGTATGGGAACAGCGAACTGAGCAAACCTCATTTGAATAACAATAGAGAGGGCGTGGTCTGATGATTGATTGTTTTTTTTGTGTCTATTAACATACCCTTCCTAACTTTCTAGATGTTCCGCCAAAGATTAAAATGATATTGACGGTTTTTTTATTATTTTTTTATTTGGCCTCTATACAGATAATTGGCATAGTACAAATGAGTAAAGCATTGTCCACGTAAACAAATCATTTTACAGGATAATTATACATAAATCAAGAATTTTACATCAGCTGGGATATTTCTCAAATAAATACATTCATGTTTATAAAATCAAGACTTAGAATGACAAGTAAATAGAGTACTCTGTACCAACGGTAGGGGGTACAAGGCTCTTCGTGCATAAGCAATAATCACAGCATAATTAAAACTTAAAGGAAATTATTATCTACACTACTTTCTTTATAAAACTGATTATTTATATACAAATACAGAAATTAAAACATTAAAAAAGGACTTATTTGGTTAAAACTTAACATTAGTTTTTTTTATAAATCTCGCTAACAATTTATATATAACCATATTGTTGCCGTGCAACAGACAAGAAATACTTGTCGGAAAAGGTATTTCGAAATTGTTTAGGTCTCTCAAGAATTTAGGTCTATGAGCTTTATATTTTGGACAAGCGAAAAATATATGGTTTATATCACCTACTTCGGAATTGCAGTATTCACAGATACCTGAATTTATGATGGTTAGACGATGTAGGTGCTGTGAGAATATACCGTGATTAAAACGTATTCTAATTATCGTGGTGATAACCCCTCTAGGTTCCGAGGTCTGGAAAACCAGGGACGGGTAGGAATTCGGGGCTGGATATTGCCATAATATTGTCCCCTTGTAGTTTTACACATGTCCCATTCATTCTGCCATTTATTTAATAACTTGATTTTTATTTGTGGTAGATAGTCCGTGTATGGTAACCGTGTTTTGAGGGCGACACCTATTCTAGCTGCTTTCTTTGCCAACTCATTTACTTTTTCGCTATAGACAACCCCTGCGTGCACCTTCATCCAAAGGAAATTGATTGCCCTGTTTCTTCTTCAGCATTCTAATACCTTTTGTACTATATTCACTATAATATGGTTAGTTCTCTTGCCCCAATATTTGCTTTGAATAGAGTGCAACACGTTCTTAGAGTCTGAGATGATTAGGAACTTCGTCTCTGCTAGTGTTGAGCAATACTTGACTGCCTCTAAAACAGCTATTGCTTCTGCGGTGATGGTAGTTTATACATTCCTTGATACTAGTGCAGGGACAGAAAAAGGGACATCCTACGTCGCCTCCTGGGGCAGTTTTAGATCCATCCGTATAGATGTGCACGGTGTTACTCCAGTTTTTCGCAAGATGCCTCTTTGCCAACAGATTGAAGTTTAATTATTGCTTATCCTCAAGAGTTATTTAAAATACCGGTAGTTGAATCATACTGAGGTTGGAATGGTATTCGTATGGTGGAAATTGCTTTATTATAATTATTTTGTTCGTTTGTTCTTCCCACTCCGTGTAGCTATAATAGACCTCTGAGAGTCGCAATCTTCCTCTATTGGTCCACAAGCTACACAGCTCTTTACATTAATTAAGGATAGTTGGGGGGTTTCGGTATGCTAGCCTCTCAACAATGAATTTGCCCGACAGCCACTGTCTTCTAATGTGCAGAGGGCATCTCCCGGGCTTCCACCAATAGGGCATTGGTGGGAGTAGATCTCATGGCCCCGAGAAAGGTGTGAATACAACTATATTGTAGCTTGTCTAAACTGGACAGGATTCCGGAGCTTGCACTGCTGTACAGAATGCATCCATAGTCAATTTTGTATCTAATTAGCGCTCTGTACAACATCAAAAGCATACTGGGATTTGCACGCCACTAAACGCGTGTTAAAGATCGAATAATATTCTGAGCTTGATTACAAGAGTTGATTATTTGATTGATGTGCGGTATCCAACTGAGTTTGGCGTCCATCAACAATCCCAGGAATCTTACATTAGATTTTACCGAAAAGGAGTAGTTTCCTAGAATAACCATTTTGACCACATTGAGTTCTATTCGTTTTCTGGTGAAAATAACGACGGAATATTTCTGTGTTGAAATTTGAAGTCCATTTGATTTCAGCCATTTGTCTATTTCTATCATGGTTGCGGATAGGTTATTTAAAGCCATCTTCAATGAGACCGCCAAAGAGTATATACAGATGTCTTCTGCATACTGAAGGTAACGGGTGTTAGGACATATTACTCTTTCCATATCCCATGTTTAGAGGATATAGAGTAGTGGGCTGAGTATGAGACCTGGGGGAAATCCTGTAGTAAGTATTCTTGGTTCTATAATTTGGTCCCCATACCGCACAAAGACCGTTCTTTCCAACAGGAATTTGCTTATGCCATATATAATAACCTCTGGCAATACCAGTCTACTTAATTTTTTTAATAGAATAGGAATTTGTACATTGTCGTAAGCTGAGTGGATATCTAAAAACAAGGAGACCGTAAAGCATCTCCTTTTGAAAGAGGTGAAGATTTCCGTTGTTAGTATACTTAGATTATCCATTGTTCCTCTCCCTTTACGAAAACCAAATTGAGACTGAGACATCAAATCATTAGCTTCCAGCTACCATTCGAGACGATTCTTAACAAGTTTCTCGAGGGTCTTCCCCACACACGATGATAGAGCAATTGATCTATATGAAGAATGGTGTAAAGGATTTTTACCAGATTTTAAAACTGGGAGTAGTAAGTGGGTTTTCCATTCTTCCATTAAGCAATTTCTTGTCCATATTTTGTTAAAAGTGCTAAGAAGTAAATCCAGTGCTTTTGAAGGGGGATTTTTTAGCATTGCATAATGGATGTTTTCTATTCCTGGGGATGTATTCTTGGTTGTTGCGAGTACGTTTTTTATTTCCAGGATGGTGAAGGGTGTCATGATAGGGTGTGAGTAATCTTCAGCTTCAGGACGTTTCCACGGGGCGTTCAAACAAGAGGATGATGCTATTATGTCAATGAAGTCTTCCAGCCAGGCTGGATCAGTGGCGAAGGGTTCAACTACACTTAATTTTTTTTAAAGATCTGACTTTCTTCCAAACATCGGAAAGACTGGAGTCTTTATTCAGGTTGTTGCAATATTTTACCCATTCCTTATTTTTTCGATGCTTTAAGAAACTTTTTGTTCGAGCACTCTGTATTCCACCAAAACATTTTAGTTTTTTTTACAGAAACCAGCTGTTTTACGGCGAGGGATTGACCTGACAGCAGATTTATTGATTGCTGTGATCTAAGCATCATATCTTTCACTTACAGTCAAATTAGGGTCCAGCTTGTCTAGTTCCTCTGAAATAACAGAACTGTAAGTTGACCATGAGGCTTCCTGGATTTTCCATTGACCATTGGAATAGTATCTTTTTGGCATTCTTGTTTCAATACCAACACTTATGTGTATTGGGCAATGGTGTGAACCCAGTGAATAACTTTTAATCTCCCAATTATCTATTTTGTGGAAATTTGGCGACGCTATCCATACGTCTACTGCAGATGGACGTTTCAAAGGAGATGGGATCATCGTAGGGGAGCCATCATTTAGTATTATAAGAGAGAGATCTTCTATAGAATTCAACAATGAGCGACCGTCAGCATCAGAAATTTCGTTGCCCCCCGCAGAATGATGTGAGTTAAAATCTCCACAGATCAGAAAGGGGGAACGGAAAGAAGACAACAAGTGATTCCATTCATTTTTACTGATTTTTAATTCTTGGAGGTTTATATAAAGACATTATAGAAAATGTAGCCATGGGGGTTTTAATCTCAGCTGCCACTGCCTGGAGTTCTTTTACTTTCGAGTTTAACTGAATTTGCTGAAAACAGATATTTGCTCTTACCAATAAAGCCACGCCTCCTTTGCCGTCATCACTGTCTTTCCTTAACACATTGTATCCCCTGAAATGAATAGGAATATGTTTCACTAATAGCGGCTACAGATATGTCCCAATCAAACAGTTCTTTTAAAAGGCATTCTCTGTTAGCAGTTGCAGACCGAGTATTCCACTGTAGAATTGGGTGAGGAAATAATTTTAAGTACCATTTTTCTAATTTCGTCAGGATCTGGGTTTTCATTCGACCGTGAACTGTCCACAACAAGCAGAATGAGGCTAATAATCTTGTCTATGATGAATGGGACATTGTACGTGAAATTCGTTGAAATTTGACATTTTCTGTTTTCTACTCCATAATGTACTATGGACTTTCCTGAACATTTTGGTATATAATACATTAAAATCAGACAATTGTAAGACCTTCAAATAATATTTTGATTGTGGACATGTGACAGTCAAAAGTCGCCACTATGCATATACTACCACAGTTGAGCAGTCATATAATCGGAACTACACAGGCTAGAAGGCTGTGAATTGCTTTGTTTTGTGCCTACTGCTGCGTCTCAGAAGTTTGCACGAGTAAACAAATCAGTCCTTTGTTTCTGATAATAGTTTTCGTCGAAAGTAGTGTGATTATCGGCTATTTTTGTAGTAAGCTAACATCTATTGCTTTTTAACTGTAAATAAAATGACTAAGCGTAAAGGTATCTTCAAGAAACGCAAATTTGTGGGTAACAGATATGTGAGAACTGGATTTTCTTCTGAGGTACTTCAAAACACGTGTGCCAGCAGTGAAGGAAACCATGATAATGTTTGTGAAGTGACCACGCCCCCTAGTGCATCGAAAAGGAAAATAACTTTTGAAACGGGTGACAGTGGTAAACGAAATGATGTTATGGACAACGTCATTATTGATCTCCAAATCCTTGCACAAGTTCTCTCTGAAACTGTCTCTTGCTGTCTTTGTGGTGGTGAAGTTAACCTTTATGAGGATATTGGAGGTAGAATAGGTGTTGTGTCTAATTTAATTATTAAATGTCTAAAGTGCAAAAACGAAAAAGCATTTCATACTTCATCTAAGTGTTCAGGTAATGCATTGTATGAAACAAATGTGAGACTGTTATATGGCCTTAGATGCATTGGTAAAGGTGCAAGGGCTGGTAATGTTCTCTGCACTGTGTTGAATTTGCCAAAACCACCTTCTAGGTATACAAAATATGTAACAGCAATTGGGGACTCTGTAAATGCTGTGGCTAAAGATTCAATGATTGCGGCTACATCAGAAGCTGTTGAAGAAAATGAGGGTAATACAGACATTAGCATTGCTGTGGATGGATCCTGGCAAAAGCGTGGGTTTAGTTCTAAAAATGGTGTTACATCTGCAATAAGTATTGACACTGGAAAAGTTCTGGATTTTGAAGTGCTCAGTAAGTACTGCCAAGGTTGTACAGTTAACCAGAAGAACAGATCCCTTCATCAGAAGCAGTGTATCAAAAATTATGATGGCACAAGTGGAGGAATGGAGGTAAACGGAGCAGTTAACATTTTCCAGCGTTCGCAGAAGGAGAGAGGTGTCAGATATGTGAATTACTTAGGTGATGGCGACAGCAAGGGTTTCATTGCAGTACAAAAAAGTAAGCCATATGATGTTCCTATACAAAAACTTGAGTGTGTAGGACATGTCAAGAAAAGGATGGGAACACGTCTGCGAAACCTAAACACCAAGCTAGGTAACACAAAACTTTCTGATGGCAAGACAATAAAATGTACTGGAAGATTAACAGATAAAGTAATTGATGAATTACAGGAATATTATGGGAAGGCCATTAGAGATAACTGTGACAATTTAGAGCAGATGAAAAGAGCTGTGTGGAGCACTTTCTTCCATCGAATATCAACTGATGAAAATCCATGTCATGCTTTGTGTCCACCTCCACCAAACACTTGGTGTAAATATAGGCAAGCTGAATTTTCTGGCACTCTGCATGAATTTACACACAAACATTCTCTTCCTTTGGCAGTGATGGAGGCAATCAAACCTGTTTACAGAGATTTGGCAAATCCTGACCTACTAAAGAAGTGTTTACATGGGAAGACCCAGAATGTAAATGAGTCCTTCAATAATGTTGTGTGGTGCCGTGTGCCTAAAAATGTATTTGTTGGCCTAACAACCCTAAAGTTAGCAGTGTCTGAAGCTGTAATAACTTTTAATGGTGGATACTATGAAAGACTTAAGGTTCTGGAGAAGTTAGGGGTAAGATTTGGACAGAACACAGCTAAAGGACTGCGGGAACTGGATGAGCTACGTATACGCGACGCAGAGTTAGCTGCTCAGCAAATGACAAAAGAAGAGGAGGAGGCAAGCACTTGGCTGTTGCGACACTGAAGAAGAGACAGACTATGGGCCAGGGCATCAAAGGCACTGAAATGTAAGTCTGTATAAGAATTTGTAATAAAAAAATTTTAAAACCCAATATCTCCGAACTACATTTTTTGCAATAAATGACCCTTTTTCTCAAAAAGTAGTGATGGTAGAGACATGAAATTTTCACAGCATTCCAAGTATGAGATACAACACATATGGAACTAGAATAATTAAAATATCCTGAGTTGTTTTGTTTTTATGTTCATTTATTTAAAAAATTCTGTCAAAAAAATTAAGTGTTTGAAAAAAAATTATAACACGCCCCACAATACAAATCTAGTAATAATTCTAGTTCAGTGTACCTAGAAAGGTGCATTCAATAGTTATAGAAAATTGCAAGTTGGTGTCTTAAAAAGTTTCTGAGATAATGGGTCACAAAATTCGATAATTTAATATTGTCGGCATAGGAGGTACAATGTCCCCTTAGTCCCCAATTTGATTTTTCCTTTGTCCTTACTATGAGGCCGATGAGGGTAAGGATTGTTGGGAATAGTTTTCCCCGGCAAACAACGAGGATCAATTTCATATCGGTAGCCTGTGTATCTATTAGATGAAGAGAGTTGACTAATAGTTGACGATTGCCTCTGACCATTAGCTCCTCTCTCCATACTTATCCAGGTTGAGGGTATTGTTAAATAAGTCCACGAAATATTAACAAGAAGTTCTAAGGATTTTATAGTTCTGATACTTGGAAAGCGTCTATGCTGACGTTCTATACTTCCGTCTACAGGCATATTTCCTTCCAGACAGTGGAGGAAATTCCATTATATATTTTACCGTCCGTGGGAAAGGTGATTGTGGAGGATGACTGGAAGAAGTTTTAGATACAGAATTTGCATAAGACCTTTTCTTCAATAGACCTTCAGCATCTTTAAAGGAAATGTTATGTATAGTAGCCTGTTCATGGACCCTTTGTCTGAACAAATACTCTGGACAGGTCCGATCCGTAGCTACATGCTGACATGCACAGTTTACACAAATTGTTTTATTGGATTGACACTGCTGAAGAGAGTGAGAACCTCCACATCTACCGCAACGCTCGCTGCTTCTACACTGTGTACTAATATGAACGAATCGAAGGCATTTATAACACTGTTTGACAGATGGAACATAAGGGCTAATTTCACATCTTATGCCGTATAAGTAAACAAATTGAGGGACTTGTTGACTGTCAAAAGTTACTATACATGTTTGTAATTTCACAGTTGATGATGAATTATCTCGTACCAAACGCTTTGTTAGTCTTTTAACATTAGTTACGTTAACTGAAGATTCAATATCGGCCATAATCTGTGCTTCCCTTAAGCTCACGTCTACTCCTCGAATGACACCCTGCGTTTTAACTAGAAACTTAGGAATGTAAGCTTCTAAATTTCTGCTTATAAATACAGCAGACTGAACTAACTTATTAGCTACCAATGGGCTGTCTACTTCAATTTTAATTCTATTCTTCCCTGCAGAAGTAATGTTTACAACATGGCCTTTTATTTCAGGGATATTGATATGTACCAACCTACCAATACTCATTGGGTGTAAATTACCAAGGTTACGATCTCTACTCTCAACATACACATAATAAGGACCTGGATCAGATAGTTTGTAATGATTTGCTGGTCTTGGAAAAACTGGTTGCTTACTCGTAGGTGGTGTTTGCTCCGTCTGCTTGGCCGACGCTTGTCGAGGGACTGCTATAAAAGGAGAAAGTGTTGCAGTCTCTGAGGCTTCCAAAGTCTGGGTGGCATCATCTTCAACTACAAATCTTTTCTCTGCTGCTTCAAATGTAGTTTCACATACTCGTTTTCTAGTGATTCTTGTGGTGTTGTCTACTTCCGATATATGTCCATGACTACCGGGACATAAACAGGCTGATTTGCTGCGGCGAGGACATCTCCGGCCGCAAGGCTAACTTCTTGGTTATTTACTGTCATCACCAAGTGAAAAGTCTGGGCTGCCCCTCGTTCCCCATACATTCCACTGGACATAGTCGAAGGTGAATTTACGTCGATGAGAAACTACCAAAAGCACGAAGAAAGTCACAAAATGTTTCACAATTATAAATATTGAAAGTTAATGCTGCAGGCTCACAGCACTTCGTTCACTATGTGGGGCAAACTTTACACAGCCACAAACAAAGTTACACTGACAAACAACGTAACCTCACTTGAGGGAACACTGCAACGGGCCAACCAGGAAGTTACCGGTTCGTTGACACAATACGAACTCGTTATTGACGATTATTGTGTGGGTGTGGCAAGCGCAGTACAGAAATGGAAATTGAGGATCAGTAAAAACCTCATCGGGATTGTTCTTGATCCAGTACATTGATCTCAGTAGCAGATATACAAGTGACCTTGTTTACCATCATCTTCTGATCGGCTTCACAGTGTCACTGAATTTAGATCAAATGCTCTGAATATACGAGAGTTGGAACTTAAATAGTGGCAACACTGCTGTGGAGACACAATACAATGGAATCTATTATTGTCGCTGATAGCATACGTTGTTGACTTACCTACCGTACCTCCGAGCAAATGGTCTCGCCCGTCCCACGTCCACGGCGTGCGCACAATCGAGGGAAACGCAGTCACTTGTGAGCGAGCAGGTCTAACGTAACGGTGTCACTATGTTTTCGAAACAGGGACAACGGAGTTGGATCAGGATTGAATACGCCAGAGGTCGTACAGCATGACAGTGTCATCAAGGTCTTCAAGAGGCGTGCGGGGAATCGGTATTGCCGTACAGAACAGTGGCCTGTTGGGTAAAAGCCTTCAACAAAGGTCGGCAAACTGTGGCAGACATGCATCGGGCAGGTTGTCCTAGCGTGTCTGAAGAAGAAGTGGGTACTGTTGCCGCGTTAGTGGACAGTAATCGACGCCAGATGATTTGTGAGCTCGCCTACGAAACCGGATTAGCGCATAGGACTGTGCTTCGCACCCTGCAAGAACGCCTCGGCATGCGAAAAAATGCATCACGATGGGTTCCGCATGAATTGACGGAAATGCAGAAATGGATGCGTCACGACGCTGCTCAGACGCACTTGAAGCGCTATGAGCGCAAAGGAGAAGCTTTCTTACGCCGTATCGTAACACTGTATGAGATATGGGCCACATCGTACGAGACAAAACTGAAACGCCAATACAACGAATGGCGTCATTATGGGTCGCCGCGAAAGTGCGTCAAAGCCCCAGTATGGTGAAAGTTATGGTGATTCTCGTGGACGACTGTGATGGTGTTATCCTAACGCATTACGTTTCTCCACGGTAGACCGTCAATGCACAGTATTACTGTTCGTTTTTGGAGCATCACCTGTGACCAGCTTTGCGAAAGAAGCGGCAACACTTTCTGCGCAACCCACCCATCATTTTGCACGACAATGCGCGGTCGGATACAGCGCAAGCTGTGGCTGTTCTGTTCGGTCGATGGGACTGGGAAGTACTGTTCCATCCACCATACTCCCCGGACTTAAAATCCTTGTGACTTTGATTTGATTCCGAAGATAAAGGAACCACTTCGTGGCATTCGCCTCAGAATTGTTCCAGAGATTCGACAGGCAGTAGACTGCTCCATTCGCACCATCAACAGAACAGGCTCTGCTAAGGCCGATTACACACTGGGTGGTTTTTCCTGTAGCGGAAATTCAACCATTGCCGCCTATAGAATTCGAGGTGTTTACACATTCAGCGGTAGAACGTCCGTTGCTATTTCAGCGGTAAGACCTCCGCTGCTACAAAGAGCAGGTAAAAGATGACGTGGTCGAGCGTCAGTACTTTGCTTTTGATAACTTGAGTTTCATTTTGTGAAATTAGAATTTAATTTAGTTAATTTAGCGTTTATTACATCGTAGAAAAGGTTTTGAAATTGTTATTTTGACAGTTCAGTCGCCACAGAAATAGGAAAAGGTAAAACCAAAGGAGAACAGAATATTTGAGGAATGACGGCACCAAGTTTTTCAGTTATTTTTGGATGTTTATTTCGACAATTGCTTGTGAAACTAAAGTACGGCATTCAAAGGAGAAATACCCAGTTTATGAATGGTATTTAACATGTGGAAATGCTGGCAATCACCTTGAAGTAAGCAGATTTCTCATGAAACTACTAGAGATAAACATTTAATTTTATATAATTCCAATCCCCTATATTTGTTTTATGTTAGGGTGATAACTCCTTTAGGTGAATACGAATAGGTGTACAAGAAAAGTTTGAAAAATACACTATGCCATATAATGGCTAATACATATATTTATTTGTAACTAATACATATACTTCACTGTGTAATCGACTCATCACTGTTGAGTTTACTCTATATTGTTTTTATTCTTACAAGCACAATCGAATAGTTAAACATTTTTGCTTAAGTTGTAATATGTTGAGTGTTTAAAAAATTATTGCTTTCCAAAAAAAAATCGAAAGTAAATGGTGAAAATGATGCCGAATTTACGAAACAGCTTGTCTCACTGTATTCGTTATTGCTGTGTTAAAAAAAGAAAAGAAAAAAGGTCTCAAAATGTCGAGCGACAGAATTTTGAATGTTGAAAGTGTTCCTTGACAAATGTCTAAGATATAAGGACACAGTTATATACTATTAAAAACCAAAATCTTTCTATAAAATGTGATTCAATATTATTCAAGTTCTAGTTGAAGCGGTAAAAATTTATGTAAATACGTGATCAATAGTTTACTATCCAAAGGCATTTTTCATAATTTTCCATTTCGTCAAAATCATTCCACTTTCAAGGCACACTTCTTTCCAAGCATTCCTGGTAGCGTCCCGATCTTTAAAAGAAACCACTGTATTGTCTCTTAAAACTGCTCTAGATTCCACTAACGAAATGAGAATATCATTATCTATCACCACTTAACTCATATTACGATTTTTAAATTCAAAAAATGATAACTTTACACAGACCGAAAACGCACAAGTGGTTGAAATCCGCCGAGTGTGCAAGCGCCCATCTGGCCACATGGGCCACTGTCTGGACTGGGGCGGTCAAACAACCGCCGAATGTAGTGGCAGCGCGCGGTCGTATACCATCCATCCATCCATGCCATTAACTGCCTATTATTTCATGGCAGCATACTATGAAGTTTTTGTCGTGAGACATTTACTTCATCCTCATTAGATGTGGCATTTGCTTAGCTGTAGGTCTGGCTTCTCTATTGGCAATTTTCTTGAATTATTCTCCCATGTGGAGTGATTCGTAATTGCCGGCGACTACATTTGTAGGCGCTGTGTTCGGCGGTCTGTTAGTAGTGCAGGCTATGAGTTGTACTAGCAACTCGATTATATGGGTCATCATTGCGCCCCACTGTTGTTCCATCGGGCCATGGTTGCAGCAGCGATGATCGCTGTGGCCAGGTGTTCGGCCAGGTGGGGCACGGGGCGTCCCTCTCACACGACGAGATGGGACGTGGTTCCCATCGCTGGAAGTGGCAGCGATCTTGGTAGTCTGACGACAGGGCTTGCTTTTGGCCTGTCGGCTGGTTCTCTGCAGGCGCTTGCGGGCTGTACAGCCACGGTAACACGCCGCGTGCCGTAGTCCGCAGTTGCAGCATGTAGGGTCCTCCCTCGGCTGCTGACATTCGGCCGGAGCGTGCTCCTCCCCGCAGCGAACGCATCTAGGCTTGCTGATGCATTGACGAGCAAAATGGTTGAACCCCTGGCACTGGAAACATTGGACAATGCCAGGGGATTTCCTCTTCTTCGACGACGTTGGGCACTGCGTGCTCACAGACGTAGTCGATGGCTTGTTGACTGGAGGCTTGCTGGCTGATGTTCCAGACGATACTCCAGCTGGCGACGGTTCTTCAGTCTTGGCAGAAGAGCTGCTCTTCGTCACCTTCGTCTTCCTCAAAAGCGCTATTACTTCAGGTGGATATGTCATTTTCATGATCTCGACAATTTGCTTGCCGATGATGTTGTAATCAGCCAAGCTGCAGGCCAGAATTTGCAGCTCATCCTGCTCTGGCCATGCAAAAAACTGGAGAGCTGTCCGGCGCTGCAACTCTCGTAGGTAGCTGGTAACGTTGTTGGGGTAGGGTACATAGATGTGCTCAACTGGACCCATTGGAGGGCCCAGCTCAGCCGGTGCATCCACTTCCATCACGAGTTGTTGTTGTGGCATATCAGTACCGTCCAATGCGCCCTGGCAGCGCGAGGCAGCGTGTTGCCGTTGGCGGTTCTTCATATCCGATAGTATCGAAGACGGCGGTAGCGGGCCTGATACGGAACATGCACGTCTCAGTCCCGACTCGGGGCGTCTGATGGTCGTATACCTGCCGTCGACGGCAGCGCTACCGCGGGTTTTCCCCTTCGCCCAGTGTGTAAGCTCCCATTTGATCCCTTGCGCCACTACTCTGAAGGGCGGTGACGGAGATATTTCCGGCGCGGACGAAACCGCCCTGTGTGTAACCGGCCTAACGGTATACTACGCCTTCCACATCGCTGGCAACGGGTTCTACACAACGCTGGTGACTACTCTGAAGGACAGTAACACTTGCAAACATATAACGCTTTTGTATCGGTTGTGAATAAATTGTTGCCACAATTTATGTTCCAACCCTCTTATCTTCTGTGTTACGACAGGCAAGAATAAGTTCATGCCTCATTTGTTATTAGACTATATTATTTTCAGACCTTCGGTTAATTTCGGTTCAACAGACTAGACCTGAAAGTATCACGTAGAAACGTGAAAGAGACACGTGTTGAATGTGTGCTAGGGGAATGTGGAGCAAAACAGGATATGTAAGTGTTTTCACGAAAAAAATGGTTATACTATAATAAACTGGTAAATTTTACTACAGTCTTCAATTTTTTAAACTACAGTCAACAATAACAAATTAATCAAATTCTTTGTTATGTAACAGTGACAGAAATCTCTTCTTTTGCCCCGTCTAGTCTTATATTTTTTCGTTTTCAGTCATACTCACAATGTGGACAAACATAAACAGACTCATCATCGTTATCTACGGCAGCATCTTAGCAATATATCGATTACACACAAATATTATATAGCCTATTATTTTATGTGTGCTAATATTACATTGACACAGGCTCAGTGTTACAAATATTACATAACCTATAATGTTACGTGTGCTAATATTGCATTGACACAGGCTCAGTGTTACAAATATTACATAGCCAATAATGTTACAAGTGCTAATATTGCATTAGAACACAAGCTCAGTATTACAAATATTATATAGCGTATAATGTTACATGTGCTAATATTACATTGACACAGGCTCAGTATTACAAATATTAAATAGCCCATAATGTTACATGTGCTAATATTGCATTGGCACAGAAGCTCAGTGGCACATATGAGAGCCCTAAAGAATTTGAACATAAGATATAACATGAAATATGACGAATTATTGATATTAGTGAAAATTTGGCACAATATCGGCCCCCTTTTTTGTTCATTTATTACCTATCCTAAATTTTGCCGTACGACTTTCGGCAATAGCAGAAAATGTCATAACATGTTTCCGAATTAGTTTCTCATTCAAGATAATCAAGGCAAAAAGAGAGATTCCGTTTCATATGACATGATCTGTACCAAGAATTAACGCCACCTCCTTTCATAGGTATAATGAGTTTTAACTTCCCATATTTTTGTGCAAACTAAATAGAAATGCAGATAAGTTGTATCCTGGTTTAAGACCTTTGATAATCAATATTTCTTTAGTTTTCTGTGTCCCAGTATTTATTATTTTTTTGTATCTTTATATAAACTTTTGATGATTCCAATTAAATGCCAAGGGTATCAATTATTTGTAATTATGACGCACATTTTGCATCTATCCGCAATATCAAATGCTTTTTCGAAGTCAATGAAAGCTATATGATATTTCATATTGACCTCACTTCTATTTTCTGGAAATCTCTTTATGCGAAAGATGACATTGCATGACCGCCCCTTCCGGAACCCTGCTAGTTCCTCTTGTATTTCAACTTCTGCTATGGTGTTCAGTCTGGCATTTATTATTTTTGCAAATATTTTATAAACAACTTTTTTTTGCTTGGGCTTTACGCCTCGTCAACAGCGAGGTCATTAGAGGCGGGATGGGATTTGGGCAAGGAACGGGAAGGAATTCGGCCATGGCCTTTTTGAAAGAAGCATCCCGGCATTCGCCTGGAGTGATTTGGGGAAATCATGGAAAACCCAAATCTGAATTCCCGGACGGGGATTCGAACCCGCGTCCTCCCGAATGCGAGGCCAGAACATTAACCGTTCACCCACCACGCTTCGTTAGACTAATGCCTCTATAATTTTTACATTCCCTTTTTAAAGATAGATATAACCTGTCATTTTCCAACTGCTTGGTATTTTGTAGCTTTCTCAGCACTTAATAGGTAGATGTAATATTCTTAATTCACACATAGGGTCTGCATATTTGAATAATTCTATATTTGTGCCATCAGGGCCACAAGCTTTCCTATTTTTTATATTTCTCAACACCAACTGTATTTCTTCTAAGGAGATGGGACCCACAGTGCTATTATACTGACGTTGCTCTTCTTGGGGATCTAGGAATCATGTGCACCACATGTACCTATAGTGTTAGTTTCATTGTTGTTCATAAATCAACTGTATATCTGAAACATCTTTTTATGTTTTATTTTAATGTTTTAGTGCTGTATATGCAAAGTTTTATCTTCCATGTATGCCATTTTCTATTCTAGCTATAAATCTGTTCCACGAATCACAGTGTACAAATCTTATTACATGTTTGATATCTTTTTTTTTGAACGTATTATTCTTTTGCTTCTTGAGTTTTATTTTGAAGGAATTTACAACACAATTTTTTGTTTACTGTATTCGTTATAGTCATTCCATATGCTTAATCCTTTCCTTTCCCATACTTTTCTTCCTTACAGCTTCCTGAGCCCTCTCTATGCATTCCTTTATGTTCTGCCATTCCTTATCATCATCATCATCAACAGTTGGTACCATTAAAGGAATCTCTTTTATCGAGTTTTATACAGTCATTTAATACTTTATTGTTCTAGTAAGTACATTTTAAAAGCTTCTTCCCATGTATCTGCCTTTGGTCTTACTTTCTTCCATTTTACATTTACTGCAATTGTTGCAACCACTAAGTACTGATCTCATTAGATATCACTAGATGAACATTCTCTATTTGGTTAAATATTTTATCACTTGCGATTATGTAATCTATTAGTGATCGGTGGCCTCTCGCACTTTAAGTGTGCTTTTTAATATCTTTCTTCCTGAAGAAAGTGTCACTGCTCTTCAGCTGGTTAAAAGCCGCAAATTTTCGATGTTCCTTCCCATTTATGTTTATATTCTGCTCTCCGAATTCGCCAAATACTCCGGAAATTAGGGTGTTGCCACATGATTGTTCAAGTGTTTCTACTCAGGTGATGAAGCTCATCATAAAATATCTTTGCGTCCTCTTTCTTCCCTCCTCCGAGGCGATTAGGCCAGTTAGTATTAAATGTGCCCCGTCTATTTAAAATTTATACATCACTATTCTTTTGTTTATATGCGAATATTCTATTATATTGTTTATTACGACAAGTATTGCCACCCCGCCGCTTGCACGTCTGTTCTGAGGTACTCCACAGTGTATCATAGTGTAATGGATGAGATCTTCTGTTCCTTTAAATTATTTCTTTATTTCAGTTATCACGGCGATGCCAATTCCTTAATCGATCCACAATACCTAATCGCTTGTCCTTGACAAGTCATTTCCATGGCTCGTCTCGCTGTACATTGTGAAGAGAGCGTTACGAGCTTGGAGCTGGGGTAGTTTTTCAAAGCATGCTGAGTAATATATCGAGCTACCCTGAGAGTTCCACCTACCTTTAGTTTTCTGTCAGGGTTACTTTCCCTTAGACTAATGTTCCCACTCCAAGGCGCCGGATATTCGCTCTCGTCCTTTTCTCTCAGTTAATCTGAGATTTACAACCCAGAGCATCCAGGATCACCACGAGGAGGTTCGAGATATGACTTGCCGGCTAAAAACTCTTTACAGTAGAGTCTTTCCTGGCATCCTAAATCTAAATGTACATATAAAAATATAAACCATTTAACGAAAATCAATAACACTACGCTTTCTATTGGGCATTATTGATTTGCTCAGCCACCAGCACAATTTTTTAACTCTAAAAATAAATATTTGCGTTTCCTTCACAGTTATGTAATTACAGCTGATTTATCTTCCTGTCAATTTCGTCAGTGCTTCTGGAGCCATTTCCTGGAGATTTGTTACAGAGATTGTTCTCTGGTTGTCTTCGCAGCTAGGTGCTACTGAGGAGGAAAGATCGCCTACCGACTTTTAAGCACTGCTGCCACATAAACTGGTCTAAATACTGAACTATCGCAAATTATCTAACGGCGTACATTGTTTGGACGATTTTATCTTTTGATTGTTTTTTAATTCCTTAATGCCAGGAAGAGATTTCTCACCAAAGGATTTACGTCACTTTTTCATAAACATGTGAATTAATTGTTATCAGAATATCCGACAGCTTTGAGGCTTTACGTTTCATCGATATAG
Source organism: Vandiemenella viatica (assembly GCA_031002005.1). Taxonomy (NCBI): domain Eukaryota; kingdom Metazoa; phylum Arthropoda; class Insecta; order Orthoptera; family Morabidae; genus Vandiemenella; species Vandiemenella viatica. The sequence continues at coordinate 376,395,125 of CM061921.1, forward strand.
ACGTTAGAGCGTTAATTTACACGAAAAAACTGAAAATAATATCGTACTTCCTTTATATTAGGCAGCTTAAAACAGGATTAGTAGAGCCAATCTAACAATAACTACTGAACAAGCCGTCAACATCTTTGTAATTTTAAAACAATTCGTAGCGTATACTAATTGTTAGTTTCAGTTACTATACACAAAAATTACGGTTCTAAATAATGTTAAAACTAAAGGTTTTTTTTTTTTAAGGAAACAACAAATAATGTACCATACATCAGTTACTAAATTAAATAAAATACCGACAGGAAGAAAGTGATTAATAATTTGATTACCACGTCAGTTCATTTTTGGAACCTTAATTATCGAGTTGATTATTTTAAAGAAGATGTGTAAATTCAGCCTCGATATTCATCTGTTCAGCAGACCAAATTAATTTTCTCATGAATTGTTAATAGCTACTTCGAATACAACTGTTTTTAATGAATTTACTGTTAGTCCAGTAACGGGGTCGTAAAAATGGGATCTCACAAACATTATACCACGTAGAAGATTTTTTTGTATAATCTTACATATATTGGTGAGAGTATGCACAAACCAAGTTTTCGACCTCCAACATCCACGGCACAATTTTCTGTGGCCAAAAAACATCAAAATTTTGGTACTTTTTTCAGTGTTTCGTCTATAACTCCATCCTGATGAGTCCTAGAAAGAAACACTCTATTTCCAATTTGAAAGAGGACAATATTTCCTACAACTTTCGTAGCACAAACATTTTTCTAAACTCAAAACCAAGCGAGCTACAGTTCTTCGAAAATCAACCAAATTCCACTCTTTTCCTGAAAGTTGGGTTTTTACCTACATTGCCGCTCAAAATGACCTGAATCCCCTGTATATATAACTGATATATATGTATTTCTGTATGACATAGTATACATATGTACTACACTTTGATTACTGATGGTCAATTCAATAATCATATAACAATTTTGGCCGGGAGATCCCGAAGGATTGCTCGGCCGCCAGGTGACAGTGTATCCGATACGCCTCGCAGTGTGTCCTTTGTGGCCATCTAACCTGACCAAGTAATAGTACCGGATATAGGGAACCTACAGCTTAAGATGGGAACCAAACCACAGAATCGTTCTGGCTTATTTCACATTACACAGCAAGCTGTGGCAAAGGTGAAGGTCGGGTCAATGGCCTTTGAAACTCACTGTTGAGACCGGGATTTCGATCTCCACTCAGATACCGAAACCACTGAGCTACCAGTCCGTTCTATTACATGATAGTAAGAGTACTAGTTTGAAAAACGGATTTGAAAAAATGAAAACATAATGTTATGGCATAAAGTTTATTTATGCAGTCATAATTAAGTCATAATAAGTAAAAAATTAGTCATGCATCCATTTCTTTTCCGTTTTAATGGATTGAACCCCAGTTTCACCTGCATTCCCCACCCCACCCTAGCACCAGCTGCCCTCCGGGTCCTTTGTGCTATTGTTCTATTGTTCTCCTCCCCTGCAAGTGTTCTTTTGTCAGACCACTTGAGCGAACACCTGCCTTTCCCACAGGTGTTTCGCACCAGCTGCCCCTCTGGGTCCTTTGTTGTATTGTTCTATTGTTCTCCTCCCCTACTACTGTTCTTTTGTCTGGCCACTTGAGTGAACACCTGCCTTTCCCACAGGTGTGTCGCACCAGCTGCCCCTCTGGGTCCTTTGTTCTATTGTTCTAGTGTTCTCCTCCCCTACCTTTGCTCTTTTGTCAGGCCACTGCGGCGACCACCTGTTCTCCCTAACCCCAGTTTCATGTGCCTTCCCCAAACCACCAGGTGTTACGCCCATTCTATTGTTCTATTGCTAGGCCACTTAACCGTCACCTGCCTTTCCCACTGGTGTGTCGCACCAGCTTCCCTCGGGGTCCTATTGTTCTCATCCCTTACTATTGCTTTTTTGTCAGGCCACTTGAGCGAACACCTGCTCTCTCTAACCACAGTTCCATCTCTCTCTTTGGGTGCACTCAAGCGTCACTAATTTGGCCACTTAACCTAACCGTCACCTGCCTTCCCCAACCCTCAAGAAGTGAGAGCTGCTTCATTTCATCAACACGAAAGGAAAAAAAAAATTGTTTGACGGCTGCCTTTCCTGCAAGTAGTCATGCGACTCAATATACGGACGGAAATTAAATACAAAATAAAATATACATGTATAATACTCTACATTGAGTGCTTAATAAAATACGATTTAAACCAAATTCCAATCATGATTCCTTTATAAGGTATGAATTAAGGTCTTTAAACGCGGTACGAAATCTTAACAGCACCTCGTCTAAGTGTAAAGATGATATTTTTATTTAACGTGATATAAAGCATACTATTGATCGTACAGAAATAAAAATTACATCCCGTTAATTCTAAAAATATGAGCTCCCCAAATATCCTATCACATATATAAAAAAAACTGTTAATACTGGTAGCTAGCAAAAAAAATATATGATATCTAGACCTGGTCACATTGCCTCATCATCGCCACTTCTCATAGCACTCTTTGATAGAAAGCCTGCTTCTTCGTCTCCTAACATTAGAATACATGGTATAATTCACTATGAATTATTTTTCCTTTCCATCCCCCTACCCTTTGGGGTGTTATGCCTCTTCAGTCGTCTCACATCATGATCTTTACAGGCGACAGAGGATTGAAAGAAGGAAGCCGAGAGAATTCGACTATGGCCGTTTGTGGGAACTCTCCCGGCATTCACCTGGAGTGATTGCGGAAAAACCTTGTAAAATCGAAACTTGGTTCGCCGGACGGGTATCTGAAACCGCGTCGTCCCAAGTTCCAGGCCAGTACAACCTGTATCAATCCAATTGTGGATAGGAACGGAGCTCAGTTTCCTTATTTCACCTGTCTAATGTTGCTGACTGCAACGTTGTATGACAGATCAATTTCAGAATTTGTGAGGAAAAGGCTTTAAAACCCTGCATCTATAAAAGAAGGTAATCAACGGGCTTATCAGAGAAATAAGAAACTAAGCTATTCAACCTTGTACCAAAGCTTGTTTGAGAATGATGTGTTAGTATAAGACCCAACTTGCGGGTATCAGATACTGGAGACTGACAGAGTGTAACAGATTTTTTTTTTTCCTATTTGCTATTTACTACAATCGGTAATTGATTCTATAAAAGAATGACAGTGCTTGTCGTGGTGGCTTGGGCCCCACAATAGGCTGCTGCGTAGAGCAAATACAAACTCCTTGTATCCGGCAAACCAACGCGCAAAGTATCGATCCTCTTAGGCCGCGCAAAATACCGGTCTTCTTATTCTGCGGTTTGGAATTCCATGTATCAGTGACGCCAAGAGAATGACATACGACAACTGATTGTTGTGACCTAACTCAGTATTACAACCCCACAGTACACCTAAGGTGAGTTGAAATAACCTAACCTGAATTTACTCTAACCTACTTTAACAAACACTTTAACATTCTGCATTAACCTAACTTTAACATAAGTTCTGCCTACCTACTGATGGTTGTAGTTCCTTTGGTGATTTTGGCGTTTGTACACATACTGTCAACACCTTTGATCGATAATATTGGGTTGTATGATGCAAACATCTATTGGTATTATACTTTACACACCTTCATGATGGTAAGGTGATGTGTGTGTGGTGGGAGTTCTGCAGGTTTATCTGGAGATTGTCATGACAGCAACAACATATACTTCCCGTCTTTTAGCCCATATAGTATACATTTCTGTAACCCTCTGCGGTAATGCATGTATATTATGTGGCTGGTACTGTGATACAGGCACATGAAATTGCTATGTCAACCGTATTCATTCACGGTGGAAAGTGCCATAATTTTGAACCAATTGTTGCTATATTTGACCAGTATTCATGAATTTTTATTTATTTTCACACTTTTTAAATGAAATTCATCGAAAGTGGCACATACTAACTTATATCTAACACAATTTATGTTTCAACTGGTGTTGAGTCCATTATGTTTCGGCCTTGTGGATAGTGATGTTCCGATACCATCAAAGTATCGATACCTACTTACCTGTAAATGAGTAGTACTCGAATTGTCTTACGATACTTACTCATATGAGTACTGGAAAAGTATCGATACTTACTCATATCGATACTTTTTTAAATTAAAGTCAAAATGTAAAAATATACGTAACATGTTGCTAAATTATTAATTTTATCTATCTAATATAATAAAATCAAATAACACTCAGTAAACATTTTAATTTATTTTTTTAAAATTATAATAAAGCTCACATTGTAAGGCTTATCTTTAAATATTTATTTATTATAGTTTTAACACTTTTAAACAATAAAAGCCCGCTTTTGGAAGGTTTCCCAAAAAAGTAATTGTCTCAAATATTTTGGGGACTGCTTGTTTGTTTGTTTGTCATTGTTTCACCCGCATTAGAAAACATTCACTCAATACTGACGTTGCTACAACAAAACGATACTGTTGTGCGTATTTATACAGACAAGGAAATAGTCTATAAATTTGATTTCTTCCCATTATGTAAATAAACTGCTTTTTAGAGACATTACAATGTTTGACAAATAGAGAGAGACTTTGTCATTACGGTGCGTTTTATTTTTATTAGTGATGTTTCTAGAAGAAATATTCCCGTGAAACGCTAGTTTAAGCAGCTTCTTCTTCCGATTCACATGGGCTACTTTGTTGTTCTGAGCCACATCTTTTAGTTTTTGTGTGGGGCTGCGCGAGAGCGACCATTGTCCAGGCATAGTGAAGTGCGCGCCAAGTACAACTTTATTACAATCAAATAGGGACCTATAACAAACTCTTAGAGATTAGATTGCCTATACCAAGACTGATTTTTGTTTGATTTTCAATGCTACCAACTTGACGTCAGCGGGAAATTAGTTTCGCAGGCGCGACTGAGTGGCGCAGCAGGGATGATGCATTTAGAATTTAACACCGGGTGCGTTTCGATACTTTCTATTCGATACGAGTACTTTTCTTCCGATACCGAGTAAGTATCGAATGAAGTAATTCAAATACGAAAAGTACTCAGTATCGAAACAAAGTATCGAGTACTTACTCGTATTTACTTGTATCGGATCATCACTACTTGTGGAGGGTCGTGCTGTTAACATATTGTTTAATGAAACTTGTGATGTTGTCATCTTCTGCATGCTCTGTTTAGTTCAACTTCAATACTTTAGTGTGACTTTCGACAGGTATATCTGATGTACTACTCGAGTTGTCCGATGTCATATAGGGCTGTGAACACAATGAGTTTCATTTATGATGATACACCCCATCATGCCGTGCGTTTTTTTATTTTGGTGGAGGCATTCAATACACATCGTATGGCGTGATGCACACCTTCTAAGCATGTAAACCGATGACATCTTTCGTATAGTGAAATTACATAATTGTGGTGATGTTTTACCTGTTTTCATGACCTTTTGCCGATTTTAATAAAATATCTGGAATTTATAGTATTTTCATGCTACTTGCTGAAACTGTAAAAAAAATTTCACATCACCTTTCCCCCTGTACATGCTTGATACACGAGTCTGTTTCTCCGACTATTGTCTGTATGTTTCTGCCTATATCCATGACTGGGAAAATCTGGTGTGTCTGTGAGAGAGCCATCGTCTTTAAACGCAGACTGCCTTCCGTGTAACTGATTTAAAGTCAGTTTCTCTGTGCATATACGTTGTTTCACCTCGTTTGGTACAAACACTATGCTCTATGTATAGTTATCACCCTGTGCACTTCCTCTGGCCCGTCTATCGTTATGGTTACGTGAAGTGTGTGTTAAACCTTCAGAACTCTACCGAGTAAACCTGCAAAAGAATGGTCGGAAACATCACAACTTTGTGGCATTAATCACATGTTCTTCGGCTGCAAGAAATACTGGAACATCACAGACTTCATGAAAACACTTTCTCATGAGGGCATCCAGTCATCAATCAACAGTAAACATTTATTGCGCCCCTGAAAATGTTACTATATATCGCTTAATCTGATCATTTCTCGGGAAACAATAAGCTAAAAGTTTAGAAAAGTACAATTTTACTAGGTATGGATGTATCACGGAAAGGTTAAATGCCAAATAAATATATATATAAAATGATCCAAGCTCTCGCCTTAAGTGATTTTTTGGCAAACAAAAGAAAACCTGACAGTAAGAACGTGCTGGATATCCTCGTGAACGTTAGATAAGAACGTTACTGCTCACCCACCAAGCTCCGGCTAAATTAAAATTTCTAACGTCCCGTTTCCACCTATGGAGCTTCGTTCACTTGGAGAAAGTTCAATGACGGCGGTAATAACCAATCTGCTCACGCGTCCAACGTGTATTTGTTGGACATGTCAGAGATATTAAAAAAACAACCTGGTGGCAAGTTTCGCTGCATGTGTATGGGTGAGCTATGGAGATATTACTCTATCTTCCGTTTCTTCATAACTGACTTTGCCGATATTGTGATAAGCCTGTAGTCTCTTTGTTTTTAAAAAAACGCTACAACCAGGCTCGATATTTAGACCGACCCGAATTGTCAAATATGCAGAGAAGATTTTGGTGCGAATCTGCTGAAAGTTATTCATATACCACGAAATACCGGGATCATCTTCTCAGATATGCATCACGCTTGTATCATCGAATCTGAAAACAATTATAGTGAACTTGTGGCATGCTTTCGGTATTCACTTTGCGTGTGACAAATTACTCCTATTTTAGGAAATTCAAGGAATAAGCAAAAAAAAAAAAAAAAAAAAAAAAAAAAAAAAAAAAAAAAAAAAAACACATTTCGCGGTTTTCCATGGTTTCCTCAAATCACTCCATTGAGATATTTGACTCCTGTGCAACTAACTTTATTCACAAACGCATTTCGTTTTCCTCAAATGACTACAAGCGAAAACATTAGAAATTTTGATAAAAAATTACCACGTTTTAGTTTACCTAGAGACTGTCATTACAGCAGAAACTTCTTTTTTTTCTGTCCATACAGCACGCATTTCTGTAATCCACGCACATGATATGAATGATATTGTGATATATGCAGATATAATTGTTATGTCATTTGACCTCACATTAATAATGTGGCACATCAATTTCTTTATAACTGTTCTTGACGCTAAAGCTGTGATTAGGTGGTTAAAATAACATTTGTGGAATACACTTTAATCACTAGATAACAGAAGTGATCATAAGCAATTCCGAAAGCAAACTGTTTACCAATAACCCACGATAAATTCTAAACATTACCACACTGCCTGTAGAGTGAAGGTATAAGCCACTGCCGTTGAAAACGTTAAGCCTTGCAGTCACCTTAATGCCTGTCGTAGATCTAATTCGTACCAACATCATTCTTACTGAATAAAGAAAACTTACAACATACTATTTATTATTATTCCTTATAAACATACTTCTGCAGCATGCAAATTTTTTCTCTGTTGAAGTTTAATATGTTAATCACATCCATTGATTCAGTTCCTGGAACCCTTACCCGCAAATTAAACTTCCATTCCCTTACTCCAGAGATCAGAAGCCTCTTAGCGGTTACAGTACACACTTTTACATGCTACAGAACATGATGGTTGAACTCGCATTCGGGGAGATGCGGTTTCGAATCCCCGTCCGGGCACACAGAACTGAATTTTCCATGGTTTCCCAAAATCACACCAGGCAAATGCAGCGATGGTTCATTCAAAAGGCCACTGCCGAATTTCTTCCAGTTTCTTGCCCCCGGTCCTTTCCCATTTCTAACGATTTCGACGTCGACGAGGCGTAGCCAGAAAAAAAGTCTTTTCCATACCATCAATTTTTCGACTGATATCCATACTAACCTGATTGCTAATGTATACGTTACACACTTCGAGCACTTTCTTTACCCACCTCTGTATGCCAGTGAGTCTCATCTCAGTTCTTTTATAGAAGCAATTACCGATTGTAGTACATAGCAAATAGGCAAAAAAAAAAAAATATCTGTTACACTCTGTCAGTCTCCAGTATCTGATACCCGCAAGTTGGGTCTTATACTAACACATCATTCTCAAACAAGCTTTGGTACAAGGTTGAATAGCTTAGTTTCTTATTTCTCTGATAAGCCCGTTGATTACCTTCTTTTATAGATGCAGGGTTTTAAAGCCTTTTCCTCACAAATTCTGAAATTGATCTGTCATACAACGTTGCAGTCAGCAACATTAGACAGGTGAAATAAGGAAACTGAGCTCCGTTCCTATCCACAATTGGATTGATACAGGTTGTACTGGCCTGGAACTTGGGACGACGCGGTTTCAGATACCCGTCCGGCGAACCAAGTTTCGATTTTACAAGGTTTTTCCGCAATCACTCCAGGTGAATGCCGGGAGAGTTCCCACAAACGGCCATAGTCGAATTCTCTCGGCTTCCTTCTTTCAATCCTCTGTCGCCTGTAAAGATCATGATGTGAGACGACTGAAGAGGCATAACACCCCAAAGGGTAGGGGGATGGAAAGGAAAAATAATTCATAGTGAATTATACCATGTATTCTAATGTTAGGAGACGAAGAAGCAGGCTTTCTATCAAAGAGTGCTATGAGAAGTGGCGATGAAGAGGCAATGTGACCAGGTCTAGATATCATATATTTTTTTTGCTAGCTACCAGTATTAACAGTTTTTTTTTTATATATATGTGATAGGATATTTGGGGAGCTCATAATTTTAGAATTAACGGGATGTAATTTTTATTTCTGTACGATCAATAGTATGCTTTATATCACGTTAAATAAAAAATCATCTTTACACTTAGACGAGGTGCTGTTAAGATTTCGTACCGCGTTTAAAGACCTTAATTCATAGCTTATAAAGGAATCATGATTGGAATTTGGTTTAAATCGTATTTTATTAAGCACTCAATGTAGAGTATTATACATGTATATTTTATTTTGTATTTAATTTCCGTCCGTATATTGAGTCGCATGACTACTTGCAGGATAGGCAGCCGTCAAACAATGATTTTTTTCTTTCGTGTTGATGAAATGAAGCAGCTCTCACTTCTTGTGGGTTGGGGAAGGCAGGTGACGGTTAGGTTAAGTGGCCAAATTAGTGACGCTTGAGTGCACCCAAAGAGAGAGATGGAACTGTGGTTAGAGAGAGCAGGTGTTCGCTCAAGTGGCCTGACAAAAAAGCAATAGTAAGGGATGAGAACAATAGGACCCCGAGGGAAGCTGGTGCGACACACCAGTGGGAAAGGCAGGTGACGGTTAAGTGGCCTAGCAATAGAACAATAGAATGCGCAGCTGGTGCGTAACTCCTGGTGGGGTGGGGAAGGTACATGAAACTGGGGTTAGGGAGAACAGGTGGTCGCCGCAGTGGCCTGACAAAAGAGCAATGGTAGGGGAGGAGAACACTAGAACAATAGAACAAAGGACCCAGAGGGGCAACTGGTGCGACACACCTGTGGGTAAGGCAGGTGTTCGCTCAAGTGGCCTGACAAAAGAACTGTGGTAGTGGACGAGAACAATAGAACAATAGCACAAAGGACTCTGATGGCAGCTGGTGCTAGGGTAGGGTGGAGAAAGCAGGTGAAACTGGGGTTAGGGATAGCAGATGGTCGCTCAAGTTGCCTGACAAAAGAACAATATTAGGGGAGGAGAACAATAGAATAATAGGTAGGTGACGGTTAAGTGGCCTAATTAGTGACGCATGAGTGCACCCAAAGAGAGGCGAAACTGAGGTTAGTGAAGGGGAGGGGTGGGGTGGGAGGGGAGGTGAGGGGGAGAACAATATGTGTGAAAATGATTGACAGGTTCCATTGTGTCTGATGAACCCCAATTTACCACTACTCGTGCTAACTTCTCATATGGAGAACACGCAGGAGAACAGCTCATCTTGGAACGGAACGGAAAACTTGCATGTGGAACATTGGAAGGCTCAGATACGAAATGTTTAAGAAATCTGTCCAAAAAATGCATTCAGGCTAGCACGGTTGCCACCAAAATCAGATGCGGCAATGTTTCACTCAATATGCAAGTACCACCAAGTAAAGGATGGTTGCGTCAAGAAATGTACCCATTGCCATTGGGATGAAGAAAAGGCTCGTCCAATCTTATTCCAGTTACAATTATAAACGCATTCAGGAGGATACCTTCTCTAATCCCTGTCCGGGTATCCAGATTTGGGTTTTTCACGGTTTCCCCAAATCACTCCAGCCGGGATGTTCTTTCAAAATACCATTGCCGAAATACTTCCCGTTCCTTGTCCCCAGCCTCATCGTGCCTCTAATGACCTCGTCGTCGGCGAGGCACAAAACCATAAAAAAAAAAAATAATAAAAGAAGCTGCACCTGAGTTTACTCCAATGGTTGTATCATATTCCTGCAAGAAATCTTGTACTCCACCTTGCACCTGTCAATAATCAGGACTGCACTGTTCAGCTGCTTGCAAAAATTGCTCTGGCGTTTCTCGTGAAAACGTTCCTGAAATGAAGGAGAGGAAGAGTTTTTCGTCCTCGAGGAAGCTGTTCCTGAGACAATTGATGAATGAGACACAATTCATTGGTTAGCCGGGACAATCAAAACGGATTTTTTAACTTATTACGAATTTATTATGACTTAATTACATTGCGCCATAACATTATGCATTCATTTTCGTTCTATTATCATCAGTAACAGAGCGATCTGGTAGCTCAGTGGATATGGTATGTGACTGGAGATCGCAATCTCAGTCTCAGCATTAATTTTCAAAGGCCATTGACCCAACCTTCACCTCTGCCACAGCTTGCTGTGTATAACATGAAGTAAGCCAGAACGATTCTGTGGTTTGGATTCCACCTTAAGCAGCAGGTTCCCTACATCCGGTACTATTACTTGGTCAGGTTAGATAGCCAAGGAGCGCATTGCACGGCGTATCGAAAACATTGTCACCTGGCGGCCGAACAATCCTTCGGGATCTCCCTGGCAAATATATATATATATATATATATATATTACCAAACCCTTCTCCCCCTACACACCCCACAGTTTTTTCAAATATTCTTCATACAAACTCACAGTTTTGTCCTATTTCGATGGAAATTTTCATACGTAAAGTGTAAAAAAAGAGAAACATACTGCCTGCATGTGGTTTAAAATTCAACTCCTCATCCTCATTACCCTCCCCCCTCAATTTTTGCCAATGTTCTTTACACAGACAGTTTTATCCTATCTCGATGGAACTTTGCATATGTATCCTTTAAAACAAATAGAAAAATACTTTTTACGTTTGGTTTACAGAAAATTAACCTCTCTTCTACCTTCCACACCTGCCCTTAAATTAGTTTACATTGTTGATACAAACCCACAGTTTTGATTTGGTTTTGATAGTACTAAACACACGTTTGCTTCTAAACGAAGTGGTCTGGTAGCTCAGTGGAAAAGGCACTAACTTTATAAAGTTTCTGTTTACCGCCGCGGGTTCAAATCCCAAGTGGAGCAGGAATTTTTAAGAGTTCTATTTGATTATATGAGCTACGCCGGCATGTTCCGTGGTTTGGTGTATGAAAAGCTAACCACTCTCCTCTTTCACCTCAGCCCTCAATTTTTTCCAGCGTTGTTCATACTAACCCGTTGTTTTTATCCGGTTTTGATGGTACTTAGCACACCTGGACTTAAAAAACATAGCGGTCAGGTAGCTTAATGGTTAAGCCCCTTGGCCCGGTCCCAGGTTCAAATTCCGATGGAAGTAGGAATTTGTAAGAGTTGTATAAGATGCTCCCTTCGGGTTGTGGACAATGTTTTTTTTTTACTTTGAAACAGAGAGAAAAATATTGTCTACATTTGGTTTTAAAATCCACCCCTTCTTCCTCTTTACCCCTCTTAATTTTTGGAAATATTCTTTATACAAACCCACTGTTTGTATCTGATTTTGATGGAACGTTGCACACGTTTACTTTAAAACGACGGGAAAAATATTTCCTATATTTGGTTTTCGAAACCGCACCACTCAAGCAAAATGTACACTTGGAACTATTTAGCCTTTTTGCAAATATCTCGAAGGTGGTATGGAAAATAACCAAAGCGGATAGGGATATGCGTGATGTTCTGAAAGTCCATAACATTTCCTGTCAAACGGCATTGGTCTGATACCGATTGGACAGTTGCTGACTAATAAATTCGAACTTGAAATTTAAAAATTAATAGTTTTTATCTGATCCTGAAGGAATTTTGCACACAGTGTTTTAAAATAAATGAATAATGATGTTTACATTTAGTTTACAAAACTGCACTCGCTCTTCCCCTTCTCTCCTCTTAAGACTAATTTACACAAGCAAGTTTTCCGTTTTTTGTATCGGTAGGGAAATCTGCCAAAGTGGATGGTGATGGAGGATTTTTACTACACTCCGATAAAAAGTAATAAAACATAAGAACTTTCATGTTCAGCAGACGAGAAACGCTGTATACAGTATTTTTCTCTTAGTTTTAAAGTAAAAAAAAAAAAAAAAAAAAAAAAAAAAAAAAAAAAAAAAAAAAAAAAAAAAAAAAAAAAAAAAAAAACAACTAACTTAGTCCAAAACCAAAAGGATGATTACATCCTATCGAAGGGGGGCATACTAAGCAACTGAAATTTATGCTTCCACCGGAATTTGAACCTTGTAGCATATACGCTAAGACTAGCTTGTAAGTATTGACATTAAGTGACAATTATCTTTGGTCAGCGGGCGCTGCCAAAGAATAATATAACTAGTATGGTATGTAGGTAATCGCAGTAAGACAAAAGCAAGCAAGGAGTGTGTTAAGTTTACGAGAGGTTGTGTTATTTTTTTTGGATATATGAGTTTGAATAAATGTCTCATGTTGATGGTGTTCTATATATGTGTGGTTTTTCTTGGTTTAGCAAATATTAATTTCACTTTAATGCATTACATTAATATGCAACAACTGCCGAATTAAATAAAAGGAATGACCGGCAGTTTATAACCTGGCTTGCCTGGTAAGGTTGAATAGAAAATATAGCCTTGTTATATTTGGCGACCCTGGACCAGAATTTATGGGTGTTAATTACTACAAATGAGCATAGCACCCTAAACGACTGGACTTCTGATGACGCAGTGGCAGCGGCGAGTTCCAGATTTTCATTCTACGCAGCGCGGCAAGTAGAGAACATTTCATTTATAAGTTCTGAGGTGGCAGTAATCATCAGTCATATAAAGAAAAAAGAAAAGAAAGTAATTAAAAATTGAACACTGAGTGAATGACGTACAGTAAAGAAATTTAAACTGAAGCAGTGATTGTTTTTGAGACTGTCTTTCTGCAGTATTAAATTAGTTAGTTTTTGAAAAGTAGTGAGTAGTGTATAGTAAAGAAGTTAAGTATGAAGCAGTGATTTTGTCTGTGGGGATTGGCTATCTTGAGTAGTAACACTTTTGTTTTGCTTGTAATATATGTATTATATATAATAATTGTATGACACTAGCTAGAATGAGTGCTGAAGGTGATTTAGGAGAATTTGAAGGTAGTGTTTCCGAAATAGATTTGAAAAGTTCAGAAATAGTAAGTTTTGATGACAGCTATGTAAATTTAATGGGAGTCTTTGGCGACAACAATCTTATTCAAAACGAATCCTTTGATAGTATTATTATTAACGGTACTAAAGTTAAGCCTTCCGGTTATGTTGCAAATAGTAAACTTCATAATAATACTGAAAATAATGAATTAATTAATGAAGAGAATAATGTTAATGGGGGTCAAAATTTGATAGAGAGTGCAGTTTCACCAAAGCCAGATCGACCGAACGATATTCGAGAAATGAGTACGGATCTTGAATTGATATTAAATGCCATCCGAGGATTTGAACAGAGCCAAGAAAAAACCAGACAAGACATCCGAAGATTTGAAGAGAGCCAAGAAAAAATCAGACAAGACATCCGAAGATTTGAACAGAGCCAAGAAAAAACCAGACAAGACATCCGAAGATTTGAAGAGAGCCAAGAAAAAACCAGACAAGGATTTGAACAGAGCCAAGAAAAAACCAGACAAGGATTTGAACAGAGCCAAGAAAAAATCAGACAAGACATCGGAATAATTAATAAAAAACTCATGCAAGTTATACAAAGGAGTCAAGAATCTGAGAAAAGGATTATGGAAAGTATTAATCAGGGTATTAAAAGAACAGAAGAAATGATAGTAATTGTGTCTGGAAGAAATTTGAAGGTGGAGAAGGAGTCAGAAAAAGAACTGGAAACAGTGAGGGAAGATACCATTGAAATCAAGAAAGTTATGGAGCAAGATGTCGTTGTTTTAATGGATCACTATATGGAAGAAAAGAAGAAAACTATTGTTGAAACTGTAGAAATGTCATTAAATAAAAAAATAGAAGAAAGTCCGAAAAATGTGGAAAATAAAAGGGAAGAAATTTTGGAAGGCCAAGTACGAAGTTATGTAGAAGCTGTTGAAGAAAAAATGAGTATAGTAGAAGCACGAAAAGAGTCATTAAAAGATACATTCGAGGAAAAAGAATTAGCAGATAATGATAGCGAGCTACCGTTAAGTATTGACGAAAGTGAAGAAAGTGAAAATGTTCCTAGCAGCGATGGGGAAGAGTACGAATGCAGAAGTATCGAGAATAAATATGAAGAAAATGACGAAAGTGAAGTAAGAATCTTTTTCATAAGGAGTTATGACGAGGAAGAAGATGAAAATGTATCGCAGATGGGAACCGAAGAAAAGAATATTGTACCAGGTCCAGGTAGCTATAAAAGAACGAATGTATTTTTCCGGCGCAGTAATACAGAAGCCACTACATATGTAAAGAAAGATGAGAAGGGATCGATGGAAATATTGTTTCAGGACACAATCGATGACGGCCGACACCGAATTGCTTCAAATTATTTGAGAAAAGAGTACCCACCTGATATTAATACAAGAGAAGTAGTTGAATGGTCTCATGAAAAGGAAAACTGGAAAACAAGGAAGAAATTACATGAAGGATTGGAAGAATATGAAAAAGCGGCAGAAAGGAATTGGAAGAGGCGGAAGAAAAAGCTACGGTAGAACTACGTGTATGCAAGAGGCTTGTCGGGGGCAAGTATTTCCATTATCGATTCGGTTGGAATTGGACGCTATATAGTGCATATGATGCCAAATTTAGTGACAAGCAAAATTTAAATAGTGAACTGATATAAACCGTGAAAATACTTTGGATTTTTAATCGAAATTATTAACATAGTGTGGAAAAGTAATGCCATTGCAAACTAAATTTGAGAAGTACTCTTGAACATTGTATTCAAGGAGAAAAAGGTGTCATCCACTGTGTATTTCGATAACTTCTCGGCAAATTAAAAATTGTGCTAAATTTATTAATCTGCCTCGAAGTGGGGGCAGGTGTAGCATATACGCTAAGACTAGCTTGTAAGTATTGACATTAAGTGACAATTATCTTTGGTCAGCGGGCGCTGCCAAAGAATAATATAACTAGTATGGTATGTAGGTAATCGCAGTAAGACAAAAGCAAGCAAGGAGTGTGTTAAGTTTACGAGAGGTTGTGTTATTTTTTTGGATATATGAGTTTGAATAAATGTCTCATGTTGATGGTGTTCTATATATGTGTGGTTTTTCTTGGTTTAGCAAATATTAATTTCACTTTAATGCATTACATTAATATGCAACAACTGCCGAATTAAATAAAAGGAATGACCGGCAGTTTATAACCTGGCTTGCCTGGTAAGGTTGAATAGAAAATATAGCCCTGTTATAACCTGTGACCAGACCAAAAAAAGTTTAAAATAAATAACTTGAAGCACTGAGCTACCACACCGCTCAGTTTTTAAATATAGGTGTGCTAAGCACTATCAAAACCGGATCTTCTTTTGCAGAAAATGAAAGACAAAAAATATTGTATATCCCAAAGCACTATAACAAACTTTTTCTCCATGAATTTAATGCATAAAAATCATTGTCTTTCGTTTATTTTGTACACATAAATGTGTGTGTTTTGGATATGCATACCCGGTTAAGAAAGAAAAAGAGGCATTGCAACCCATGCCGGGCAAAGCTAGTTATATTTATTAATATCAATTTCGGGAGAAAATGTTGAAGTTTCAGGGAAATCTTTTTTAAGTGCCGGTCGCAAGAGGATAGAATTTAAATTAATGTAAGGAAAATTGAAAATTTTCCTCCTCCCTTTTCTTCTCTGTTTCAGACCGTACGGATGTGCCACCCCTCTCACAAGTCCTGAGGACCGTTCGGGAGGTGTGGAACTGCGAGCAAACGTCTCCGGACAGGTAATCTAAACAATCTATTCTGAAACTTCACATTTCCATACTTTTAATCCTTGTAGAATATTCTAAGGATGATGAATGCAAAAAGTAACGTCGAGGAGTTTTACATTTGTTATTCTTATTAAAAAAAAAAAAATCCGCAGTTACTGTTT
Source organism: Vandiemenella viatica (assembly GCA_031002005.1). Lineage (NCBI taxonomy): Eukaryota > Metazoa > Arthropoda > Insecta > Orthoptera > Morabidae > Vandiemenella > Vandiemenella viatica. Next base: position 376,411,493 of record CM061921.1, read on the forward strand.
TCGTAACACCTCTGTTTCGGTGCAATGTTCTGTTTGTGTTCAGCGTCTGGATACCTTGGTTTCCTTGTCCATGAAGAAAAACTGTGTAGCAGTTAATTTATTTTCCTTATTTACAAACTGGTATGAACAAAGTTTCTCATTCAGAAACTGTATGGTTTTTTTTTTTTTTTTAAATGGCATTCGGCTACTGGGCCATACAGCCAGCTCAATGTGATTTGTTGCTATCAAGTATTGACACAAGGACACTACAACACGGACAAGACGTTCACAGACACAACACTAAACACCCATGCCCTCGGCCGGACTCGAACCGGTGACCTTCGGTACGCGGAGCCCCCACGCTACCGAGGCCGGCAACTGTATGTTGAAGTGAAAACTTCTTTAGGCGCATTGGGCTATTTTTGGATGTGTAAAATCTTATGAGTTGGCGTCACCGACATGCTATGACGTGTTACACGTATGATATGTGCGTTGGACGCTTTAATCTTATAATTTCGTGACAACATGCTACAGTAGAAGTATGACATGTTGGGCTTGGACAGCAGTGACAGTATAGATTATACTAGTATGTAATATATATACCTCCTGGCGTGCGAGCAGCAGCCTGTGGACATATATACACAAATACATTGCATATACCCGAGTGTAAGATATATATATATACTTTATTACCATGCTTCCTCAGTCCTCGTGGAAGTTTATACATTGTACCTATAATATCGTATCTACCTATAGTTTTTTGACTCTCTTGACTATAATTTTAAGTTTTTTGTAATATATCTGACATTAATCGTTCGAATTAGATCTAATAAGTTCGCAGCCATTGGCAATCCCCCGGCGAAACTTTTTCGAAGTGAAAACTTCCTTAGACGCGTTGGCAGATTTTTGTGTGGGTAAAATCTTATGATTTCGAATCAACGATATGATAAAGTTAACAGTATATATAGCTATACGTATGACGTGTTGCCCGTATGATATTCATAATTGTAAGTTTTCACTTCTGTCGGCAGTCCCCAATGAATGCCATAATTCCACAACAACTTTCGAAATAAACTCACAAATTCTGCTAGTAAATTTATTTCTTTTGTTATTTAGATATCATTCCGACTCGTGCATCATTTCTGTCAAAATATTATAATTACTTTCAATTAAAATACAATCTCTAATGATTATTGGAGTGGTATGGCAGTTTAAATAAATTATGCTACTACTTTCTCATTTGGTTTAAAAATTTATGACCGACAATTTGAATCAGGCTTTAGTTCAACAGTACATGGAATTATTCTCAGAACGCTGTGTGTATTGTATAGACACACACCTTGTCCATGGTGTCCGTGAATAATATATAATGAATAACATTGATTACAAATAAATTTACTATTACAATACTGAAGAATATCAGAAAAATAATCTATTTAATTACATATGTCATATTTCAAAACGGAAACTTCAAATTCCAAGGACTCAGATCACTGTAGTCAAGTACGAACACATTGCAGTACTAAACTATTTTCCCATACGGAAATTGTGATTATTTGTATTCTAAATCTGCTTCTGGAAAAATTAAATTATTTTAAATGTAGTGTTCCACAGTGAAGAAAAAGATCTGTTTTCATAAAAGAATGACTTGAATGTATTTGTGTGTGATTAGAACAAATAATAAGGTGTTTCAGTAAAACAAATTTTGATTTTCCCTCAGTAGGTGGCGATCGCATAAATAAAAAATTGAATCGTGTAATTTTAAGATTTAAGCTACTGAATGCATATCATGGTTATGGGTTCTCTAAAAACGTTTTGACCAATTTCTGAATGATGCCTGGGTGTTCGCCGGTAGCAGTATATCGCCCAGTTACGTTTCTTAATCCGATCGCGTTCGGGAAGACGCAGGTTCGAATCCTCGTCCGGCCATCCAGATTTGGGTTTTTCATGGTTTCCCCGAATCATACCAGGCGAATACCGGGAAGTTTCCTTCAAAAATCCATGGGCGAATTCCTTCCCGTTTCTTATCCCCAGTCCCTTCCCGCCTCTAATGACCTTGACGTCGACGAGGTGTAAAGCCATAAAAAAAACATCTTAACCCGATTAAGGTTTGATTTATGTGAAATTCTGAGTCTGTTTCATTTTAAACCTATTTTTTTGTAACACTATTAAAATATGAGAAATATCTGTAAATGCTCACGCCTAGTAGTTATAAACAACTGCGTTGAATTTTGTAAAAGTAAAATCTGAAATAATTTATACGTAATTTCATTCATATGAGTGCAATTACTCCGAAAATTATTCGTGCTAATTTTGGTGTGTTTCCCACGTCTTTCTCAATATTTAAGCTTACTTAATTTTAAGCATTTTGCCTGAATTTAAGGTCTTGTTCATCACCAATATGTTTTGTTAGTTTTACAATATAACTCTACTCATTAACGAAAAACGTACAATAGTTTTTGTGTTTATATCCGTGAGGAAAATCTATATATCGATTATAAATTCTATGACGGTCGGAAATCGAAATGTATGTTTCAGTTAGAAAAATAATACCGCAATCGGCAGGAGAATTGTAGCTTCATTTTGTAATCCTCAAAACTAACACAGACTGCACAAACTTCAATTTTTAAAATCGTTAGAGTGTCTGAATGATTATAGTCAATTATACACAGAAACCATATTATCTAGAAATATTAAGCTAAGTTTAATAACCTGGTAAAGTAAAACATTTAAACAGAATGGTAAAAATATTATGTGATTTACAGAAAATAGAGAGTATAATTGAAATACATTTGTATCTGTATTTTACCTGTTAGGATTAACGCGTTCATCAAAAACGGGATACATCATTCCTTTAAATCTCTGACGGAAAGTCAGTAACGCTATAGGCGTTTCATTCTTTACTGAGTAGGGGAAAATTCCGAATCCACAAAATTACTTGAGGCTATTAGCAGTAATTCATTAAGCAAAGTTCTTTGATTTTTATATGAACCGGCTTTTACGGGAGTTAATTTGATGACTAGATGCGTAGAAATTGGAAACTTAAATTACTGCTTACATTTGTATTTCGGATTCCATATCAGTGAGTATTGAATAGGTCAATTTTAGTGACTGTACATTGCTTCCCAACAGCTGCTAATCTTTGTACCCTATTTGTAGTGGTTTTAAACAATAATTGGTTACTTCTAGTTTCCTGTGCTAGTAACGTTCTTACACGGAATAGTAGAAAGTATTTTATTTAAATTTATTGATTAACAAACAGAGGTTCAGAATGTATCCGTAGTTGTGATAAAGCATATCCTAATCCTAATGCGTAATAATAACGCCAAACAATTATTTTTATGGTTCACTAGGCCATTACACTACACTTAGGTTGTAGTAATTCTATCACTTACCGTAATTTTTCAGATGTTGCAGTGAGTTAAAAAAACTCTTGCATAAACTGTTGCTTTTATGCTAAGGTGATGTGAAATAGTTATTTGTTTGTGAAATAAATACAATGCCGTACTGATACATGAATTCTTTCTTACCTCGTACCACTCAGGATTGGAATACAAAGAGAAGAGATTTGTTTTGGTGCAAAGCATCCTCTGTAACCCAAGATTTTGTCAGTTTTGTAGTATAGACGTACGTGCAGATATCGGCACGATTTAAATTAAGACTTGTGTTGTCACTGAGGCACGTGTTACAGTCTCCGGTCGTTGCACCTTTTAGTGTATCGATCTGAGGTGTACAGCGGAGTTAACAGTGTTACTCTGCTAAGCAACATTACATTTTCTGTTCACGAACGTATCCATCTAATTTCGGTTTTGTAGTAGAATTAGAATACTAACTGTTACCTGCGACTTCGTACGCGTGGACTTACAATTTCACTGTTAGAATTGGACACAGGAAGCTGTAAGTTATCAAAAACTACACCGAGTCGGTATAATACGACGGGAAGGCCATCACTGTACCATTCTACCATCGAACCTGTCTTATGAAGAGAATCAATTTCAAACATGTTTAAAAACAGAAAAATACGAAGTTGCGGGGAGATGGGGTGCTGGTGGTGGTGGTGGTGGTGGTGGCGGGGGGAGGGGGGGGTTTAAGTGAACGCAGCTTCAATTTTCGCTTTGTCTTCTCTTTTTTCATTAGCATGTTCATCAGATACTTGGGTCTTTATCTGCTATTGCTCTGCTAGATCTACATCTTAGGTCTGGTTTACGCCAACGATGCAATTAAAAAAAAGAAGACAAAATAAACTGATGCCAGAAAACTTTTAGGCAAACAGAAAGTAATGATACAGTGCAGCGCAAATCAACATGTACACTAAATAACGAGTTTAGTCTGTGATTGAAATTTATTAAGAGATCATACACTAACTGACTGCGATAGAAAAACAGCCTGAGCGACCGATTTAACATTACATACTTACACACGATCCGTCTGCCTGTCACCATTTGATAAGTTATGAAAACTTCATGACTGAAACTGTTATTCATACCGAAAATGTATCCTGTGTCCTTCCTAAAGATGCGAAGTATTTCCGTGTCAAATTCCATCAATATCGGTATAGCCATTTAGTCGTCAAAACGTAACAAAAAGACATAGGCTTACTTTCGCAATAATAACATTACTAGCCGTCACTCGCGACTTCATAAGCGTCGACTTAGAATTTCATTGCCAAAAGTGGATATAGGAAGCTGTTAGTAACGTAAGGTTTATACCAAACACCACCGAGTTGGCATAACATGACAGGAAAGCCAACACAATATCATTATACCCTCGAACCTGTCTCATGACGAGAATCAATTTTCAAAACAGAAAAACAAACGAAGGGACGGGGATATAGGGGAGGGGAGGATTTAACTGAGGGCAGCTTTATTTTAACTTGGTCTTTTCTTCTTTCTTCAGCATCCGATTCTTGAGTTCTAATAATTTTAGGCCAGATTACGCCCGCAAGGCATGTCAGAAAAGAAGACAAATAAATTGGCGCTAGAAACTTTTAGACAGACACAAAGTAATAGTACAGTGCAGAGATAAATCGACATCTATACTAAATAATAAGTTTTGTCTCTAAACGAAATTTATTAACAAATCATATACTAACAGACTGCGCCAGAAGCACAGCTTGAGCAACCGAAGTAACATTACACACTAACACACGCATCCGTCTGTGTGTCACCGTTCGATAAGTTCTCAAAACATAGTGACTGCAACTGTTAATCATACCGAAAAAAATGCCCTGTGTCCATCCTACAGATCGAAAGTATTTCCTTGTCAAATTCACTCAATATCGGTATAGTCATTTAGTCGTTAAACGTAACAAAAAGACAGAGACTTACTTCCGCATTTACAATATTATTAGTGCAGATGACACGCACACACACACACACACACACACACACTGACTACGAGAGAAACAACGGCTGAGTGATCAATATAGCGTCAAAAAGTGTACACATACAGCAATGTTAGAGCGCGTACGATTTGCCATGCACTGCATCCCTAAATTTCTGATATCTACTGTTTAACATGGAATCTGAAAAACTGACCGTCCAGGCGTGGCTCATATGATCAAAAACAATTCTTAAAAACCTTTGCTTCCATCGGGATTTTAACCGGAGACAACAGTCCAAACATTAAAAAGCAAGCGTCTAAACCACTGCGCTAACAGCCCGTTAGAGAGTAAGGCACTACAGAGTATTAGACATCCTAAGCGTCAGTCTATCGCAGTTTCGGCAATTTTTCAAAATTACATGACAGTATGTACTATTTATGCAGAAAATGTATCCTGTGTTCATCCGAATGTCAAATCGCATCTGCTTGTCAAATTTCATCATGATAGGATTAACCATTTAGTCCAAGAAACGTAACAAACAGACAAAGAGACAGATAAACAGAGTTACTTTCGCGTTTATAATATTAGTATACATTAGTGTAGATCACACACAAACTGCCTGTGAGAGACACAAAGCCTAAAGGAACAAGATTATCATAAATAAAATAAAAGCTTACGGCACTGTTCGGCCACCTACTATTTGCCACGCATTCCACCACTGAATTTGTGGGGCCTATGTTTTAACATGGAATACTTACCATGCAACGTCCAGGCTTGGATCATATGATGAAAAACAATTCTTAAAAGATTTTGCTCACAGCGGTATTTGAACCGGAGATCACATGGGTAACTGTATAGAGCAAGCTCCTTACCCACTGCACTACCAGCCCACTCTATTTGTAAGTGTACATGCTATGCGTCTGTATATCACAGTTCAGTTAGTTTTTCATAATATGTATTATCTATAAAGAATATAGTATGCTATGTTCTTCCTAAAGGCAAATAACATCGCTTTGTCAAATTTCATCACGATCCGATTAGCTGTTTAGCCTGGAAAACATTTAAAAAATACAGAGAGATAGAGTTAATTTCACATTTATAATATTAGTATAGATTGTGGTTCATTTTTTGTGTTCTGCGAAAGAAATTGCAAATAATGATTTGTTAGGGGCATTTGGAAAACTGTTTATCCTTTCTTCCCGCTGCCCGAATATCTTCAAGCCAACTGTTTAATTTTTACATAGTTTTATATTTGGTTTCTAATGCTATAGTATTAGGCAGTCCTCCAGAATGATATATGGAGGAGACATTTCGTATGGCGTTCTTCAGTAATGTGTATCGTTAGTTCTTCTGGGCGTTTCGTTCAAGTATCTTCCTCTAGTAATTTTCCATATGTTTTCTTAACAAATGTGAATGACAATGATAATTTTCACCGTTAAAGCTATTTATGGAGCCTACATTGTAATCTACAACTTGCACAACATGCACTTGATTAACGTGAAAATGATTTAGTAGGTCCTGTGAACTGCTCTACTTGCATTTTAAAATATTGTACGCATACTAATGTGCATTCATATGTATAAATATAAGTAAATTATCTTTGAGAAGTGGGCAGAAAAAAGATTTTTTAATGAATCATATACATTAGTATTTGAACATCAAAATTTGCGAATTGTTTCAAATGTTGTAATAGGATCGAACAACAATTGCTTCTGTTTACTCTGACAAAATAAAGAACGTATGAAACATACGGACTGTCATAGAAAATATTCAGTTTAACTGGAATACTACTAACTGTAATTGAGATTTATTTACATAATCCGCAGAACATAATGAAATACAAGTAAATTAATCTGAATTCCAGTAGGTCGCATCAGTGGCGTAGTTGGCATGGGTGACACCCGGGGCTGATATCGCTGGCGTCATCCCTTTGAAATTTAATGTTAAGTAAAATGTAATATCCTATAAGTACGATTTTAATAAACCTAGTTAAATAAACATTTATTGTTATTTAAAAATAATAGTTTATTACTAAAATAGTAACATAACATTTAAAAGATAAACTTTGCTTTCACAATTTCTTTGTTCTAGCTATCACACAGTTGCATCCTTGGAAATCAAATCTTTAAAATTAACATTTTGAGTACTTCATGTTCAGTACTCAACATTGCAAGATTGTTTAGCCTCGGGTTGATCATTGTTTACCGAAAGTAATTTTTTATTAATTTTATTTTTCTAAAGCTGCATTCACACACAGCACGTCATAACGTTAGGGCGACATAGGATTCCACGCTGAATCAGCCCGCAGCTATTCAATCATTTGTGACTGAAACAGAGGCTTCTTTTAAATGCTTTCTCAACCCCCATATATGCAGGAGAGTCTATGATTCTCATAATTCATCATCAAAACCACTAAATTTGGATAAAGCTATTTTTAATTCTACCCTGTTCGCCGAAAGCAAATTATTTTTCGATGCAACATCAAATAATGAAATTACGTCTAGAACAGATTTTTATCTAGTTCGGAGTTCTGTGTTGAATCGGTCAAGACAGTCCAACATATCCTTTTGATTTTCAGTTCTCATTCAGTGGCTACTTCACTGGCCATTCGTTTTTAGAACAGAACTCTTGGTTCTGTTGGAATGTCGTAGTGCTGTGATTTTTAGTAGCAAGATCTATTGCCCCTTGTACAATATGACACCGCTTTTCTTTAATATAAAGACGAAGAGCCTTTATTTTTATCATTGATTGTTGAAGGCTCAATGTTTTACTTTGCAAACCAACCAGACAATTTACTTCCCTTAACACATCATTTCAAAAGAAAAGATACAAATAAAAGTAAAATTACATACTACAGGGATAGAAGCAGCACCTCTGGTGTGTACATTTTCTTGTTGATCATTTAATTCTTTAATTACAACCAGAACCTAACAAAACTTTTCTGTTAGCACTTTTACCGTCGTATAATGAGCACTTCAACGCATTGCTGACAATTTTTTTTTAATAGATGAGGTTTTTCCTGATGGTTACAGAGTGTACCGCAGAGATAGAGGAGCAATTGGTGGAGGAGTTTTCATAGTAGTTAACAAAAACTACCACAGTTCACTGGCGTTCATTGATCAAGACCATGAGTTACTTGGGGTAGATTTCTGGGGTAATAGAAAAGAAAAAATCACAGTGTTGGCTGTTTACCGCAGTGGAAGAATGACAGAAGAGGATGAGGCTCTTGGGGAGAAATTAAATTCATACTCAGATTTCAGAGGTGAGAATAGAATGATCATCATCGGTGGGGATTTAAATTTACCAGGTGTAAACTGGGAAGGAAATAAGATAAATAACACAAGGGAACAAAGATTTGCAAATATCTTAATAAGGGAAGGAGGACTTACACAAGTGGTTGAGCAAAACACTAGGGGACAAAATATTTTGGATATATTTCTAATTAAGCCCGATGAAAACCTTTTGAGGTATCAAGTAACTGAAGGAATAAGTGATCATGAAGCAGTTCTGATGGATATTAGAGGATTCAGTAAACCAGCAGCCAAAATTGAAGGGGGAAATAGGTACAATTATAAAAAGGCACAGGTTTCGAATTTGAAGAGATATTTCAGAGAACAATTCAGCAAATGGAAGGAAGGCTCAAGTACAGTAAAGGTGGAAAGAGTTAAGGGAGATAATAAGAAAGGGGGAAGAAAAATTTATTCCAAGGCAGAAAATAAAGAGAATCTATGTACTATAATAGGGAAGTGAGGATGTTAAAAAGGTTGGTAAGAAAAGAACATAACAGAGTTAAGAGACAGCAGGGTAGTAGGGAATATTTAAAACAACTAAACAAGGACTTAATAACAGCAAAGAAAATGGCTAAATATGGGTTTATGAAGAGTATTGTCAGTGCACGAGGACCATTGACTGATGCTTCTAAAAATTTCTATGGCTATATCAGGAAACTGAGGGGAAGGGAGGGTGTAGAGACACTTATAGATAAGGATGGAGAAGAAGTTACTGACGATTTGAAAAAGGCAGAGATTTTAAGTAACTGGTTCAGTGAAAGCATTAGGGACAATGAATCAGAAACAGGAGGGTCTAATTCGGAGAACGAGCTTAACAACACAATAGAAATGACGATAGTAAAAAATTGATATTCATCCTGAGGAAATCATGAAGGAAATAAGAAAGCTGAAAAAACATAAAGGGGCTGGTGAAGATAATATTACTACAGATATCTTAAAGATAGCCGGATGTGACATTGTACCTTATCTTGAAATATTATTTAAATTGAGTCTGGATACTTGCTGCTTACCACAGGACTGGAAAAGTGTAATAGTAGTACCGGTACATAAAGGAGGGGTGAGAAATAGAGTTGAGAATTACAGGCCAATCAGTTTGACATCAGTGGTAGGTAAATAAATGGAAAGATTGATATGCAACCACATCAGAAATATATGTGAGGAACGTAAGTGGTTTTCAAGCAGGCAACATGGGTTCAGGCAAGGATATTCATGCGAATCTCAGTTGGTGGGATATATGCAAGATATTTCAGATGAAATGGACAAGGGAGGCCAAACTGATAGTGTAGCACTAGATCTGTAAAAGGCGTTTGACAGAGTAAGCAATAGAATGGTAGTAAATAAGGTAAAAACTATTGGAGTGGATGAGAAAGTGATTTGCTGGGTAGAAGAATTTTTAAAATGTAGAAAACAGAAAGTTAGGGTAGGAAATGTAGTATCAAAAGAAGTAGAAGTAAAAATGGGTGTGCCACAGGGTAGCGTATTGGGACCATTGCTATTCATTGTTCTAATGAATAATTGTGTTGATTGTTTACTATCTGAAATTAGATTGTTTGCAGATGACATAATGCTGTATAAAAGAATCAAAACGATAAAGGATTGTAAACAGTTGCAGGGTGATCTGGACAGGATATCTAGTTGGGTTGGTAAACATGGGATGAAGATAAATGCAAAGAAGAGTCAGCGTATTAGATACACAAATAAAAAACAAATGGTTAATTATGTATGTAAGGTGGGGAAAGAATTGCTTGCTGAAGACTTGAAATGTAAATATCTTGGCATTACTTTTGATAACAAGCTTAACTGGGCTGGACACATTGGACAGGTGGTAGGAAAAGTTTTCAACGTTCTGCACTTGTTGGAGAGAGTGATGAGGGGATGTACGAGGAGAAGTAAAGGAATTGGGTCACAAAACTTTGGTGAGACCATTGCTCGAATATGGTAGTGTAGTATGGGACCCTCATTTTACGTATCAAATACAGGAGTTGGAGAGGGTGCAAAGAAGGGCTGCTAGATTTGTTTCTGGAAATTATCGCAGAATGCAATCAGTGACGGATATGATAAAGGAGCTGAAATGGAATTCATTGCAAGACAGGAGGAGGATGAGGAGGGTCATGGGAGTGTACAGGGCATATACTGGCGATGAGGCATGGAAAGATATTGCAATAGGTATGAATAGTAGTGCATGGAAGGGAAAAGATGACCATGACCACAGGCTGGCAGCTCGATTTCAGGCACAAGGGTGTGGGAAGATTCTCTTTTTTAGGTAAGGGTGTCAGGGATTGAATGAGTTACCAAGAGAAATGATGAATAATTTACCGAAAACTTTGAAAGAATTTAAAGATAAAATTTGTAGCAGATGTTCACTTGTAGTTTTGTGATCTGTCAGTTCAGTATTTAGTGACCACCACTTCTGAAATGGAGTAACAAATGCAGGTCTAGTATTATAGCAAAAAGCCATCCACAAATGCAAAATTACTTCATCTTTAGGCACCTCCTTATAGAACCATTGAGTTGAAAGATGTCGAAAATCACCTTTTGTTTTAAACCCTTGCATATGTATAGCGCTAAACGGTCGTTCTCTGTTTTGGAAATAATTGCTTCTATTTTTAATAATATCTATGCAAAGAGTTCCAAGAACGAGTATACTCCAATGTGACACATCTCTCAAGTACTGTAGATGGTTTCTTTAGCATCTTGTTTGCTTCGTGAAGATCAGTTGGCGTCATCTAATTTATTTATTTCATCACCGTGAGAATCATTCTATTGATGAGCTTTGGCTAGCCATCAATTTTGTAACATATCTGAAGACGGAACCAGATATGCTCTGAGCTGCATTAATTTTAGCTTGTTTGTCTTTCCTCTGCTAAAATCCACGTTTTCTCTTCGATGTATAAATTCCTCCATGCATTTTTCATTTTTTGGTACAAACAGCTAAATGAAACGTAATCCGTCAGTATCCCGGAGGTAATGATACATTTTTTGTGCGTATTGCCTTAGTTATAAAGATGAAAAACTTATGTTCTGTTACCAATAACTTAATTTGAATTAACAAAAAATAAAGTTACTGATCTTTTATGAGGGACGCAAAATTCAATTGTTTTGGAGTTTTTAGTTTTATTGTTTAAATTGTAAAGAATTAGCATTCAAAAACATATTTTTGAGTACCTAGAATTATTTTCTATTATTTTTGTTAATTATTTGACACTTTCCATAACCATAAAATACCATCAGGGTCAGAAAAGAACAAGAGCTGACGAAAAGGAAATCGAGAGAAACGATAACAGAAGTGGCGTGGTCCAAATAGAAGCATTTCCAGACCCTGTTGAGGTCGCATGGGTGCAAATTTAGTACCCGTGTGCCACAAGTAGTGAGTCACTGAGGGATACTGTCAGAGAAGCAACTCTTACATGGTGTACTTAGCAAGTGATGTATTTCACTACCTGCCTCGGACATAATATACGCTCCTAAACATGACGCCAGATGTACCGAAGACCGGCACCACCTGTAAGTTTTAGATCCCTAACGCCACCCCTTAGCATACAAAAAAATGTTTTAAACGGCTCGAAGGTTCGTTTAATTTATGATTAAAGCTCAATTTTTATTGAGAAACATTAGTTCGACATGTCGATTTAAGGAACACGTAAGAATTTAGGTACCGATATGCAACACAGAGGTTTCCATGATAGAAATATTCTTCTCGTCTAAACTACGGAATCATACACGTATTTCATCGCGATCACATTTTCATATTCTCGTTCAGTAGAAAACAAAACAAATTTACATGAACGGAAAGTTAAAGTACTTACCGACGTTGCAGTTTCGCTAACAAGATAAATGCTTCAGACTTGAAACTGTGGTAAGCACACGTTCTCCAAAGCTGTTCAGAAACGACAGACAATACCATCACCGAATACCTGGATCCTTTCAGACTGGTATGGAACCTGACGGTGATTTTTTTTTCGGCTTTACGCCTCGTCGACGTCTAAGTCATTAGAGGTGGGAGTGGACTGGGGGCAAGGAACGGGAAGGAATTCGGCCTTGGCTTTTTTCTGAAGGAAGCATCCCGGCATTCAACTGGAGTAATTTGGAGAAACCATGGAAAACCCAAATCTGGATGCCCGGACGGGGATTCAAACCCGTGTCCTCCCGAATGCGAGGCCAGAGCGCTAACGCTCACCCACCACGCTGAACTTCATACAATTTCATGTCGACTATAGGGGGACTTATCAGTGGTTATAAACGACTGTAAATCTGATAACTCGAAATGTACTCTATTTATAACTACACGAATCTGTCAGAAGATAAATTCAAAATTACGGACCCGTAGAAAATACTTCAAGGTACTCGCGAAATTTAGATTGAAAGGTAATTGAATAATAAGTAAGCAAAACAATTAAAAAATTTAAAAATTGTATTTAGTGACACACATAATACGTCTGAGGTTAGTTAATTCATAACCGAACTTTGGAAATGGTAACCTAGACTATGCGTGTTCTACCATATACTTGGCTGGTTTTTTATTTAGTTTCAGAAGAAAATACACTTTTCTTTAAATAATTACGAGAAATTACAATTTAACTATCTAATTACCCTTATTTTAGTAATTTTCGGTTTCTTTCCTTTAATTTTAATACTACCTGGCTTCGAAAATAATCGTCCAAGAAAAATTAAATTGTAGTCACCGCCGCTTCTATCAAACGAAACAACAGTGATGGACGTCATGTACGATTTCCGGTGAGTTTTGGAGCCATAGAACGATACTACCTTTGTTTAAGTGCGCAGTGTTGCTAATAATTGCACACTACTGTAACGAAAGCGCAGGTCACTGGAATGGATTTGAAAAAACGCTAGATCAACTTAAAATAGTAAAAGTAGAAGTGGTTTGACACCAAAGGATACGAAAAAAATCATTTTTTGTATCACACTATTTTCGATTATTTCTTTTCATGAATTGCTGGTGTCACCCCCAAATGGGTAACACCCAGGGTGGACCGCCCCCCTGTACCCCCCCCCACCCCCCACCCCCTTAGCTACGCCACTGGGTCTCATTCTGAGAACGTTAGAAAATTTAATATCTTTATAGGTAGCGGTAGAGAACACAGATGTTCAAGTGGAGGATTGGTGAGATAACGACACTGACTTTTTCAGGGGGGTTGGCAAGTGTGGTAACGATATTGATCTCAGAGTTCCGTATATGACTGCCACAGTAGGAACCGTAAATGAAAACGCCGAGAGAAGGAAAGGCGCCATTAAATGCTTTTATCCGTTCAGAAGATTCAGAAGCAAACCCAAGAGCTTCTCTCTACAGAGCTAATAGCCAAATATCTTTCTTCCGTCGATATGAGCTCGTATATTGGAATTATATTCTTTTCAGTTCTCCTCCAGCTAGTATCTGAAGTACGACCAGGTCTCTGTCATTATAGACTCTACTATATTTAAACTGTTTGTCCACATTTATTTCCTGGTTGAATAGTTTATGAAATGTAACAGTTGGCCAGAATAAAGTGACTTCTTTCGGCAAACATTGCTCCTAGAACCTCTTGACGTCATAACGAAGGACTTGTGTGCTAATTACCTTAACCCGTCTGTTGAACACGTCCCGGATATATAGCGCTATTTACGTTCAATTACCCAGCGTACAGATTTCTTGCCAGTTATATGACACAAGCCATCATGAGTTCTGTACCATTTATGATTATGGCATTGCATGTTGTTTCATCACATACTAAATATTTTCTTAATAGATTCGTTTTAAGACTGCACTTCCTCTGGGAACGGCTGGTAACAGAGAACTAGAATAATAATATGTCGTAATTTGAAATTTCTGTACAGATTGTTGGTATATTTTGCCATTCTCGAGGTTAAGCGGCTAAAGTTTGGTTAAGCGGCTAAAGTTTGGTTACGACAGTTTTAGTGAAATCAGGTTTTTTAGAGTAAACGTTAGACAGGCAGTATGGCTCCTAGGTAAACTCCAGCTTTTGTAATTTCTCTGACACTATCCGAAAATGAGGGATCGGAGAGTTGAGGATAGACGCTATTGCTCATGCCGTTTAATCTATACTTATAACAAAACGGTCACCGGTATAAAGACTGCACATTTAAGATATTTTTCAAAAAATGTAATCTACAGAAAAGGAATAAACTGGTTAAAAAAATGTCTGTCTGTATGCGTTTGGATGAACTGGATTCACTAATAATTATATATCGGAATTTGAGAGGGTTTCGTTTAACGTACAACCCATTGTTTCGCCGGTAAAACTTGGTATGTGTTATTCTGATATAATGTCAAAAAATTATAAATTAAAGAATTAATGTCAGATGTTTCGTTGAACGCGATTCACAAAAAAGCCACTTGAATGATTTTGATAGAGTTTTTATTAATCCCATGAGTAAATTAGGGTATGTTTCACTTTGATATGACGTCGAAAAAAATGAGATATTAAGGATAATTTTTCGCTGAACTCGATTGATGCAAATACTACTAGTTTATATTGATAGGGTAGCCCTTGGACCTACGGGCAAAGTAGCGTAGGTTTCAGTTTGATGTGACGTTGTAAATTAATAAATTTAAAATACTGCTGGTTGGATTTTAATGTGGTTTCGATTAATGTACAGCGATTGGTCCAACCGGTAAAACAGGATATGTTTCAATTTGATGTGATATCGTAAGGCAATATGTTTAATATAATCCTTCATTGAATGCGTTTCTTGCAAAAATTACTGGTCGGATTTCTATGGGGTTCGACTAACTTACTGCGAATAAAATAAGATGTCTTTTGGTGTCGGAAAAATAAAAAAAATACCAAAATTAAAATTATTTTATGTTAAACACGATTCACAAATAAATAATGGTCGGAATTTGATGAGATTTTGATTAATATACAGCCCATAATAGCGCGTGTGAAATAAGATATGTTTAATTTTGATGTGACAGCGAAAAAAATTTAAAAATTCAGTATAATTTTAGGTTGAGTGCGACTGGATGTGGCTGAATTTTTAAGGAGTTTTGATCAATTTATAGTCTGTGGCGATATGATTAAAATGGAAAATGTTTTATTTGGATTTGTGAAAAAAGATTAATTTGCTTGTTTCTCTCTTTTTAGTTGAACCCAGTTCACGAAAATTGTTGTGATCGGATTTTAATGGGTATTTGATTAATGTGACATGGGTAAAATAGGGTATGTTTCATTTTTAATACGATGTTGGAAAAATGAGAAATTTTTCGTATTTGTTACAATTTTTCTTTGAACGTTATTCATGCAAAAGCTACAGGTCGAATTTTGATGGGGTTTCTATTAATGTAAAGACAGTACTAATGCAGGTAGAAAAATTAGAAATTTAGTATAATTTTTCGTCGAATGCGAGTCATGAAAAAACTACTGGTTGGAGTTTGATGGAGTTTCGATTAATGAATAGCATGTGATCCGTATGCCACCATACTGTTTATTGCATTTTAATATAATGTCACAAAGATAGTAGGATTTTGATTAATGTACAATCCGTGGTTCTGCAGGCAAATTTGAATGTTTTGTTTTGATGTGTCGTCGAAAACCTGAGGAATTAGAGTCAGAAAATTATTATCGATTTAAAGGTAAGTTTCATTTGCAGTAGAAATTTTTATCGTCATTTTAGCTAAAAAGTGGTTTCGTATTATCTGGTGAATGAAGTTACAGTGAGTAGTGGAGACCGTTCATGTGAAACGATTTTTGCTAGCCACAGGGGCCGTGGATGATGTAGTTGCTGACCATGCTGTTTTAACAGAGTTGTGTGAACAATAACAGTCGACGCGAACGAAGTTGCAGGCAACTGCTGGTGTTATATAATTTATTATGAGTAACATAGAATAATAAACATTGCAACTGATTGCATTCAATTAGCAGTATCATCTTGAATGCTGCACTCGATCCTTTGTTATTTTCAGGCCGGAGATGGGCCGCCCGAGAGCAGATCGTCGCCTCTCCGTGCCTGAGACCATCATGCGACGCTACGAGGTCTCCAGGCAACAGTGTCGAGAAATGGGACCAAGTCGCGCCTCCGAGCCTCCACCTGCTTCTACAAGTACGCTAACGTCTCTGAAATCATAGCACTTATCGCTGTTTGATTTTGGGGCGGCCATTGTGAGGTGTCTTTCCGGAATTCCGGACCCCCCCCCCCCTATCTGGTCGGACTCCCCCTAAAATGACGTGAGATTTTGACGGAGACGTCCCCCCCCCCTTGCTATCGACCTCGTACTTAATTGAGACTTTTTTTAGCTCTTATGTTTCCAAGCACGGTTTCCCCCCCCCTCCCCCTAAGGTCGGTTCCCGCGTAATTTCTACACCATATACCCCCACAAGCCGACATTAGCGTCATTTGTGAGCTATTTTTGTTAGCTCTACTATCCTTCAAGAATTTCAATACCTAACGTAATTAATGGATGCCCCTTTACACTTAAATGACAAGCAGTTATGTCACGCAAGAATAACAGATACATGCTGTCCCATAAATAGATGTGCAAAGAGGAGGCGGAGAGCTTCAAACTATTCAGAATTACATTGGGAGCCATGAACTGAAACACACTGGTCGCGCTAGGCGGCGCTGTTCATGAAAGCGCGTGGGCGTGATGGACAGATTGCCTGGTCTCACGCTCCACGGGTTTTAGAAGCCTCGAAATCTTTCATTGGGGATCACTGAAATCCGTTTTATATGAAACACTGTCGATTCTGAAATTCAATGATCATATGCGCTGCTACAGATATCCTGCACTCCATGGTCTGGCGGTTTAATGCATGCATCGAAAGTATTGGTGGAAACTTTGAACATCTCCTGAAACATTATTGAAATCGAAACAAATGTTTCCTTCATAATCTCTGCTGTGTGTCCTTTCATTTCTTGTACACTCTTTGGCACAAAAAAAAAGAAAAAAAAGACTGTGGGCGCCTGAGACTAGACTGAGAGTAGATTTTTTAAATAATTTTATGGATGTCATCATAGACCAAATACCAAAAATATTGAAAACGTGCATCTAATGGCTGAGCGTTAACGCTATGGCTCCGCATTTGGGAGAGCGCGGGTTTGACTCCTTATCCGGCTATCCAGATTTGGGTTTTCCTTCGTTTCTCCAAGTCACTCCGGGTGAATGGCGGGATTATTTCTTCTAAAACAATGGTGCGAATTCCTTCCCGTTCCTTGTCTCCATTCTCTTCCCACCTTTAATGACTTAGAAGTCGACGAATCGCAAAGCCAGACGCATAATAAGAAATTGCTACAGTAATATTATTTAGTTTTTATTCTTGTTGACGACGGTGCGAACTCGTTGTAGTCCACCTAACGTCTCCAGACGATGCGATTTCGACGAGGTTGAAGCCCGAGAAGATTTCTTTCAGTGTTATCTCCGCGAAAGCTTTCATATAGTTACGTGTGCAGTTTGCTAAGATGCACTCAGTTATGAGTCTTTCTTAAGTATGTTATTCCCTGGTGCAAGTAGGTACGATTCGACGTTATATTTTATGCATAAGTCATTTGTAGGTTCGACTTGTTTAAAATAAAAGTAGTGCTATTACGATGAGGCGGCGCCATCTTGTTTTTTCCCCCTCCCCCACTCCCCCCCCCCTCCCCCCGCCGCGCACGTACCGCCAGACCACCCACGTCGCGCAGGTGTTCGCCTGGCCACGTGCCCACCATAAATCATCAACACCTGTCATCAAGCTGTCAAGAAGGCCACGTGCCACGTTGTTACGGGTCATAAATTGTATGCTAATGTGAATAGTATGCTAATGAGGCTACGCGGCACTTCTTAACCTGAGTTACGGGTCATAAATCGTACACTAATGTGAATAATATGCTAATGAGGCTACGCGGCACTTCTTAACCTGAGTTACGGGTCATAAATCGTATTCTAATGAGTGTCGTGTGACCAAATCGTCTAAATGGCTTTATTATTTATTTTTTAAACCTCAATTACGGTACAATGTTCACTTTTTCTTTTTATTTTATTACATTCTTGTGGTGTGACGTATCGAAGGTGGGCCGGCGCCAACTTGTGGTCAGTTTGTGGTCATTCCCGCCACCCTCCCCTTCCCCGCCGCGCACGTGCCGCGCAGGTGTTCGCCTCAGATCATAAATGGGAATAATATGCTAATGAGGCTACGCAGCGGGGTCGTCGCGGGGATTACGTAATATTTCCGGCAGTGCAAGACCCTACCCTGGGGGCACAAATCTGTACCTAGGTGAATGTGTATGAATGTTTTGCAAATAGTGTTTGTGTGAAGAGGAAATATACCGTTTATCTGTGTATCTAGTTGGTAAATATATACAGTGCACTGCTCAGGTTGCTGCAAAAACATGTATACCAGTATAGTTCAAATATTTCAATGCTGTACATATTAAAAAAAAAAATTATGGAAAGTTAAAATTTATTCACAAATTCGCCTATTCCTCTTAGGCAGGTGGTCGTGGGTTCAAAGTTCTAAAACATATAATTTAAGATTTAATCTTTAAATAGTGTTACAACATATCAATTTACAAGTAATTTTTCTACCAAGTGCAGAGAAATTTATTCTATGAGAATCTGTCCAGCCGTTTTCGAGATACTAGTTTTAACGTTATATGATGTTGAATAAGCCGCCCGCCCGCTGACTTGAATGAATTTCATATACCCCGCAGCCGGCAGGCCACCCCAACCCTACCTGGAGCCGCAATGTATTATACTGTTTGGCCCCGCACGAAAAAAAAATCCCATCGACCGCCATTAATTTCTTTGTCCGCCCATCTGTTTTGAGAGGTGTCCTCCTAACGAAACGTTCTTAGGTGCCGCCACCCCTTCATGATATATTAATTGTAGATTGCACTTGAATTCAGAGTACAGATACATTATTTTTTATTCGTTGAATACGAAATAACGAAATCCTTGATAATTTCCAACATGAATACGACAAAAACATTCTGAAAGCTGTGAACATTTCAACGATTGGGCAAATAAATCTGGTATTTCAGATAGTGTACTAAGTACCTAGGTTATATTCCCAAACATCGCCACAGTATGTGTGGAGTAAGAACAAACGACATTATTGATACTGGCTGGTACTGTGAGTAAGCATTCAGCCACGGCCTTTTGAAGGAATCATCCCGGTATTCTCCTGGAGTAATTTCGGAAACCATGGAAAACCGAAATCCGTATAGCTGGAAGAGGATTCGAATCTTGCGTCCTCCCGAATGAGAGGCCAGAGCGTTACCTCTCACCCACCACGCTCTGTCACAGAATTCTCACATTTACTCAATAAAGAGGGCGACGGCTGCAGAAAAACCTAATTAACCCACAGAAAGACTTGGGATATCAGCATCGAAGGGGTCAGAACCGGGAAAAAGCGTTAATAAGCTGACTCTGTCGAAATGAATTTGCTTCTCCCTGCCATGTGTGCTCCATTTCTTTTTCTTTATGGGCATGAAAGCTGTACCGAGAGAAAAGAATTGAAGCTTTCGAAATGTATTTGTATCGTCGTCTCTTACACATATCTTGGGGTGCTGAAAATCTCAAACGAAGAAGTACTTCATAGGATAGAGAAACAGAAAGAACCGCTCCCCTATGTGGACCGCTACATACAGGCAGGAAAATACTTTCATCACTAAAGACAAAAAAAAAAACTTCGTTCTATAGCGCCTTAAGCTTTGAGTTACAAACGACATTATTGATACTGGCTGGTACTGTGAGTAAGCATTCAGCCATGGCCTTTTGAAGGAATCATCCCGGTATTCTCCTGGAGTAATTTCGGAAACCATGGAAAACCGAAATCCGTATAGCCGGAAGAGGATTCGAATCTTGCGTCCTCCCGAATGAGAGGCCAGAGCGTTACCTCTCACCCACCACGCTCTGTCACAGAATTCTCACATTTACTCAATAAAGAGGGCGACGGCTGCAGAAAAAGAAAATTCCAGATAACCCTATCAATAAAAGTCAATAAGACCAAGCAAGTGTGCACATTAAAATATTCAGGCACTGTGGTGGACGAGCAGGGTGACTGCAAGAAAGAAATCAAAGAGTTGTACAGTGAAAGTTAACTCACTAAGAGGAGAAACGTTTTTTTTTTTTTTTGATTAAAGGGAATAAAGTCTTCGAACTGCCAACATTTTTTCTTGAAATTACGATTTGCATGCTCGATATTTGCTATATTTTCGACACACATGCCAGTAGGTAGTAATTGATCAATAATGGTTTGCTCTCGTGCTATGTAGTAGTGTGTCTACATGCACCTTAAGGAGTTGTGTGTGTAGTATCTACAATGTTTTTTTGACGAAAAGTGGGACTGGGGATAAGGAACGGTAAGGAATTCGGCCATGGCCTTTTGAAGGAAGCATCCAGGCATTTGCCCGGAGTGATTAGGGGAAACGATGGAAAACCCAAATCTGGATGCCCGGACGGGGATTCGAACCCGCGTCCTCCCGAATGCCAGACCAGAGTTCAGAATGTTCGGCTCACCATGATGACTTAGTTTCTACCCCGGCTATTGCTATCTGTAGGTTTGAAGGAGTTGTGTGCTAAACTCCTAGCAGCTTTACAGAGTGGCGAGACTTCAACCTTATCGTATTACATTGCCTAGGAGGAACGATTATTCCCCGACTTTTATGGAGGCCTGGAGCAGCTGACTTGTTTCTCGTAAATTTTCAATCTCTTCACGCGGTTCCATGCTATTAATAGCACTCTGCAGTCTATAATAAAGCGTTATACTTTGCCCATGTATGTTTAATTGCAAATAATTGATAATTTATTGCTGTATGATGCAACCTTTCCATCATGATAGGGTGCGCATGGGATTGAAAAAACAAATATGAGCATCATAGCACTGAATGTATTCGATCCAAGGTGATGATTTTTTTATTCATAGCCAATTCATTCTCCCTGCATGCTGCATCTAGTGGATTGACCCCCGTCTGGCCGGGTTTCAGACGTTTTTCCAGTTTCGTCTCGGGTCCACAGAACTGGTAAGTTGGAATGTGTGCCTCAAATGGCATTTTATCGATGGGCTTGTTTAAGAAGCCACGTTCCTTCACCTTCCGTGTACCTGCACAGCCCCTCCAACACACACATCACATTACCGTCAAGGGTTGCAAAGGTTGAAAACTACAGATGTTATCGATCAAAGGGCAAAGGTTAGGAAAACCATGTCATGAGTATTCACAACGCATACAATCTTCCAATCATGATAGGGTGAGCAAAGGATGAAAGCAAAATATGTGTGCATCACAGAACTCAATGTATTCGATCAAAGGTGCTGACATAACGTATCAGACACATTAACACACACACAAGTCATAATAAAAACCACTATCATGAAGGTGGAATAAGTTAGCGTAAGTTCAGGTTAATTCTTATTTTCCATAAATTCGGAGTGTATGTGAAGCGATAACTTTATATATATATATATATATATATATATATATATATATATATAATGAGGGTGGGATGCACTTAAGAAACCATGACACCCTTGCACTAATTGAGGTTATTGAGATTAACCCTAGTTTTGGACTAAAAAACCATGAAACCCTTACAGTTATTGAGGTTATTGTAGATAATTTAGGTTAGGCAGGCTCAGCATGTTACATTGTGTTAGCTTAGGATAACGAGCTCGCGCGTTAACCTAAGCTAACACGTAACATGCTGAGCCTGCCTAACCTAAATTATCTACAATAACCTCAATAACTGTAAGGGTTTCATGGTTTTTTAGTCCAAAACTAGGGTTAATCTATGTCAGCACCTTTGATCGAATACATTGAGTTCTGTGATGCACACATATTTTGCTTTCATCCTTTGCTCACCCTATCATGATTGGAAGATTGTATGCGTTGTGAATACTCATGACATGGTTATCCTAACCTTTGCCCTTTGATCGATAACATCTGTAGTTTTCAACCTTTGCAACCCTTGACGGTAATGTGATGTGTGTGTTGGAGGGGCTGTGCAGGTACACGGAAGGTGAAGGAACGTGGCTTCTTAAACAAGCCCATCGATAAAATGCCATTTGAGGCACACATTCCAACTTACCAGTTCTGTGGACCCGAGACGAAACTGGAAAAACGTCTGAAACCCGGCCAGACGGGGGTCAATCCACTAGATGCAGCATGCAGGGAGAATGAATTGGCTATGAATAAAAAAATCATCACCTTGGATCGAATACATTCAGTGCTATGATGCTCATATTTGTTGTTTCAATCCCATGCGCACCCTATCATGATGGAAAGGTTGCATCATACAGCAATAAATTATCAATTATTTGCAATTAAACATACATGGGCAAAGTATAACGCTTTATTATAGACTGCAGAGTGCTATTAATAGCATGGAACCGCGTGAAGAGATTGAAAATTTACGAGAAACAAGTCAGCTGCTCCAGGCCTCCATAAAAGTCGGGGAATAATCGTTCCTCCTAGGCAATGTAATACGATAAGGTTGAAGTCTCGCCACTCTGTAAAGCTGCTAGGAGTTTAGCACACAACTCCTTCAAACCTACAGATAGCAATAGCCGGGGTAGAAACTAAGTCATCATGGTGAGCCGAACATTCTGAACTCTGGTCTGGCATTCGGGAGGACGCGGGTTCGAATCCCCGTCCGGGCATCCAGATTTGGGTTTTCCATCGTTTCCCCTAATCACTCCGGGCAAATGCCTGGATGCTTCCTTCAAAAGGCCATGGCCGAATTCCTTACCGTTCCTTATCCCCAGTCCCACTTTTCGTCAAAAAAACATTGTAGATACTACACACACAACTCCTTAAGGTGCATGTAGACACACTACTACATAGCACGAGAGCAAACCATTATTGATCAATTACTACCTACTGGCATGTGTGT
The DNA here is from genome assembly GCA_031002005.1 of Vandiemenella viatica. Lineage (NCBI taxonomy): Eukaryota > Metazoa > Arthropoda > Insecta > Orthoptera > Morabidae > Vandiemenella > Vandiemenella viatica. The sequence continues at coordinate 376,434,909 of CM061921.1, forward strand.
CGAAAATATAGCAAATATCGAGCATGCAAATCGTAATTTCAAGAAAAAATGTTGGCAGTTCGAAGACTTTATTCCCTTTAATCAAAAAAAAAAAAACGTTTCTCCTCTTAGTGAGTTAACTTTCACTGTACAACTCTTTGATTTCTTTCTTGCAGTCACCCTGCTCGTCCACTACAGTGCCTGAATATTTTAATGTGCACACTTGCTTGGTCTTATTGACTTTTATTGATAGGGTTATCTGGAATTTTCTTTTTCTGCAGCCGTCGCCCTCTTTATTGAGTAAATGTGAGAATTCTGTGACAGAGCGTGGTGGGTGAGAGGTAACGCTCTGGCCTCTCATTCGGGAGGACGCAAGATTCGAATCCTCTTCCGGCTATACGGATTTCGGTTTTCCATGGTTTCCGAAATTACTCCAGGAGAATACCGGGATGATTCCTTCAAAAGGCCATGGCTGAATGCTTACTCACAGTACCAGCCAGTATCAATAATGTCGTTTGTAACTCAAAGCTTAAGGCGCTATAGAACGAAGTTTTTTTTTGTCTTTAGTGATGAAAGTATTTTCCTGCCTGTATGTAGCGGTCCACATAGGGGAGCGGTTCTTTCTGTTTCTCTATCCTATGAAGTACTTCTTCGTTTGAGATTTTCAGCACCCCAAGATATGTGTAAGAGACGACGATACAAATACATTTCGAAAGCTTCAATTCTTTTCTCTCGGTACAGCTTTCATGCCCATAAAGAAAAAGAAATGGAGCACACATGGCAGGGAGAAGCAAATTCATTTCGACAGAGTCAGCTTATTAACGCTTTTTCCCGGTTCTGACCCCTTCGATGCTGATATCCCAAGTCTTTCTGTGGGTTAATTAGGTTTTTCTGCAGCAGTCGCCCTCTTTATTGAGTAAATGTGAGAATTCTGTGACAGAGCGTGGTGGGTGAGAGGTAACGCTCTGGCCTCTCATTCGGGAGGACGCAAGATTCGAATCCTCTTCCGGCTATACGGATTTCGGTTTTCCATGGTTTCCGAAATTACTCCAGGAGAATACCGGGATGATTCCTTCAAAAGGCCGTGGCTGAATGCTTACTCACAGTACCAGCCAGTATCAATAATGTCGTTTGTTCTTACTCCACACATACTGTGGCGATGTTTGGGAATATAACCTAGGTACTTAGTACACTATCTGAAATACCAGATTTATTTGCCCAATCGTTGAAATGTTCACAGCTTTCAGAATGTTTTTGTCGTATTCATGTTGGAAATTATCAAGGATTTCGTTATTTCGTATTCAACGAATAAAAAATATGTATCTGTACTCTGAATTCAAGTGCAATCTACAATTAATATATCATGAAGGGGTGGCGGCACCTAAGAACGTTTCGTTAGGAGGACACCTCTCAAAACAGATGGGCGGACAAAGAAATTAATGGCGGTCGATGGGATTTTTTTTTCGTGCGGGCCCAAACAGTATAATACATTGCGGCTCCAGGTAGGGTTGGGGTGGCCTGCCGGCTGCGGGGTATATGAAATTCATTCAAGTCAGCGGGCGGGCGGCTTATTCAACATCATATAACGTTAAAACTAGTATCTCGAAAACGGCTCGACAGATTCTCATAGAATAAATTTCTCTGCACTTGGTAGAAAAATTACTTGTAAATTGATATGTTGTAACACTATTTAAAGATTAAATCTTAAATTATATGTTTTAGAACTTTGAACCCACGACCACCTGCCTAAGAGGAATAGGCGAATTTGTGAATAAATTTTAACTTTCCATAATTTTTTTTTTTTAATATGTACAGCATTGAAATATTTGAACTATACTGGTATACATGTTTTTGCAGCAACCTGAGCAGTGCACTGTATATATTTACCAACTAGATACACAGATAAACGGTATATTTCCTCTTCACACAAACACTATTTGCAAAACATTCATACACATTCACCTAGGTACAGATTTGTGCCCCCAGGGTAGGGTCTTGCACTGCCGGAAATATTACGTAATCCCCGCGACGACCCCGCCGCGTAGCCTCATTAGCATATTATTCCCATTTATGATCTGAGGCGAACACCTGCGCGGCACGTGCGCGGCGGGGAGGGGGAGGGTGGCGGGAATGACCAAAAACTGACCACAAGTTGGCGCCGGCCCGCCTTCGATACGTCACACCACAAGAATGTAATAAAATAAAAAGAAAAAGTGAACATTGTACCGTAATTGAGGTTTAAAAAATAAATAATAAAGCCATTTAGACGATTTGGTCACACGACACTCATTAGAATACGATTTATGACCCGTAACTCAGGTTAAGAAGTGCCGCGTAGCCTCATTAGCATATTATTCACATTAGAGTACGATTTATGACCCGTAACTCAGGTTAAGAAGTGCCGCGTAGCCTCATTAGCATACTATTCACATTAGCATACAATTTATGACCCGTAACAACGTGGCACGTGGCCTTCTTGACAGCTTGATGACAGGTGTTGATGATTTATGGTGGGCACGTGGCCAGGCGAACACCTGCGCGACGTGGGTGGTCTGGCGGCACGTGCGTGGCGGGGGGAGAAGGGGGTAGGGGGAAAAAACAAGATGGCGCCGCCTCATCGTAATAGCACTACTAATAAATGCAATAAAAAAAATATTGGCACGCCTAGACTCGAACCGAGGACCGCGCGTTTACAAGCCTAGAGGGTTAACCACAAGGCCATGGAGCTCAGGTTACCAGACATCTCGTGCAGTGTGTAAAGAACCCTATCCTTCCACGGAAATCTGTTACATTCAACTGGTCTTAGGGAATTTTCCGAAATAATATCTTTATAATCATTTCTATAGTTTTGTAGAACTAAAAATTCTGGTTCTTTTAACATTTCTATCCCCTGCTTGACCCATACACCTCATTATGTATAGTATTATTGTAAGGAATTAGCCAAATCGACATATAAATAAATATCGTTATAGTTTTACGCTAATCATTTGGAATAGAATGTATCACTGAACCTCACGATTGCCGCGCTTTATTGCAATCTTGTTAATTAGAACTTTAACGATATGTTTCACGATCCGAATTTAATAAAAGTATAGGTGAAACCGAATTTTGTTCGATTGAGGTATGGTCGGCCATATCTTGACAGCTAAACAGGAAAATACATTACTTGCCTCGGGATTGGTCAGTAGCCTTTTACTGAAATGTAGGGGAAGATTGATGAACTACCGTGCCAATAAGAATCGTCGATGGGTGTAGACTTCCTGTTACGTTACAGGCATTGACTTAAGGAAATGAATTACGGATGGCGTTGATTTGAATACCCGCCAATGGGATAGTTCGACGGGCGGAGCTAGCAGATGTGCTAAAGTTTCCTGGGAAGGCAAACTATCCGATGATGCCACATTGTGCAAAATAATTGACTTAGTCTCAGGCGCCCACAGTCAATTTTTTTTGTTAAGTAGTGTACTTAGGCCGCCACTTTCCCGTGACATTTGCACTCGCAGGTTACAATGCAATACTGAATTGTTTTGAATTTCTCCACCTCTTAATGCTTGTACCTCTGTTTATCGACAGGCTCTACACGTCCTGAATTACCACGTGCATAATTATAGAAAGCAGTGTCTGCAGATGTTTATCAACAAACAGTTGCTGCACATTAATGGGACTGAAATATGAGCGGTAACATTTAATGAGGGAACATTCATTCTGTTCACATTTCGATTAATTATCATTAATTACCAATTATCGATTTATTTCAGTTGAATGTTGTATTTTCACCCTTACTAGCTGGAACAAAAAAATTGAAGTCCACCATTCCACTGAGATGAGTGCATAAGAAAAGAATACATTCCCTGAGATATGGACGTCGACTGCAACCACCCTGCATACCGGCCGTTCTGACCGCAAGTTTTAAGCGGTTCTCCACTGTCAGCTAGGGGAACGCTGGGACGACCCTCAATTACTACACATTTCACTTACTTGTTAGAGAATACACGTACCATACGTACACCTTTCGCTGACAGATGGCAGCAAAAACATTCCTCTGCTAGGTTTAAATGGTCCAGGCCTAACAGGCTTTGTTCCAGCCGTGATCGGTTTTCCAGCCCTTCGCCATTTCTTGTGATCTACACTAAGCTGCCTGAGTAATCAGTCATCAGGCAACCGGCCTTCACGTAGTCCTTAGTAGCCCTAACAAGGGTAAAGAAAAAATTATTATTCCGAGATTGTTGTGCCATTTATCGTATGAGGGCGTGTGAACTGAAGACGGTGGTACAGCTATCGGGTGGTTATAGCTCCATATTGGAAGACTTATATCAACCACAGAAACACACTAAATATACTCTTTGCTGTTATATTCGTATATTAGCTTTATGTACTAGGAACAGATTACATATATTTTGTTTATCGCCCTAAAGCACGAGCACGCACACGATTTTGTTTATAACAAAGCATTAACCTACAGACCATTGATTGAGAAATTAAGGAATATTTTTCTAAAGTTTAAGAGCAAATTAAGTCAAATATTTCGGAAGATTATAAAAATCGTAACAAAAATAGATAACTATTCCCTACAGTATTGTTGAGCGATGAAAAATTAGAAATTTAAAACGAATTGTTGTAATTCCGAAACGTTTCGAGAAGATTAGGTTGATATCAAGCTATCAGTTTTAGGTACATGCTAGTGTACCTAAAACTTTTTTTACAAACATGTAAAAATGTATATCACTTTCTTTGAAACTATCTGTGGTCACGTGATGGATGGGAAAAGATAAAAAAATAAGTCTGGCATGGTTCCATGCACATACAAAGTACGGGCTCCGAGCTAACTTAGGTATAATACTGACGACGGCTGTGCTGGGGTTAAAATATAGACGCGTTAATTTTTGCAAACTAAATTATCATCACGTGGTGTACTTTGCTTCGTGAAACTCTAAACAGCTTCTCTATAAGAGGACAGAAAAGATGATTCGCTTCTTGAGACGTCGCCTTATAAAGGACATTTCAAAAATGCTCAAGAGATTTGGGCTGCAGAAATCAGTCGGAAAACTTCTGAGGTATTGAAACGAAGGGTACCTCAAAATAACGTAATCCTCCTAAAATTAAATTGTAATTGCATCTTTCTGGGTAAAATATTGATGAGCTAAAGTAATCACCTCCGCCACTAGGAATGATTCGGATTTCCCCGGTGCCGGTAACCTCATATTGTAAGATATGAGGTAGGAGGAGAAGGGACAACCTGGCTCCGGATGGTAGCGCCCTGTAAGGGTTACAGGTGAAACATGGCCAACGGCCTGAAAGGTCGTAGATGAGTGTCAGGTTTCCAGCGGTGGAGACGGTGAAAGAGCCTAGTGCAGCAAACCATAAACAAAAAGACGGGTTAAGCTTCCAAGTCCATTGCTTGGAGTAAAGGGGCATTCTATACTCCTTGGGGTGAGAATTTTTCCTTAAAGGCGGATGAGCCAACTTGTTAGGCAAACGGTATTAGGATGCAGAAGTCAAGGAGAACCTTATAAGATTGCCCAACTAACGGGCGGTGGTATGGTGGATAAAGGCTCTCCTGCAAAATATTCAGGAAAAGTTTCCCGTTCCGAGGGGACTGCTGAAGAGAACAAACACAAGAAACGGAATGAAGGAGAAAAAAGAAAGGAGAATAGCAACATAAAACATCCAATCAAAGTGGAAGGCTGGAAAATGTAAAACAAGAGATAAAGAGAATGAGAATTGGCATATTAGGGAATTCAGAAATAAGATGGCCTGAACCTGAGACTACAGAATAACTCGCTCAGGGTCAGCCCCAGAAAAGCCGGGGCAATCTGGGTTAGCAATAATAATGAATAGAGAAATGGGTCTAAGAGTAAAAGGATATGTACTATCTAATGAGAGGTTAATACTGGTAAGACTGGAAACAAAACCAAAAGACGCTGTAGTGGTCCAAATTTACGTGCCAACAACGTATCATAATGATCAGGAAGTAGGCCATATGTACGAATACATGGAAACAGCTATTAGCATAATAAAAGGTAGTAAAAATCTTATTATACTTGGTGATATGAACGTTGTGATGGGAGAATGGAAGGAAGAAGACATAGTTAGAAAATATGATTTGGGAAAGAGGAATGAAAAGGTGATAAACTGGTCGAATTATGTACGAAGAAACAGTTAGTAATTCGAAATATTGGGTTAATCACCACAAAAGCAGAAGGTACACTTGGAAAATGCCGGGTGACGTCTTTAGGTACCAGATTGACTACATAAAAGTAAAAAAAATCGTTATGAACCAAGTTAAAAGATAGAGTTACCCAGGTGCCGATGCAGACACAGATCACAATCTGGTAATGGAGAAGGGGGTATTGAAGTGTAAAAGGTTGGGTAAAAGAACTGTTACCAGTAAATGGAATATAGAAAAGTTCAAAGATAAAAGTATTACAAAGCTATACCAACAGAGAACTGATGAAATAAATATAACTGAGATAGTAGAAAATGTAGGGAAATGATGGACTCGCATTAAGTAGGACCTGACGGAGGCTGCTGATGAAATTTTATGGAAAAAATAAATCATTTCAAGAAATGGATTTCCAAGGAAATACTGGATAAAATAGAAGAGAGAACACACTTAGAGGGATGCATAAGAAATGCATAAGAAAAAATACAGATCGTTGAGCAATACTATTAACAAGAACTACAAGAGAAAATCATTATAGGAGTATCTGTGCCGAAATAGAGGAAAATATAAGGAACTAGCTGTTATGCGCGACTTCGTACGCGTGGACTTAGAATTTTATTGCTAGTAGCTGTAAGTTACGTAAGATTTGTCCCAAGAAACATCTAAAGATCCGAGGAAATGGGGGGGGGGAGGGGGGTTAACTGAGGGCAGCTTCAATGTCAGCTTTAACTTCTCTTCTTTCTTGAGCATGAGCATCAAATTATTGAGTTCTAATGACTTTGGCTGCTCCTTATGTCTTGTTTACGCCTGCGAGGCATGTTAAAGAGGAATACAAAATAAACTGATGGCAGAAACTTCTAGGCAAACAGAAAGTAATAGTACAATGCAGCACAAATCGACATCTAAATAATAAATTTTCTCTGTAAATGAAATTTATTAACAGATCATACACTAACTGAGTGCGAGAGAAGCACAGCCTGAGCGACTGATTTAACACTACACACTTACAAACGAACCTTTCAATATGTTATCTAAACTTCACGACTAAAGTTGATGTCAAGCCGGAAAAATGAATCCTGTTTCCTTCCAAAAGATACAAAGTATTTCCTTGTCAAATTCCATCAATATTGGTATAGCCATTTATTCGTCAAAATGTAACAAAAAGACAGAGACTTAGTTTCGCATTTATAACATTATTAATGTAGATCACACACAAACTGCCTGTGAAAGAAACAAAGCTTGAGGACCAGTATAGCTTAAATAAAGTCCACCTACGATTTGTCACACATTCCACTCCTGAATTTATAGGACCTACATTTTAAAATGGAATCCTTACTACAGAACTTCCAGGTTCGGCTCATATAATGAAAAACAATTCTTAAACATTTTTGCTCCCACAGGGAATTGAACCGGAAACTATAACGGGAGCTTTAGAAAGCAAGACACTTTATCCACTGTTCTACCCGCCACTCTGCTGGTAAGCATTACAGAGAAGTATACATGCTATGCGTTTATATTTCACAGTTCAGTTAGTTTTTCATAATTGCATGACAGTATGTATTATTTATACAAAAAAAAATAGTATGCTATGTCCTTCCTAAAAGCAAATAGCATCTCCTTGTCGAATTCCCTCACGATCGGAATAGCCTGAAAACCTAACGAACAGACATACAGAGAGATAGAGTTACTTTCGCATTTATAATATTAGTATAGATGCCAATATGGTATTTGCATAAAACTTTCTTTGGTAAGCGATATAGCAAAGGCAATTCAATGAGCAAAACAAGTGCTAACATCCTCAGCGATCAGGGCGAAATTGTGAACAGGTGGAAGCAATACATAGAAAACCTGTACGAGGATGCAAAATTAGGCGAAATCAAGATTCTAGAAAGAGTGGATGAAGTGGAAGAAGAAAACAAAGAATGCAGTATATTAAGACAGGAATTTGAAGTCGAATTAGGGAGATTAAAGAAATAGAAGGCACCAGGTATAGATCATTTGAATGCAGAACTACTGCAAAAAGTGGTCCTTTAATGAAAGATAGATTGTTCAAACTGATAGAGGATATTTATAAGGAAGGAAAACTACCTTCAGATTTTGAGAAAAATGTAATCATTCTCTTAATGCTAAAAAATGTGAATAGTATTCAACAATAAGCTTAGAAGCCCATGCATAAAAATTATCACCAGTTTAGTACTACAACGAATGGAAAAACAAGTAGAAGAGTTTCTAACGGAAGACCAATTTAGTCTCAGAAAAAGAAGGGCTACAAGGGAAGCACTGATGCTAAAATTATAAAAGAGGCTAGAGAAAAGCAAAACAAACAACCCATTTAGGTTTCATAGATATTGAAAAAGCATTTAATAATGTTAAATATATGAAGATGTTTGAGATCTTCAGAAAACTAGGTGTACAATGCACTGATAGGTGGCCAATATAGAACCTGTTCAAAAATGAAAGAGCGTTAATAAAAATTGTAAATAAACAAGAGGAAACAGTAATACGTAAAGGAGTCAGACATGGATGTGGCCCGTCTTCTATAATATTCAAGACTCACTGGAGAAGATCAGGAACGAAATTGAAGATTGGATAAAGATACAGAGAGCGCTAGTAAATATGATTCGATTCGCAGATGACATGATTGTAGCAGAAAGAGAAGAGGAGTTTAAGAATATTTTGGAAAGAATGGAGGAAACAATTGGAAATGAGTACAATATGAAAATTAATAAGGAGAAGACAAAAGAGTCAAAAGTCATGGTATGTGGTAAAAATAAAGACTCGAAAGTAGAGATTAAAATTGATGGAAAAATGTCGGAGGAAGTGTAATATTGCTACTTTTGAAGCAAAATTACAAAAGGTGGAAGAAGCAAGAATGAGATACAATGCAGGATTGCTCAAGAAAAAAAAACGTTCAAAGAAAAGAAACGAATATTTACAACAAATAACATTAGCTGGATAATTATAAAAGACTGTTAAAAGCTTATGTCTGGAGTATTGCCCTGTATGGATGTGAAACCAGGACAGTTGATAAAGAAGAGAAAAGGAGATCAATTTCTTTTGGGCAATGGTACTACAAAAATATGTTAAGGATTAGTTGGAGAGACAAGATTACTAATGAACAACTTTTTGAGAGGACAGGAGAGTATAATTCTATATGGAAGAGTATAAAAACGCACAGGACAATATTAATTGGACATATCTTAGGACATGAGATCTTAGTGAAAACAATACTATATTAACCGGTAGAAGGAAGGAGATATCGAGGAAGACTAGTGTTAAAATACATCCAGCAGAAAAATTTAAGATGTTGGCTGCAGGAGATATGTTGATATGAAGAGGAATGCAGAGAATAGAGCTGAATGGAGGACCAACGCAGACCAATCCAAAGGTCGACTACCGGAGAAGAACAAGAAAGTAATCAGTTATCGAATCTCCTGAAGGAGTATACTTAGGAAGGATTTACCGGAAAGGAAATGGGCAAAATCATTAAACAAATGGGTGCTTGGAGTGTTAGGGTGAAAACATGCCGAGCAGCTCGCGGTGGAGGTCGTGGTAGTGGTGGCGGTAGATGTTTCATCCACGTGAAACAAAAGCATTGTTATCAATGAGACAGCGCACGTCGAGGCGGTCGCGGCCGCCGCCGCTGCTCGCCGATCACCGCGATGTCGATGAGAGAACAAACTATTTTGTTTTCACCTCGCGGCTTAGCGCGCCGCTGGAGGTCTGCTTGGCTCTGATTGGCTGAGCTATGTCAAGGCCACGCGATCCAGCTCCTACAATTCGCAGTTCCACTCGAGCAGCCGAGGAAACAACTTCCTCTACCTCTAGCGAAGTGTAACAAACAGCGCTATCCGCGTACCGTCGAGTGCGCCGGTGTGTAACACAGCGTGATACCTAAAGTGAAGTGATAATAGTGATCAGTGTAAGAAGCAACGCAAGAAGAAGAAGTACAAATGGATTTAGTCCCGGACACGGGGCAATCCATCCAGCAAGCCCTAACCACCTGCTACAACCAAGATGAATACCTGATGTTACCAGCCACAACACCAGATACGACACAAGAGCAACAGCTGCGAGTCCCCCTCCCCGATGGGAACGAGTCGATGGAATATACAACAGCAGACGTAAACGACTCACCAGACCAGCAGAACCTTCGGAAGCATCACATCCTACCAGGTACAGCCGCAGCACTAACGCCCCAACCTACAGTAGAAGTGCCGTTAAATATCCCAGATAACAGTGACGTACCTAGTAAACGACTATGTACCGAAATGACAAGCAACGTTCGGGCAAAAGAAACTGCACGAAATCAAAATTGTACCCTTGAAAGCAGACAGCTTAACCAACCTAATGATAGGCCGCTACAAACAGAAACCCAGAAACAGCCAAGCAAAAACAATAGATACAACGGAGCAGATGTAGGTCCGTTTTATGTGTTTATTGAAAGTATGGACAAAAATGTCGGCATGCTGCATCCAATGGCCATCGGAAAAATTCTTTTCCAACATAATCCTCAGATTAAAGATAATATAATAAATATTAGCACACTTGGACGTAATAGAATCCGAATAGAAACGAAAACCGTCGCAGCAGCTAACACATTAGTGCAATTACCAGTTCTGACAACCAAGAACCTCGAGGCGTATATCCCTAATTTTCTTATCCACAAGCTCGGAATTATTAGAAATGTAGACATCACACTCAACGAAAGGGAAATTATGGAAGAAATAGAGTCCGACTACCCAGTAGTAGCAGTCAAGCGCTTCACCAGGAAAGCAAACAACCAGGAAGATGGCGAACGTCGCCCCATTCCCGTCTGTCAACTTTCCTTCAGAGCTCAATGTTTACCCCAATACGTGTACATTCTAGGAACGCGCTGTCCAGTGGAGCCTTATATATCTCAAACAACTATATGTATTTTTTTTTTTTTTTTTTTTGTAACAGTTTAACGTCCCTTTATAACAACGTGGTCTTTAGAGACGGGAAAGGATGGGGGCAAGGAATGGGAAGGAATTCGGCCATGGCCTTTTGAAGGAAGCATCCCGGCATTCGCCTGGAGTGATTTGGGGAAACCATGGAAAACCCAAATCTGGATGCCCGGACGGGGATTCGAACCGCCGTCCTCCCGAATGCGAGGCCAGAACGCTATCCGTTACACCACCACGCTCGGTAATTATATGTAAAAAAAAAAAAAAAAAAAAAAAAAAAAAAAAAATGTTGGCGATTCGGACACCGCTTTCAGAACTGCCGCAGCTCCGTAAGATGCAACAGCTGCGGAGGGCCCCACTCTATAGAACTGTGTAATGAAAATTTGGCACCTAGATGCGTCAATTGTCAAGGACCACACTTCGCTTCGGACAAACTATGTCCAGTGTTCCAGCACCAAAAACAAGTAAAATACAACGAAGCCTACAACGCCTTGGGAACGCAGACATCCATCACCCCAACAATCCATAGTTACGCGCAGAAGTTATATCCAACCCAACACTACAGAGGGAGGAGGAATTCCCGCCCCTCACTCAGAAGACCACATGGCTACCCAGCCCACCTCAAAATAGAAATCTTTCGATGCAAGCAGCTGATCAACATAGTCAGGCTCCCCCATACCTATCCACAACCCCCACCCCACATCCCACCCGCCCCCCAAGCCACCTCCACCCCCCCAACCTAAGCAACCTTCGGCCGACAGAATATCGACCAATCCCACGGCGGCGATACAACATCTACCGCCTCCCCCACCCTCACCAACAAATATCAAATATTCTAACTCAAGGTCAGATTCTTCCACCGATCCAGAATCCCTATCCACCTCAGTATCACAACGTATCTCCCACCCCAAGCCATGACACCTTAATCGACCAGCTCCTCCAGCTAATAATACACATTATAACAGAAGCACTCAACTCTCCTGGCCAAACACTCTCAACTGGGGCAATCCGCCAATTAATAGCAAATCTCTTCTCAGTAAATGGAGGTATTTAAAATTCTTCAGTGGAACATCCGATCTGTTTCGGCAAATAAAGAAACCCTACAAAAAGAACTAGCCACCCAGCAAATATCTATAGCCGCACTCAGTGAAACCTGGCTCAGCAAACCGGCAAACTTTCGGGGCTATTCGGTCATACAAAAAGATCGAACAGACGGCTATGGCGGAGTGGCCCTCCTAATCAAAAACCACCCTAGACTTCAGAGCGCTAGACCTAGACCTAACCAACGTCCCGTACCTAGAGGCTGTAGCAGTGCAGGTGGCGCTCCCAGAGTATAAACTCACAATAATCTCACTATACCGACCACCAAGAAGCAAAATAGCGCCACATGAATGGCATAATCTTTTCAAACAGCTTGAACCTCCATACATGCTCTGCGGAGACTTCAATGCCCACAGTACCATGTGGGGATGCGAATACGAAGACCAATCGGGAAAAGAAATTAAAGAACTACTAGACGAATACAACTTGATCCCCCTAAATGACGGCACCCCAACCCAAATTTTAAGACCAGGCCTTCGACCATCAGCAGTGGACTTGACGTTGGTATCACCCCACATATCCACAGACTTCCAATGGAGCACCATCCCATATATCCTCGGATCAGACCATCATGCCATCACCATCTCACATCTTATTGCAAGAGGACCAAAACTAATCTACCCATCCAGCAAAGGGAACATCAGCAAAGCCAACTGGTGCCGTTATGCCCAAATCATAGACGCTCAACTCCACATGTGCACACAAAACACTTCTCCAATTGAAAATTATGACTCCTTCATTTCCTTAATTAACTACGCCGCAACTATAAAATATCCCAGAACGTCGCATATATACTAGGAAGGCTTCAATCGCCTGCCCGTGGTGGACCCCGGAATGTTCCAAAATGATAGCTAAAAGAAAATTAGCAGTTAAAATGTACAAACAACAACCCTCCTGGGAGACCTACAACGAATATAAAAGACTAAACGCTCAGGTTAAACGCTTCCTCAAACAACAGAAATTAAACAGCTGGAAAACCTATTGCAACAGAATCTCGAAGGACACGCCACCGAAAGAAATATGGACAATGATACGAAGAATGAAGAAGAAACCGTCTCCCACTGCAACAATTACATGCAAAGCCGAAGAAATCGCCGCGATATTAGCGCCGCCAATCGTCTCCCTCCCTCCCTTCGAGACAATCATCAATTCAGAAGAACAAGTCAACACATACAAAGGATTCGAAAGACCCTTCTCTCTAGCGGAACTAGATAAAGCACTCACTGCATCCAGCGACTCCGCTCCCGGATACGATCATATACATTACGCTATGATTCGACAACTCCCCCCAAAAACAAAAATACATTTGATACAACTTATCCAAAAACTATGGTCATCAAATAAACTACCGGAAGCATGGTCAACGCAAATAACAGTTCCAATTTTAAAACCTGGAAAAGACCCAAAACTTCCAACATCATACCGTCCTATCGCCCTGTTATCATGCGTCTTCAAAACCGCCGAACGACTTTGGAAAAACCGTATAGAATGGTGGTTAGAACATTCCAATCTACTCCCCACATCTCAATTCGGATTCCGGAAAGGACGCAGCACCATAGACAACCTGACCATCCTTACCTCAGACATTGAACGAACATTCAAGAACCAAGGATTTTTAATGGTTTATTCCTAGACATCTCAAGCGCATACGATAACGTCCAGCTTTCTCTCCTCGTGAGAAAACTTCAAGCAAAGGGCATCCGACTTTCGTCCTTAACGTATTTACTTAGCTTTCTACCAACGCACAATATACCTCCGTGAAAAGAATAACGCACTAGTAGGCCCATATCTCGTCAACCGAGGTATCCCTCAAGGCTCAATACTTAGCCCCCTACTATACATCATATACACCTGCGATCTGGAGAACATCTTAGAACCCCACATCAAGACCTTACAATTCGCTGAAAAACACGGCCCAGCCACCCAGCCATGAAGTGGCGCTGGACCAGCTCCTGCAAGCGGTCCCACCCCCACACCACGGTGCCATGAGGGATGTGCTCCGCCATCTGGCCACCATCCCGAACTCCTGGCCGGCACTCACCGGATACCTGGCAACCAGGCCCAGCCAAGACAGCATCAAGTCGGCCTTGGAACGGCTTGGCAACCAGGAGCCGGAAAACACCACCACTACCCAGGAACGTGGGGGAACGGAAGCCGTGCCACGCCCAGCCGTCGACCGTTGCGCAGGCCCCAAGACCGACACCCTGCAGCCAGCCAGGCAGGCCGCCAAGAAGCAGGCGAGGCGACCCCGCAAGAAGAAAACCACAGTCATGCAGTGCTTCCGCTGCCAGCGCTACCGGCACCTGGCAAAGGACTGCCGCAGCCAAGAACGCTGCGTAAGATGCGGTGGAAACCACAGCGCAACGGTTTGCCCACGACCGCGTGATGCCACGCCTACGTGTGCGAACTGTGGTGCTGACCACGCCGCTTGTTACGGAGGCTGTCCCGAGAGGAAGCGTCTTCGCGCCGAGGCAGGAAGAAGAGCACCCCAACCCGCCGACAGTAGACCAGCAACACGGAAGGAGGGCAGGACATCTCACCAAGCGATCAGGCCCACACACCAGCAACCCACACCAAACAGCTGGGTTCCATTGCAACAGCCGACAGCAGATACGAGCCATCCGCAGCACTGGCGCTGCAACCACGCAAACCAAAGAGACAGCCAGCTGGGGATGATTGTCCAGCTGCTAACGCAGCTGATAACGACAATGATCCCCGGCTGATATGCCAAACCTGAGGGGGTTTTTGTAAAAGGGCGCCTAAGGCGCCCACAGCCCTTTCTCCCCCTAAAGAGTAATAAAAAGTGTCCCCAAACAATCCTATCCACCACAGAGAGACACATTAAGTAGTGTTGCTCCGGCAACGGAACTTTTTCGCAAACAGGCCGTTGAGGCTGAGACACATAAAAAAAAAAAAAATGACTTATGCATCTATATATACGCTACATGGTTCGAGTTGATTCGCAGATAGATCTCGGAAGCCGTGGAAAAACTCACAAGATGGTTACAACAACATGGCCTACATCTAGCCACTCAAAAATCAACGGCAATACTGTTCACTCGTAGGAAAAATCCTCTCGTGCAAGAACAAATTCAACTGGGACAATGCACCTTCCCCATCCGCGCAACAGTCAAATTTCTCGGATTAACATTAGACAGCAGGCTCTCCTGGAAACCCCAGGTAGAACACATAACAACTAGAACCAGCGGTGCACTCAACATACTGCGCTCAGTCGCACATACATGGTGGGGAGCAGACCCGGCCACCTGTCTACAGCACTACAGATCACTAATAAGACCTCATCTCGAATATGGCAGCATCGTCTACGGCAACGCCTCTCAGCAAACTCTACGTAAGCTAGACCAGATACAATTCCGAGCACTCCGCATCTGCGTCGGAGCAATGAGAACAACCCCTACAAACGCCCTATTGATCGAGACTGTTGAATTTCCTCTAGATCTTCAACGCCAGCTCCGGGCTGACAAATATCTTCTCCAACGTTACTCTTATTCCCACCACATCTTACGATCGAAACTTCAAACCTTAAGTAATATAATGGGGCCGTTTGAAGGGAAAAGACCCCACGATGCCCGCTTCTAGTTTACAGCCATTACAAACTCAGATTCATAGAACCTCTCACAACGAAAGAATCAGCCCTACCTATATTCACGAAACCGTTCGAATGCTCCATTCCAACTCTCAGCACTTATATACTTCCCCCTCACCTTAACCATCAAGCAGCGTCGATGCTTCTATCAATGACCTGGCCGGGCTACACACAAATCTACCACCGACGGGTCCAAGACCAAACACCAAGTTGGCAGCGCGTACTACTGTCCCAGTACCAACCAAGAAGCCTGCTTCGCTCTTCCCTGCGAAGCCTCAATTTATACCGCCGAAATCATCGCCATTAAAGAAGCCTTAAAATACAGGAATGGAACAAAAGTTTAAAAAAATATTAATCCTCTCCGACTCCAGAAGCACCTACAAAGATTACAAAACCCACAGTGGAACCTTAATAGTAACAAATATATAATGGACTTAATTGAAATGACATTGATCTACACAAACCCCAGAAATAAAGTATATGTGGATCAAAGGACACGCAGGACTACTGTATAACGAACGAGCGGACGCCTTAGCCAAACAGGGAGCCAAGGAGGGGATGATGCTGGCACTTCCGCTTCCTTACACGGACTTCCTCCCCCGAGTCAAGCAAAAAGCCTACGAAGATCTACAAGACTACTGGAAAACATCGTCACTGCACAAGGGCTCTCACTACGCCACAATCCAACCAACAGTCATGAAGAACACGTGGTTCCAGAACTTTAAATCCAAAAGGCATCTCACAACATCATTAATACGAATGAGGTTAGGCCACGGAGCCTTCCCCAGCCACCTACATAGGATAAAAGTATTGGACTCTCCACGATGCGAAGCAGACGGGGAGGAAATCTCAGACCTCAACCATATTTTTTTCAAATGCAGCAAACATAATCTCCCACGCGCCACCCTAATCAGCAAATTAGCAGCGATGCAAGTACCCCTCCCTACATCGATACAATGCCTGCTGTCTACAAACCAAATCAAGATATACCAGACACTAGCAAGATTCTTACAAGACGCACAAATAACGATATAGTCAACACGACACCACAAGATTACAGAAGACAAAACCAACTGCCGGAGAAGACAAAAGAGATAAGAAACAAAAAATATGCAAGAAACACCACTCTACTAGAGACCTACAAACGGATACACAAACACATGAAGATCAACTCTCAACGAAGAAAACTACTGGAGAAAATCAAGTTTGTAAAGCAAGAAAAAGGCGACAATATTGTAAATTGGTAACTAATGTAAAATAAGGTAAACACACTATCTAATAGAATCAATTTATGGTAAATCAATGTATAAGATCAAATGTATAATAAAGGTTGGTGAAATGGTCGATTGACCAGAAACCAAAAATAAATTAAAAAAAAAAAAAAAAACTCCTACAATTGATTATGCAGGTCGGCTTTCATATTGTACAGAGAGGTGTTGTTTAATTTTGTCTTGTTCTAAATATTGATTTATTTAATGAATGTCATATCGTTTTACACAACTGCAGATGTACTGACGTTGACAATGCTACATTCTGTTTTAAATAAATTATTCATGAAATAATAAGTACAGATTTTTATGAATTGGACAACTACGGAAAAGTTAATGTTTCAAGCAATTAGACAGTCAGCGGTAGCTAAATTACAACAAATTTTATAATAATAATGATACTATTTAATTAAATTGCAATGGAGCGCTCGCTCCGGTGGCAATTTCCCTACAACACCCATCTGTCCCCCCTTTCCTGCACCCACCTACATTTGCCCTAATTGAAATAATTATGTATTGTTAGTGACTTGATTGACTATTCAAAAATTATTACACAAAAAAAAATTATCATCGTGTTGATTATTATTTAAAATACTGTTGACTGAATTTGAAATGGAAAATTCTTGTTTTTAAATAGAAATTCTGATTTTGGATTGAAAAATTTTAGATTTGACTTGAAAATCTTTGTTAAACGGTTCATTACTTTGTTTACAATAAGACGGCGGTTCGAATCCCCGTCCGGGCATCCAGATTTGGGGTTTTCCATGGTTTCCCAAATCACTGCCGGGTTGCTTCCTTCAAAAGGCCATGGCCGAATTCCTTCCCATTCCTTGCCCCCCCCTCCTTTCCCGTCTCTAAAGACCTCGCTGTTAGGGAGACGTAAAGCAGATTAAAAAAAAGTTTATAATAATTACCATTAATTTAAAGTCACGACGAGTTTTCCTTCAGCATGTATTGGATTGTTGTGGTAACTGTTATAAACATTTGACTTCAGTTTGTCCAGGATTTTACCGTAAAGTTTGTGGTGTCTTTCGTAGGTGGGCATGGAATCAGTGTTGATGATTTTTCAGATCCTGATTTAAATGGTAAAATTCACCAAGCGTTTGTCTCCGTTCATTTATTTGCTGTTAACTGAACTCTCCGATACCAGCAGTAGAAAGTAGCCACCACTTTGTGTCTACTGACAGACCATCATCATCCCTATCGTTATCGCTTCCACGAATCATTGCAGGTTAAATAGAGTAAATGATACTCCCGTTAAACACAAAATATGAACAATTTACAACGTGTGGCACCTACAAGGATTTTCAAAACACTGCTGATCGCTAGCAGATATACGTCGACATCTAGCTTCATCTCCATCGCGAGCTGCGCGGCATGTTTTTACCCATCGACCGCGACATCGACCTTCAGCGCGACCACCACCGCCACCTTCACGGCGACCTGCTCGGCATGTTTTCACCCTTATCTATAGGATCTATATGTGAAGGGTGTAATTTACCTTACGTTGCAATAACAGAGATATAGTTTATACCTCAAACTGTACTGCACATAGCCTCATCAGGACGGTTCCTTGTTGAATGGGGGGGGGGGGGAATCACTACACTAAAACATTGCAAACCTTACAACGAGTAGAATAAGAACTCATACTTTTTTAGGCGAACGCCGATAATGTAAAGACACACTGTTTGTGAAAATTGCAGCACAAAGAAAGAGATACGTGATTACAATGAAACTGTACATACATTTTGGCCGTGAGAATTCAGTTCGGTGTAAAGCCACAGAACCTCTATACGTCGTGGTGTGAATATGCTGCAGGAAACACACTGCCGAGCTGTTTGCATGACATACGAGGGGCAGTGCCTCGGGCCCAAAATCCTCTCTGATGTAGCGTTTCTTGTTCAAATTACCCTCAGTAACTAGAAGGCGAGATGGTGGCGCCCCAAGCTGTCACACTTGGTGTAGTAGCTACTCGTAGCAGCGTGTCCTGCCACGTTCGAACTCACATGCTGATATTGTGTCCTTTGAGGTCGACGAGACTTCCACTGAGGGCTCTGCACCGACTGGGTGTGGCGTAAAGCTGACTTTACCTGTGGCGAATGCCCCACACACACACACGCGCGCGCTCTACTCCTACATATTGCTTGAATACCAAGACCAATGTAGCAGAAGGCACTTTAATGCTATGTTGAGCATCAACCCGTGCATTGGCTATTCGACTTTGTACTGCTTACCAAAACAGTGAACTCCTAGAATTAGCACTGAAAGTGATAAAGATGACTAGCGTAATATTAGTGTTCACTCTCCTGTGTGAGAATCCCGTGGATTTGGTTCACAACAATTGTTTCGTATTTTGCTTGCTTTCTATCAACGGCTGTATGTGAAATAGGTTACGCTGTTACATACTAATTATATTGCAAATCGGAATCAGGGCACGTGAACTCAAGAGGTATTTTGCTAAGAAACGTTTCATCAGTGATCAGTAGTTTTATTGGTCAAATAATTAATGAAAACTGTTTGGTTAATTGATGCAAGAACGGCGCTGAGAGTACGGTATCGATTCAACCACACAGCTATTAGTCTTGAGGCTGGTATGCATCACTCATGTCTTGTGTAAAGCACTTCAGCTGGAACTGAAGTGGTGTTTGCATAGTTGATTACAGCAGCCTGCGATATTGTTATATCCAGCCTGCAGCTCTACAACATGGCTGAGAGGGTTGTTGTAGAAACTGCTCTCTGTTTAGCTGTCACCGCCTTGACTGACTTAGCCACCTATCAGTCAAGGCGGTGACAGTCAGCTTGCGACAGCTAGCAGGGACCTGACGGAGACAGCAGAGCCGGGAAAGTCTCCACTCACACAACACCGGCGAATGGAGACCAAATCCCACTAAAGGATATGGTTTTTGTTTGACACTGTACCCACTCAGCCTGTTTCCACCTCGTCGTCATCGAAGTCATTAGAGGGGTCTAGAAGTTTTTTTGTTTTTACTGCGCGTGGTCATGGAGAGGATGCGGAACGCTATCGCACTCTCAGTCTCATTTTATCTTTTACGCTCGTGATTTATGTGGAAACAAAGATCAAATGTATGGTAAATTCTACAACGTAATACGTTCTTATAAACGTTTTACTACCTTGACGCTGGTGACTTTTGGTAGACATTTAAATAAGTCTTTTGTATATCCTGAAATTCAAATACATCTATTTTTAACAGTGATATTTCAGGTGATCTTATTAGTTTGAAACAATAATTTCACAGACAGCACGGGTTGGAGGAAACCTGTGTTTCTTTTGCTTATTTCTATAAATATGAAATACGCAACATGCACACAGAATTGAACTCTGTTACGCGTAAAGGTGGTATGTTGAATATATAGGTCAATCCTAATAATATCTGGTTTATTTCAAGTCGTGGCTACAACATGGCAGAATGGTACTTTGACCTGCAAAAACGCTTGAAATTGCGAACGACTTTAATTATTTATAACCTTCATTTAGTTTTAATTTTGGAAAAACATGGGATGGGAAAAAATAATAAAGATCTTATTGGAAGATTGAAGAAAATTTTCTTGGCATAATTTTCTTAAAAATGAAATGAATCCAGTGACGTTTAAAATGTTTACATTTTTATTTGCCGATTTCTACAAAGCTTTTTTAAAAATCAGAAAAAAACACTAATTCCTCACTGTATTTACGAAACTAATGATCAGTAAATTCATTCCGAACCCCTTTCTCCTTATTTTTATAGAAGACCTTTATAGAGATTTCCATCGAGTTTATAATTTTCGCAAAATAACTAAATGATTAATTTTAACAAATTAAATGCTACTCCATACAATTTTTACGACAAAAATTTATATTAACACTTTATTACTGAATTTCACGATTCGGAGAGTAAATATTTTGTTAAAATTCACATCAAGCTTTCCAAAATTTATCTATGATTATAAATAATTTCTTCTATTTGATTTGAAAACAATTTCGAAAAATGGGAAGCAAACTCCTTTTAAAAAACACTTTTTACTTGTTTGCTTTATGAATGTATATATATTCTGAATTGAAGTTGATACACTATCAACCGAACTAGCAACTGACAGATTTTCTAGTAATTAAAAATTGACCGATATTCGTGTCTCCTATGATTCAACGAAAGTGTGAGCTTTCACTGCGATTACTGAAGTAGAACTTAAGTAGTTTTGAGACTTAAAATCTCTCATCCCTGCAGCAGCTAACCACAATCATACGTTTAAATGCCTGACAGTCACAAAAATTAGTGGAATGACTACCGTTCCTTCCAATGTCTCGCGTGGAACCGATTGATATGTTTATGGCGTCGGAACAGGATTCTGTATTCTTCTACCTGCTGAGAAAAGTTGTTACGCATATACTCATCAGCACATGTTAAATATGATGGAATTTAAAAAAAAAATGAAACAAACACATGGAAGAAATGGAGGAAAAGAACTGACAAGTTGCAGTAAATACATTTCTTGAATAATGCTGCCTCAATACAAGACAGTCGAGTTAAAATCTTGCAGTAGTTTGCTACGTTTCGTGAGAAGCCACGTTCCGTGAGATTATTTAAATACCTACTTTCACGTTCGTAGCTACGTGTTCTAAGTTTCTATTCACAGAACCTAGTTTTATTGCGACGAAAAACGTTTACGGAAGCAGACGGCTGTAATCAGTTCTGATATGGCCTATGTAAAATGAATTCTATTATACTTAGGGAAGTTATCAACCATAATGTCAAACATCCTCATGGCATATCTGAAATCTTAGTACACATTCAATGGAATAACACTGAAATTATAACCATAGAAATGTTTGAAAATAATCATCCGCAGCAATTATAGAAGTCAAATAATAGCTTTCTTTCAGTGATAAAACTTTTTTTAATAGGTGATAATGTAGATTTTTATCTTTACTCAGCTTTAGACGTTATAATATCACTCGCAGCCAGACCCTCTGCTTTAAATGGAAAGCAAGTTCCGAGACAGGAATGCCTTGATGGTTAAATGCTCTGAGAAAACTTAATGAAACGTGAGATCCACGTGTAACTGTTCCTTCTTTGGGAAGGTATTTTGGGGTCGTTGCGTCACCGAACTTGTTGGCTGAGTAGTTAAACCTCGAGACTGGAATCCGGAAAGTCGCAAGTTAGCCTGATTTCGGGTTTCCATGGTTTTCCGAAATTACTCCAAACGAATGCCGTGAGGTGTTTCCCGAATTACCATGGTTGCAATACTTGGCGTTCCTTTCCCCAGCGTTCTCCGGGTCCTTGAAATCGGCTAGTGGTAAAGCTCTAACCAAATAAAAACTTTGTTATGCCTTCACAGTTTTGAACTCCATCCTGCTATAGCTGTGATGACAGCAAATTTTTTGATACATAGGTTAGACTGGTGAATATCAATCAATAATTTCCTTTCAGTACTAAGCATGTTACAGGAGACAGTTAAGATCGCAGTAACAAACCACCATTAACTGATTTAAGCGATTTGACGGAAGTTGTTACATTTTTATGATCAAGAAGTTTATCCGTTCTGCTTTTGCTTTTAACGTAACTTACGTAAGCCCATACAAACAAGACAGTAGAATAATTTAATTTGATAGGATGCCAGTCTAGCATTTTGAATGAGTAACTGCTACGAAAACTAGTTTTATCATATCGAAGCTTTGGCTTGCCTTTCTAAGTTAAAAGTAAGTCTTGGAGGCTGTACTTCTTTTCACGAAATCATTGAAATTTTTATCAGTTCTTTTGGCACTGACATTTTGGATGTCAACTTTCAAGCATATTTGTCAGTAATTTTGTGTATGTCACGGTCAACAAAATCAATGTTTTGGTTTTCAGAGGACTAACGAAATAATTACAGGCCAACTGGAGGCTAGTTCATACTTGAATACCATAATAAAATAAGAAATCATTTGTGTTAGTTTATCGATACGTGCATCCTCTCCATTCTTTTAGCTTCTCAGTTGGTGTATGATGTGAATTTAGTGATCCACAGTACATTAAACACAAGAAGAATGTAACAGTTCATGAAAATCACTTATGTCCGAGGCCGGACTCGAGCCGTATGCTCCAGGAACTACCCGAGTGCTAGCCACCATGCTTCCGGGTCGGCACCCGCGACGCATACAGTGCCAGCGGCTGAGTCCTACCAAGACCGCAGCAGAGGGGGCAACTCTTATACACGTGTTGACCAGCATTACGTTTCCTGGTTTCCAGTTTCCTGTGTGCTCCGCGTGCCGAAGGCCGCCGGTTCGAATCCGGCCGCGGGCATTGATGTTTAAGTGTTGTGTGTCTGTGTGAATGTCCTGTCCGTCCTGTGGCGTCCATAAATTGGAAAAATGCAATATATCTGCTGGATGACGACTTATACACTAAAAGCAATAATAATTACATTGAGCTGGCTGTATGGCCTCCGTTGCCAAATGCCATTTTTTATTTATAAAAAAAAAAAAAGTTTCCTGTGTATTCCTTTTAACTTTATGTCTCATAAACTACCGTTACAAAATATAAAAACAATTGTTCATTGTCATTCATTATTGATTAGTATCAGCTTCTAATATTTTCGCGCTTGTGAAACTTCTTGTTGTATTCTGGGTTACCAGGTGACTGGTAACAATTTTGCTCCTTAAATCAGTCCTTAAAACAGTCCTGTTACTGTCAAAGTAATGAGAACAGCAGGACACAGCTATGAAATTATTTTATTTTCACTGGTTCTTTATACATGTGCAAATTTTCAAACAATTCGAACGTCAGGAAACGGGTGAACATTGAAATAAAACATTCCATTGTATTAAAACGGTTTTATGTTTTTACTGTCAAAGTAATGAGAATATCAGGACATAACTATGAAATTATTGTCACCATTTCCTAATATATGTACAAAATTTCAAACAAATCAGAAATCTGGAAGTGAGTGAAAATTTAATGGAAAGATCCGTTGCTTTTCTATTGTTACTGTCAAAGTAATGAGAATAGCATGACGTTGCCATGAAGATATTGTATTGTCGCCGGTAATTAATAGGTGCGCAAAATTTCAAACAACACAGACATCTGGACGTGGGTGAAAATTGAGATTGCGTTACACGGATACACACCTACATACAGATCAAGCTACACTGAAGAACCAAAGAAACTAGTATAGGTTTGCGTATGCAAACACAGAGATATATAAACGCTTATAGTATGGCGCTGCGGTCAGGAACGCCTAAATAAGACAACACGTGTCTGGCGCAGGCGTTAGATCGGTTACTGCTGCTACAATGGCAGGTTATCACGATTTAAATAAGTCTGAGCGAGGTTTTATAGTCGGTGCACGAGAGATGGGACACAGCATCTCCGAGGTAGCAATGATTGCACCGTGAATAACGGGAATCCGGTAGAACATCAACTCTCCGACATAGGTGCGGCCGGAAAAAGATCCTGCAAGAACGGAGCCAATGGCGATTGCCAAGAAACTTTCAACGTGACAGAAGTGCAATCCTTCCGAAAATTACTGCGGATTTCAATGCTAGGCCATCAACAAGTGTCATCGTGCCAACCATTCAACGAAACATCATTGACGTGGGCTTTCGGAGCCGAAGTCGCACTCGTGTACCCTTGTTGAGTGCACGACACAAAGCTGTACACCTCCCCTGGGCCCGTCAACACCGACATTGGCTGTTGAGGATTGGAAACATGTTGGTTGATCTAATGAATCTCGTTTTCAATTGTATCGAGCGGATAGACGTGTGCGGGTATGGAGACAACCTCATGAATTCATGGATCCTGCATGTCAGTAGGGGACTGTTCAAGCTGGTGGAGGCTCTGTAATGGTGTGGGGCGTGTGCAGTTCTAGTTACATGGGACCCCTGATACGTCTAGAAACGGCTCTTACAGGTGACACGTACTTCCGCATCCATTCATGTCCATTGTGCATTCCGATGGACTTGGGCAATTCCAGCAGGACAATGCGACACCCCACACGTCCAGAATTGCTACAAAGTTGCTTCAGGAACACTTTTCTGAGATTAAAAACCTCCACTTGCCACCAAACTCCCCATACATTAACATTATTGAGCATATCTGGGATGCCTTGCAACGTGCCGTTCAGAAGAGATCTCTCTTACGGATTTATGGACAGCCCTGCAGGATGCATGGTGTCAATTCCCTCCAGCACTACTTAAGGCATTAGTCGAGTCCATGCCACGTCGTGTTGCGGCACTTCTGCGTGCTCGCGGGGCCCTTACACGATATTAGACAGGTGTTCCAGTTTCTTTGGCTCTTCAGTGTGACATAAAGCGTGTAATCAAGCATACGCTTACGGCACTATTCGGCTGCCTACGTTTTGCCACGCATTCCACCCCTGAATTTATGGGACTCTTACGACGGAGCGTCTAGAAAAACAATTCTTCAAGTGTTTGCTCCCAGCGAGATTTGAACCGGTGACCACATGCAGCTGATCTACTGCGCTACCAGCCCACTCAGTTGAAAAGCATTACAGAGAAGTATACATGCTATGCATCTGCCTTTCACAGTTCAGTTAATTTTTCATAATTCCATGAGAATATGTAGTACCTATACAGAAAATTGTATCTTATGTCCATCATAAAGGCAAATAGCATCTTTTTATCAAATTTCATTGCGATTGGATTAGCCGTTTAGTTCTCAAAACGTAACAAGAGATACAGAGTTACTTTCGGATTTATAGTATTAGTGTAGATGATGACTTGCATTTCGTAAAAAGCCCTTGCGAAATATGACGAAGGTCAGGGTCGTATTTAGGATGTGTAGACCATTGGGCGTAGCCTGCGATGCACGCCCTCCACTGTAAATATTTTTAAATTAAACCTCGCATTTTATAGCAAGTTTCTAGCCAAAAACCTAAAATAAAAAATTGAAATTTATTATTAAAATGTAGAATATTTTACTATAATGTTCACAGAAGAATATAGAAGTGTTGAAATAAAAATGAAAACTGAAAATCAGTCACGTTTTTGATACAATTTATTGACATCGCTCTACACAATTATAGAAGAAAAGGAATGCGAAATTGAAATTTATGTCCATATTGCCAAATTTGAAAAAATAATTATTTCAATTTTAAAACTAAACGAACATACGAGAAAAAAACAAGATACAAGAAGAAGGAATATAAGAAACAAACAAATTTTGTTTTTGTGGTGCGGGCTCATAAGGTGCAGCCTATGCCTAAATGCGATCCCGACAAGGCTGATATCATAATCGTTTAAAAATACTCTAGTTCGAAATTCAAGTAATTGTCTTTACTGCACAAATTTTTGGTAAAATAATTATTATAACTGCATAGACGCACTTGCAATTATTTTCGTTTTCGTAAATATTTTTCTTAAAAAATTTATACTGTTTACCACCACAGTGTATGATAGAGTTTCAAAAAATACAAATCAAGATCAATTAAATGATAAAAAATGAAGACTTGTTTATCAGGAGCGAAATATGTGTTTGCATACGGCCGAATACGTCTTGCTAATCCCATTTCAATGGGAACCGTCCAACACTCGACCGTATACGGCCGAGTAGATCGTGTCTCTCTTTGTGTGTTTTTTTAAGTGAAATGCTTTGGAGTAACAAAATGTCTAATGCCTATTTTTAAACTAGCTACACATCTACGAGACCGGGCAGATAGTTTGTCTCCGCTAATCCATACTAGTAAGTGAATCTTCAACTGCACTATCTACCAAAAATAATTGGGTAGTTGTCTAATGTTTTCTCAGTGATTGTCATCCCATTTGAATCTCGTAGTGCTGATATTGATCTAGGAATTAGAAAGAACTTTTTAAAACTCTTTTTGTAGAGCACAGCACTTTATGGTAGCAAAACATAGACTTTATGAATACCGGAAGTAAAGAAAACTGAAGCATTTGAAATGTGGCGCTACAGAAGAATGCTGAAAATTAAGTGGACAGACAAAGTAAGAAATGAACGAGTTTTGGAAATGATGGGTGAGAAAAGAAGTTTGTGGAAGAAGCTTACAGAAAGAAGAGACAGGCTTGTAGGTCATATTTTGAGACATGCTAGATTGGTTAATTTGTTAATGGAGGGAACAGTCGAAGGTAAGATCTGTAGAAGAAGACAGAGATTAGAATATATGAAGCAGATAACTGAGGACGTGGGCTGTAAGGGGTATATAGAAATGAAGAGGTTAGCACAGGATAGGAAGGGATGGAGGATTGCATCAAACCAGTCGAAAGACTGATGACAGCAAAAAAAAAAAAAAAGTGCTGTAACTGCAGCCAAATTGTCTGGTACTCTCTGTACGATTGTTTGCGGGATATTCACTAGGATTCGTCGCCATTCCCTTACAACTATTCCATGAGTTGAGCATGGATTTTGGCCGCCTCCGACGAGCCCTCGCTAGGCGATCCAATTCATCCCATAGTTGTTCTGTAGGGCTGAGGTCGGGGCTCTGGGCGGGCAAGTCCAATCGCCGAACATTGTTGTCAGTGTACCACTCAATAGTAGACCTTAAATAATGTATCCTGGCATTGTCAATCTGGTAGTAACACCGATCCATTCCGTTATAACGCCAAACTGTTGGAAGCATTTCATTATCCAGAATGTAACAATAGGCTTTATTGTTCATACTACCACGGACAAACATCGGCGGTCCTGCGCCGAAGGCCGTCAAATAGTCCCACAGCACCACCATTCCCAATTTCCAAGTTGGCACTAAAAATTCCGACAGAATCCATTCCTCGGGTAGACACCACACCCAAACACACCTGTCGGATCTGAACAATAGAAACCTCGACTCGTCACTCCACAAAACCGATTTATACTTGAGCAGTGATGGTCCAAACACCACCTGAGTCGCCGAACTTTATTCCTTGTCGTGATATGGAAACTTACTTGCAGCTGCTCTTCTGAAATATCCGTGTCGGTGAGCCTCTGTACGCATCTCCTGTTGGAGTATGAAATTGCTGTTGGATGGAAGCCATGGATTGTGCCTTTTTTGTTTTTTACAGTTTGAAGTCGGAGTTCATGCATATCGGTAAAATTGGAGGTCACCCAGAACGTGCAAACGAGCAGCATAGGCAAAATGTAATAGATCATCCACGAATGCGACCGTTGATTTGGGCTTGCTCGCCACTTTGATGGCAGCCCACAATCACGTTCTCATGGATACTGGTTCTATACCGGCCCGCAGCTTTTGGCGGCCATACAAGTCAAATTAAGTACTGAATTGTCTATCTTCAGAGGTACCCAATTACTTTTGGTAGATAGGATATTTTCATTGTGACGTTAAACATATCATTCCACCCTTCCAATTGTTCAAAGTCGCAAAACTTAAAAAAGGTTCATCTCCTCAAATGCTTTTACCATGATCATTTCAGATCAGCAACAAGAAACAGACGAAACCAGTGTTTAAAATTGAAAACAGAGCTTGTGAAGCCTTTTTCTGATATTCTTCTCAAGCTGCGAGATTTTTTGAGAAACCAATAAAACAGCATCAGTAAATCTATTTGTTTAATGCTTTGAAGAGTTTTTCTGTATTATACTCCATGTAAGTCAGATGGATGATGTTTACTACTGTATGTATCTGTTTTTATGGATTTGTGGGGATGATTATCTAAAAAGATTATTGATTACATATAATTCCATCATGAAGATAAGTATCATCGCTGCGTAAGCCTTTGAGTTAATGAAATCGGGATTGGTGGAGCTGAATTCGGCGTATGAACAGGAATGCGTGATATGCACCACGATTCGGTATTTAATCTCCCGAGAAGACACTGCGGTATTCAGGCGTCTAAATAAACCAGTGAGGAGACAAAAATTCCTAGAAAAATCCTCGGCTTTGTTGGAATATGAGCCACAAACATTCATCTCGTTGCAAGGCACTGAACCATGCCTGGATCTGTTAAAATTAGATATGGTAATCAAAATTTTTCAACTGAATAAACTTTTTTATGAAGGGTTAAAACGTTTTAATCACGAAAATAATGTAACAGTACAAGTTTTTTATAACATGTTATATATACAGGTTCCGCATAAATTGAATAGAAAAGTAATGTGACAGTAAAATTAATAAACAAGTGTAAAATAATTTGTTTTTGTGCAGTTAATCTAGAGGGCAACTAGACTTTCTAAAAGTATTTACCATGGTAGGCATTATATTAATGTGAATTATTGCTAAAGTTTCATCAATATCATTGAGAAATACATTTCATAGCAATAAGAACTTTTTATAGCTCATTATGCCGAGGAAATTGAAAAAGAAAACAGCTTTCAGAGACAAAAGCTCTATATTTTTTTTAAATGCTTTCCTAACAACAATTGTTATGAAAGTAAATTCTGTTTCAAATTCTAATAGAAAAATGACAAATTTGCTTTTTTATACCACCTACTATCAGTTATTACTGAAAATAGGACGATGGTGTCACAAAAGCAGCTAATAGCTACAGAAGAGCAATCGTCAATATTAGTGACCATCCGCAGTTAGATCTTACTTAAAGTAAATCAGAACAGGAAGAAATTTGCTGAAGCAGTTCTTGCTAATTGCGAGACTGAGATTTCATTAACAAAACGCTGGAAAGAACAGTTTTATAAATAAATCTTATCTTGGATTTTTAAATGCTTATTATAAAAGTTTCTTTATTACACTAGTTTATTTTTTCCCATACAACGAGACTTACCCGTGCAATCAGATGACTGTGTACTACAGCGGTTTCTGGCAGGTATGCTAACGCATAGAGAAAAAGATTGTGGAAAAACAGGTCGCATCGCTGAAAATCAAAAAATAATCTAAGTCCGAATGAATGCAGCATGTGATTGTGTCAGATGAAAATTATTTATTTATCTGTACATGCAGATAGTTCGTTCACACGAGTCTACAACGGACCGATAATTCATAATTCTATAATAATAGTTTCTAATTAGCAAATTTTTAAGAACATAAATACTATATACTATGTACACGGTACAATTTATACACTATTACTACTACACAATGAAAGTTATCACAGCCTATTACTAATATCGTCAGTCAATAAAGAAGTAAAAATTGAATTATCAGCAGTAAAGTTCATTAATCGCTGGCATCGTTGAACAATAAGCTTCGACAAATTCTAGAAGCCACTCTTCCGGCGTCAGCGTTCCACTTAGTTGTCTAAAACATTTTTTGTCCATTTTGGGTATCTTGATCTACTACGTGCATGGTTTATGACACCTTGACAGGTTGCTGGCTATGCTGAAGCCGACACCGCTCCCTGGCTGCATCTGACACAGCATCTGCCAGCTTCTCCAGTTCTTCCTTTCAGTATTTCAGAGGTAGTTTTCCCGTGGGCTTCACTCTGTACTATACTAATGCGCATTCAAACAGTATATGATCAGGTGTTCCTTGAGGTCCGCACTCTCTGCCCTGTTGATCCTGTACAGATATGATTGATGCGGCCTACGACCGGTGAGGTAATTTATCAGCCCTCGGGATGGATTGACATGCTTCATACGCATCCTCTCTCTGGTGCCAGGAAGTATATTTCAAATACTCTGTTTCCTGTTTCCGAAGTGTTTCACTGGTGTTACCATTTATTTAAAATATAGTTTTTAATATCTATCTTTTTGGAAGCCACTTGATCCAGGATCTCTGTTACCTTGTCAGTTTCCTTTTCGTAGCCATTAACAAGCTGCACTTTTTCTTATTTCCAAGTCTAAAGAACATACTCGGAGAATGACTATAAGTGCATTAGTTGAGGTATTTCCGAATGTGCCTGTAAGATACAACAGGATTCCTCACTGCATTCCTTTGATATCCTTTGCATGTTTAACCAGTCTTAATCTATGCGCCCAAGTGCTTGCTCCAAGGCTTGCAATAGCTGTGGTAATTGCGCCATTGTATAATCTAATAGTCGGCTGTAGGATTAGAAATCTCCTGTGTCCGATGCTAATTATTTTATTCATTGCTGCAGTCGTTCTTTGGCGTATATAGTTAATGTGATCATTAAAACTCCTGTGCTCATAGAAAATAAAAACTAAGTATCTTACAGGTTTGCGTCTTTTGATAGAGTTTTCTCCAAGCTTCAAAGTGGGGTTGTATTTCAGTGTTCCTTTCATCTGTATATATTGAGTTTTTGTTGGTGCTAGCTCGAGCTTGTTTGCACCAACGTTCCAGTACTTTCATTACATCCTTGCTGTTTGTTTAAATCTCTCTTAGGTTACTTCCTCCAATTAGCAGCAAAATAACGTTTGCGAAGGTTAAGATTCCTTCAAGCTCCGCTAGACCTATGAGTCTGTTATATTTTTTATTTTATTTCCTGATTTTACATAGCCTACTACCTTGTTACCTAAAGTAGGCCCTTAGTTTCTACAGTTTTATTCTTAAACAATTTACTTTATTTTTTGTTAATAATATATCTGGATAATTATTTTTAAGGATTTAATGGATTTAAGTATTCTAATAGTAAATCTACTAATTATTCTAATAATTAATATACCACTTAATCTACCAACTAATCTACTAATTAATCTACAATCTTACTAATTCACACCAATATCAGCAATTGTTTTTGTATTTTCATACTTCTAATTAATAAACTGTCTATTTGTATACGTTCTTTTTTTTTTTTTTTTTTTTTTTTTTTTTTGGCTTTAGCCTTAGGCTAATTTAGCCAGTTACATGGAGTAATGTTGCTCTTGTATTTATATTATGCCTTTAGTTTTCGCCACATACATGTAGATTAAGCTAATCGCTTTCTTGTTGGGCGCGGCGAGAGTTATGATCACATCTGCGATGTTTTCTATGTGAAGAGCGTCTTTTAATAAGGTTCTTCTATATTCTCGGTGGCGCCTACATCTTAGAAGGAAGTGGTAGATGTCCTCCACTTCGTCACAGGATTCGCAGTTTGAGAATCCGAGACCTTCATTAGAAATTTTTTATCATTTAGCCAGGTGTGCCCCGTTCTTAATCTACTAATCAGCGTGATTGCCTTTCTATGCAGATCCACTTCCTGGAACCATGGTTTCATCGTAACTTTACTGGCGATGGCGCGGTACCATAGCCCTTTCCCTTGGGCCTTTTCGTTCCACTTTCTTTCCCATGCGTTGAGAGCTCTTGCTGAGACGATCGTTCTGAAATCGGTATAAGGCACTGGTATGTTCTCAGTATCGGGAACCTGGAGATGTCGTCGAGCTATTTTGTCCGCTAGCTCGTTCCCTGTCACTCCCACGTGACCCGGGATCCATTGTAGGCACACTTCTATGCCTCTGTGTATGGCTTTCCAAAGTTCTCTGCCAACTTCATATGTCAGGTAGTTTCTGCACTGGCCTTTAGGAATGCCTATGATAGCCTGTAAGGCACTTTGGGAATCCGAACATATCACTGCTTTTGTCTGTACTGACCGTTGTATATATTGTATGGCCCTCAGGATTGCGTACATCTCGGATGAGAAGATTGAGAATTCTGCCGGCAATCTACAAGCTTCATAAACGCCACAGTCTGCATCGACCCAAGCAGCCGCGCTGGTGGATTGCATTACCCTTGATCCATCGGTAAATACTTTCCGCCATTCCTTCCATCGTGTGTTCAGGGTTTCTAATGCCCATTGCTTCAATTCTAACTGAAGGGTGGTTTTTTTGTCTACCGAGCCCTTGATCAAGGACAGGTGGATTCGCGACGAGATCTCCGCCCTTTGCCACGTATCTTCTTCGCTGAACATCTCGTTGATCTCCTGTCTGTGTATATTCCACAGGGCCGTTGTCTGAAAATACTGTATCAGGCTGGGTTTTTTCTGTTGTTGACGTGATTTGGCTGAACTTTCATGGGCAAGGAGCTGCACCTTCCTCTGTAGGGGATGTGACTTCATGGACCACACCTTTAGCCAGAAGTTCAACCCCAATTTACTTCTTCTTGTACTCAACGGTGGAATGGCTAATTCTGCCTCCATCACGGCGATGGGGGTGGATTTCACAAAGCCTCCGATTACTCGCAGAGCTGCTGATTGAATGCAGTCCAATTTTGTTAGAAGAGACTTGGCGGCAGTTTGATACAGGAACCCCCCGTATTCCATTCGGCTCCTCAGTAGAGAGCAGAATACATGCCGGAGTAGTCGAGGGTCCGCACCCCAGGTCGGGGCGGCGAGGGCTTTGAAACAGTTCAGGCGTTGCATACATGATTGCTGCAGTTCCATGATATGCTTTCTCCATGTTAATTTTGAATCTAACCAAATTCCCAGGAATTTGATCTCTTTAACTAACTCCAGTGTGTGTCCATTTAGTGTAATTGCACAGTCTTTTCCTTGTAGCTGTCTTTGCGTAAACACACAAATTTTGCTTTTTTCGATTGATATTTCTAGCCCTTTGTCCAGCAATCTCTTTTGTATCAGCTTCAATTGCTCCTCTAGTATTCTGCGGGCCGTTTCTATGTCCGGGTGAGATATATATACAACAAAATCATCCGCATATTGGAGGAAGGATACTAGGCCCTTTAGGATGTTACATAGGTCTGCCATGTAGATATTGAATAGTAAGGGGCTCATTGGATCGCCCTGCGGTAAACCTTGGAAGACTAGCCGACTGATTCTGTCTCCCTCCGCTGTAAACACTGAATTCACTCTTCGGGCGAGGTATCGGCCACACCATGAGCATAACTTGCTAGGTATGCCCATCTTTTTCATAATGCCCACAAGTATATCTATCTGCACATTGTTATAAGCATCCTTAATATCCAGGAAAGCAGCCACTAAATAGTTTCTTCTTGTGAATGACAGCTGAATATCTGTCACCAGCGTGCTGATATTGTCTAAGGTGCTGAAGCGTTTTCGAAAGCCCATAGTTCTCGTATCAAGTAACCTATGATGCTCCAGGTGCCACTCGATCCTGTTTTTGATCATTGCACTCATCAGTTTTGTCGGGCACGGCAGGAGAGAAATGGGGCGATATGACGAGATGATGTTCTTCTTCCTGTGGGGTTTACACACGGGAATAACGATTACCTCCCGCCACTGGTCAGGAATATAGGAGAGGTCAATCATAGTATTGTAGAGATCCAGCATGGCTTCCTTCGCTTTAAGAGGAAGTTTGTCGATCATTGTGTAGGTAATGGCGTCCATCCCCGGAGCAGTATCTTTCTTCCGTAGGGCGTGCAATAGTTCTGATAGGTGAAAACAGGGTTCCGTCGATCCTGTTGGGACGTCGTCTACTTCCCTACTCTTGTGATATTCCTCCTGTTTTGGTACATATGGAGGGGTGAACGAGGCTAGGAACTCCTCTGCTGCTTGTCTGTCTGACGATATCCAACTGGTAGCCGGCCTCTCACCCTTAAACCACTTCAGTTTCCGCCAAGTCTCTTGGGTCGTCACACCATATTTTAAATTGGAGCAAAAACTCTTCCAGCCTTCTCGTTTGGCCTTTCTAATGGTATCTCGTGCTTCAGCCGTTCTTTTCTTGAGTTCTACCAAATTCTCCTGAGTGGCGGCGTGCAAATATGTTCTGGTAGCCAAGCGCCGCCTGGCGACAGCTCGTGAGCAGTCACTGTTCCACCAAGGTTTTCTAGTGAGCTCTCTTCTAGTGTGAGTTTTAACCTCTGGTATAGCCTCTTCTGCAGCAGCCTCCACTATTCTTTGAAATTCGTTGTACCGACATTGGATATCGTCGGTTGCACCTTCCCACTGCTCCAACAGCGTGCTGATCTTTCCTTCGTAGCGAGCCCAGTTAGCCCTGTTACACAACCACCGTCTGCTTGAGTGCCGGCGGACAGATGGGAGATTCCAATCTAATGATAATTTGAGGACGCAGTGATCACTTCCGATAGTCTCTGGTAGCAGATCCCATTTCGCTCTATGCATTAGGTTCATCGATATGAGAGTAATATCTGGAGAAGAATTTCTCTGACTAGGAGCACCAAGTCTAGTTCCGTGTTTGTTGTTAAGAACGGCAAATGAAGAGGCTGATATGGCATGGGCGAGCTCGATTCCCTGCGTGTCTACATAACTATCTTGCCATAACGAATGGTGAGCGTTGAAGTCGCCTCCAACCACACTATTTGCCGGCAGCTGATGGAATACAGCCGACCAATCTTCTTCCTTTAGGTTGACTTGAGGTGGTTTATATATGACGGTGGCCGCTTTGATAGGTCCATCGTACGAGAGATCGACAGAGAGCATTTCTACATTGGCAATTGGCGCCGCTAATCTGCGCACGGAGCAATTAATGTGGCTTCTCACCAAGATGGCAACTCCCCCGTGCCCATCATCTCTGTCTTTCCGAAACACACTAAAATTCTTGATGTTTATGTTCGACGAGCTGCGCAGCCATGTTTCCGATATAAGGACTAGGTCGGCCTTATGTTCTGTTATGGTTCTTTGAAATTCGTCCCATTTTGGTAATAGGCTACGTGCGTTCCACTGTAACACTGTCAATTTAGTCCTTCTAGCCATTTTTAATTAACAGATTTGCAGCCTCCGATGTGGTTCCACTTGGCCCCATTTCTTTAATTTCTTGAAGCACTTGTCGACACGCTTCGTCCTGAATTTTCTTCACTGTGGTGGCTGCCAGCTTGCCTTTCATCTGTTGTGCCAGCAGTTTGACCACTATTTTGACTATTATATTAACCATGTCTTCTCCTGCCTCTCTACTAGTTTGTTCTTTGCTGGTTACTTCTTCGGTTTGGGTCGCTATAGATTCCTTGGGAGTACTGACGGTACTTTGGCAGTGCTCCCTGATTTGCTTCATTCCCTGTGGCATCGTCACCGCGCTGTACCTTTTACTCTGTATAGGCGGGAATTCTGCTGCCTTGTATTGGTAACTTTGTTGTATACTCCTCTTGTTTTCCGTCGCCATTTTTGCTTTGTCCTCTTCTTGTCGCTTCCGTTCGGGGCATTTCCTATCGTTCGCTTTGTGGTCACCTCCACAGTTTACGCATTTTTGGACCACATTTGAGCAGCTGGATATGTTGTGTTCTTCACCACACTTCATACATCTTTCTTTTCCTTTACAGAATTTGGCCGTATGACCAAATCTATAGCATTTGAAGCACTGCGTTACTGGAAATATGTAGGGAGCCACCTTGAATCTCAGGTAGAAAATCTCGATTTCCTCTGGCAGGAATTGGCTATCAAAAGTTATGAGCACAGTTTGCAGGGGAACTGTTTCCACCTTGCCGTCATTGAATACTTTCTTGGTAAATCGCCGTACATCGATAATCGGTGCCGACGAAACAGCGTTAATCCTTAATTCTTCTTCTGCTAGGTCCGTAGGCACAAACTTGATTATCCCTTTCCGTTCTACTCGGTTAGCCGGTATATAAGCCTGCAGACCCAAGGATTGAAGAAACATCTTGTTTTCAACGAAGCCATTAGCAGTGTTGGCATTCAAAAATTCCATAGACATTCTGTTTTTCCCAAGTTGATTGAGTCGTTTCAGCCCAGTGACCTTGTTATAAAAAATTTTCCCCAGCTGAATTGGGTGTAGAGAAGCACTGTCTGATGCGTTCTCGATTATAACCATATATGGACCCTCTGCATGGTCATTATAAAGCCTCTTCCGCATTGCCGTCGCGGGGGGATTCCGCTTGACTGCTTCTTCTCTTACTTGGCTTGCCTGACTAGTTGTCAGATGGTTACATAAGGTGTTCAACTGATGGCCTCCATCTCCTGACGCTCTACTGGGATTTGTTTGAGGTGGGGTCGCTAGGCTGCACGCTACCTCCTTACCTCTGCTAGGACTATACGTTCTTCTTTTACCACTGCTGGCCTGCGTCGACATCTGGCCGCTAGCTGTCTCTGCTGATGCAGCGGGGCGACTGCTGACATGCTGACCACAAAGTGTCGTCAGCCAGCTTCACGTTCCAGGTAGTGGTCTCGTTCTTCTCCGGTTTGTCCCTGGAGCCACCTGCTCCCCCATCAGGAGTTCTCTCCTGGAATCAGAGCAGGCCACCCCCTGAGCCCTGGAGAAGGTGCCTCTGGCTTCCAGAGGCACTACGATGAATTGAGTCTTTGCCGTCTTCCTGGTGCAGGCACCGCCTTAGTCATGGGCAGTGCTTGTAGTCAAATTTGGGTTGTTCTTTACTCTTGAGTTTCTTCCTCTCCTGTCCTTCTTTCTGCTTCTGATGCCGGTTGCTCGCGGCGTCCCCTACGCTCTGCCTGTTTCAATTCAACAAATCTCGCCTTCTCGCGCTGCGACGCTAGATTAGCAGCTTCATCCAGCAAGTGCCAGAGCTCGGTATCACGCAGTATATCGTATATTCTTCTGTTCTGAAGTTGTATTTGGAGATATGCTCTTGATTCTTCAGTTTGTTTGCACTCCCAAACCACGTGCTCGGGAGTACTTAATTCACCACAGTCGCACCTGTTTGTTTCTTTGAGGCCTCTCTGTTCTAAGAAACTGTTGTATGGACCATGGCCAGATATGTAGTGTATGAGCCCTGGAGATGGTTGTAGGTGAGTCATGTTCATTCTCTCTTTCACGCAAGGAAGCATGTCGAAGGTCCTTCTGCCCGTGTTGCTGTTAGTCCATGTTTGCTGCCATTCATCCATCAGCGCATCCCAAATATCTTTTTTGGTTTCAACAGGCCTTCCAATTATTTCAGCAGCTTGGTCATACCTTCCTTTTTTAATCCAGTATAGCGCTCCTCGCTTCCTTACTTCCAGGTCCAGGGGCCAGATACCGAGTATAACCGTTAGGGCATCTGTGGCCGTTGTTCTGTAGGTCCCAGTTAGTCGGAGCAGAATTCCTCGCTGCGTACGGCGAAGCAGCTCCTTTGGTTTGACCTTTATTAGGTGCTTGGCCCACGTGCTTGCAGCGTATCCAGTAATGGAGGTCAGTATTGCATCGTGATATCTTCTTATGACGAGCGGAGGCAGATTAAACCGTCGTTCGCCAATGCTTATCAATTTGTGCATTACCAGTGCTGCTCTTCCACATACTTCCTCCATGTGAGACGCAAATTTCAGTTGTTCCTCCAGGTTTACACCAAGGTAGCGGACTACTGCTTTTCTCTTTATTGTTTTTCCCTGGATCCTAATTACCGGATTTCGTTTGAGTGTTCCTTTTAGGAGCATGTAGGTCGTCTTTTGTGGGGCTAGGTTTAACTTAACTGCTGCACACCACTTACTCAGGCAATCCAATACTGCTTTGCATTTTGTTTCGAGTTCCTGCCTGGTGTCCGCGTCTATCAGAAGTGCGAGATCATCGGCGAATGCTACCACACCCAGCAGTTCTGACATTTGTTGCAATATTTCCATGACCGCTTCCAAACCAATGTCCCAGAAAATTGGTCCACACACTGATCCCTGCGGGCAACCTTTCGTCAGTCTTTTCTCTATGTACTTGTTGGGGCACCGCAATTTGGCATATCTATTTCTACAATAATCTCTAAAACTGGTATAGAGGTTTTTTGGACAGTTGATGTTTCTTAAGCGTTCGAATAGCGCGGGCCACCAGAGATTGTCGAATGCGCCGGCGATATCCACAAATACTCCCACCACATAATTTTTGGAAGAGTTTTGAGCTATTTCCATTAAGCGGTTGATGGCGTCCTCTGTTGACTTGCCTGCTCTGAACCCATACTGATTTGGGTTCATCCCATGTTTTAATCTATGTTCCTTTAGTTTCTTGCAAAGTATCTTTTCTTGTACTTTCCCTAGAACATTGAGTAAGCAGATTGGACGGTAGGATTTTGGAAGTTGTGGGTCTTTGCCTCCACCTTTCGCTATGATAATCACGTCACTCGTTTTCCATGCATTTGGTATTTTTCCCTGTACCAGGCATTCGTTAAAAAGTTTATTTAAGGTTGGAACCAGTTGGATGACCAGCTCCTGGAGGACCTCTGCTGGTATCCCATCAGGTCCAGGTGCTTTTCTTTTTGGAAGGGAAAATATTGCCTCTACTATCTCTTCATCTGATATGACGCATTTTTGATGTTCACTCTCGTAGGGATCCCACATTTTTTGACTCATTTCACTTTGCCGATCTGTCTCGTTTTCTGTATTGTCATCTGGAAGTAGCACGGCAAGTAACTCCCGTGCAGTTTCCATCCAGTTGGTGGTCATAGATCCATCCAGTTTTCTTACAGTAGACAAGGTTGTAGGTGGCCTAATTTTGCCAGCGGCAATCTTGTAGGGGATGCCCCATGGGCCTGATCTCATATTTTGTCTAACGAAGGCTTCCCAGCTTTTTTGTTTTGTCTTCAGCAACAGATCCTTGAACTCTTGCTTTTTGTTCCTATATCTATCTAGAAGAGTCTGTCTCTCTTCTGTAATGAGGCAACGTTGATATGCTTTTCTTGCCTTCCTCATTGTGATTCGTAGTTTCTGCAATCTTTCTGTCCATGGTTTGTCTTTTACTCCCGTTGTTTTCTTTAGTGGAATTGCAGTTCTCATTGCGTCCTGGATTGCTCGAATTGTTTCTTCCGCAGCCTTGTCCACATCAAAATCTTTATCTTCGACTTGGGGGGGGAATAAAGCAACTCCTCAACCTTGGCCAGTTGGCTTTGCTGATGTCATATAGCCGTTGAATATTGGTACAGGCGCCTTCGCGCGCACCGTCTCGCAGTCTTCCCAGTTCGAACATAATTAGATTGTGATCACTGGTGGTTTGGTTCTCAATCACCTTCCATCCGCTTACTAGGTTTCCTGCTCTTCGATTTGCTAAAGTTATATCTATGTTCGATTTGGCACCTGCTCGGTCACTGAACGTGTATGGATTGTTTGGCTCGTTTTTGACATACAGCTGTAATTCTCCAATCAGCTCGAGTAACTTTTCTCCTCGTGCGTCTGTACGACCGCTGTGCCAGAGTGCAGATTTGGCATTTGCATCGGCAACTATCACCGTAGGGCTGTCGCCTATGGCTGTACATATTTCCCTAATCTTGCAAAGATAGGGATCAATTTCGTCTCTGTATTGGAAGTACATGTTAACGAGGACTACGTTTCCCCATTGCGTACCTAACTCCACACACACCGTATGTTCATCGCAGAATTGTGTTATTTTTGTGACTGTGATTTGCTTATTGAAGACTATGATGGCACTCATTGGTTTTTTCCCTGTCGAGATTATCTGAGACGTCACTGGCATGTGTGAGATTTTCCCTTCCCTGGAATGGGGCTCTTGAAGACAGAGGATATCTATTTGCATTTCCTCAGCCAGTTTACTCACTTCATGCAAAACCAGACTGGTTCTCCTGCAGTTTAACTGTGCGATCTTAATTCTCTCTGCACCCCTACTCATGGATGCCGAGTATGGATATTGCACTGTGGCCACGGCTGTCTCGAGTCAAGCATTATTCTTCCATGAGTCATCACAAAATGACGATAAATTTGATCTGGATCAAAGATTTCGTTCCGTCTGTCAAATACTTGCTTGACTATAGTGAGTAACTGGGCTGAATTAGTAGGTATGTTGTTTATCTTAAGTTGAATACGATCAATTGCCTCTGGTTGCGGAAATGTGATGTTTTTGCCATTTGGATGTGCTATTCTGGTTAGGTGGCGTAACGCCATAGTGAGATTTTGCGTTTCCTCTAGTCTAGCAAGCTGCAGATTGTTTTCAAACTTTTGGTAGATATGGTCTGGAGCTATAGCAGCGTGTCTTGGTTTTTCGTTCGCTCGGTTTTTGGAGGCGCCACTAATTTTGCAGTAGTTGGATGTCATTGGAACTGGTCCTACCCACCCAAGTCCAGCTCCTTTTGGTTGAGGTCTAGGAGAAATATCACAGATGGTAGAAGTAATCTCTGAGTGTTGGAGGATAGATTCATCTGTCTGCGTGCTTACGCTGTTTGCTGTTTCCTTCCCTTCTTGCAATATTTTCTCCCTGTATCTTGCAGCCCTCTCTGCGTTCCTCCTCTTCCTCGATGGCGTGTTTCTTGTTTTATTCCTCTTTCCTTTCCCTACTGTTTCTTCTATTAGGTTGATAATGATACTCAATAATTGATCTTTGTATAGTTTATCCATCCTCTTGGAGTTCCTTCTACTGTCCATAATCTGTTCTGTTTATCAATCTTTGAAGAAACAGTTGGTATGTCGGACAATCTTTGCCAGATTTGTTGCACGATTTTCCCCGTTTCCTGCATGGGATACAAACAGCTGACTGTAAGGACTTGCTACAGCCTTCTTTCTTGTGGCTAGTTTCTCCACAATGTTTGCAAGCGGCCGACGTTTGGGAACAATGTTTGCTAATATGACCATAATCGTAGCAATGCATACATTTTGGTACTACCGTGTAATCTTTTGCGGATATGGCACTGAATTCTATGTATATTTTTCTTTGCTGCATTATTTGCTTCCTTATTTCAGCACTTACTTCAACAACTTGATGGACAGTGCTTTTATCTCTGGGGCCTGTTCGAAATTTTGACTTGAACCCCTCCAGAAATTGTTGTCTTTCTATTTTTCCTTCAAAATTTTGAGTCTGTTAAGGACAGATTCCAGACAGTAATCTTTCAAGCTCTCATACAACACTCAAGGGCATGCTAACTCTCTAAGTCGGGTGAACATACTCGGCCACCATAGATTATCAGAGGCGCCGGAAATGTCGATACATATGCCAATGACATTTTTTTTTTTGTTGAGTTAACTATACGCTTAACTTCATTTATGGCATCCTCTATTGACCTACCTTTCCGAAAGCTGAAATGCTGCTTATTCTTACCTTTCATTAATTCTATTACATAGTACTTTTTGTTGCATTTTTTAGAGTATTTTGAGCAGGAGAATTGGTTTGTAAGATTTTGATACTAAAGGATCCTTATCTTCTCCTTTCTTTATAATTTTTATGCTCGATGTTTTCAAACAATAGGGTATTCTTCCTTGCAGTAGGCAAGCGTTCAGTATAACGGTAAGGTAAAGAACTATTTGCTCACTTAGGGCTTGCACTACTTTGCTGTTATCCCATCAGCCGCTGGTGCTTTATTCCTCTACAGCGTGATTATGGCGGTTCTTACTTCCTCTTGAGCGAATGGTAGAACCAGCATGTTATTATCATATACGTTGTTCAGCTTGTGCTCCTCAGAGCAAGCCAACTGCTTATCATAGTTTTATCTTCTATCCTGAGTGTAGAAAGAACGGTAGGTGACTTTACTTTCTGCGCAGCTAGCTTGTCTCCTTGGGCTTAAAACTAAGTTTTTGTTTATGTATGTCTCCCAGCTGGTTGATTTAATATCCTAATTTCCCTTATTTCGTCACCGTATTGAAAGTAGATATTAGCAATCACAATTATTGCATAGCGTGTAGTTATTTCTGCGCAAGTGACGTTTAACTAGGCGACCATCATGACTGTAGAGTTCCTGGTAAGTACAAGTACAGCAGCCATTGGATGTTAACCTTCACATACTACTTGTGATGTTATAGGCATATGTGGTACCCTCCCTGCACTGGTATACGGCTCTTGAAGGCCCATAACGTCGAAATTCATTTCCTCTGCTAGTTTTCATACTTCTAACAACAGGGTCTCAGTATGCCTTCTGTTATGTTGTGCTACGTTGATTCTGTAGTTGCTCATGGGTAAGGTGTATCTATGTGAATCTTAGGCAATTGTTGCCTATAATCAATAGCGATGCTGACATACTAGTTGCCCATTTAAACCTTCAAGGTCAAATTCTTCTTGTCTTCTGTCACACTTCTAAAACGAGCTCCATTAGATGAACTGGACTTTGGTGAAGATTTGCTGTGTCCTATCTATGGCTTCCGAACCTCCTTTTGCTGTGTCTCGTGCTAAGTGCCTTACTGCAATTGTGAGGAATGACATTTCCTCTAGTGTTGTCAGTCCCATTGCTATTGTAAATTTCGGCAGGGTTGTATCTTTGTGATACAATGGCGTTAGCTTTCTTGATAATGCCCTGTGCCGATTGTTGCTTGATTGATACTTCCCCCGTTCCATCGGTCTGTGTGCTAGCATCAACTTTTTACGACTTCTTTTAATCCTTTTTCCAGTGCTCCCATGCCCTCAGCAAGTCCCTTAGACCTCCACATGGAGGCTTGTGCTTTTTGTCAACCCATGAAAAGTCTTCAGAAACTCGTCTGCTTATATAGTATGTCATCAGTTGAAATGGCCAAGACCAAAACAAAAAATACTTCTCAGATTTATGGCCAACCTTGCAATATAACTTTATTCGCCCTTTGTGTTAATTTAAAAAAAATGTTTTTACTTTGTTTAGAATGTTGTTAATGTATCATTTCTGTAAATTTTAAAGAAATTTCGATGATTGTTTCAGAGTTCAATCCCAGGTACACGCTGCAGTCAGTAGGAGCGGACGACAACAAGAGATGCCAGCTGCCCTCAAACGACTGTCAGTACCAAAGAAAGGTCATTCTCGTCAAGCCTGCCGCCAATGCAAGCGTCATTTCTTCAGAGACCGGGGAAACCAGTAGCCCAACGCACAGCCGAGTGGAAGCTTCCACGGTCGTTAGTGATGAGAGGAGAGTATTCGAACTATCCGACAGCAGCCAGTCAACGTGTGTTCCGTGGAGCCAGTCATCCAGCAGTACTGACCTGATGCATGCACCGCACGGAGTTGCAGTTGCTCGCTTCTCCGCGCTACCGAGGTCTATATCGATGTTGGTAAACGTGTCGTCGGCCAGCGACGCAGATTCCGACTGCGATGAGCTCCGGACTGTCCCCCGTCCCACTGCCTTCTTCGTGCCGGTGGGAGTGGCACCAGGGCAACCCAAACCTCTGGCGCTGAGCATGCCCGACAAACTGCGAGCAAGGATCAGCAAGCGACAGCGTCAAATGGAGCTCAAGCGGCGCGAAGAACGGTGTAGCCTGCCTCTGATCAAAACTGCCACTGACAGGAAAAGCTCAGCAGGAAAATCGGCTGCGTCTAACACTGTTCTGCCCCCAGCGATGCCGCGTGTGGAACGAAAATCGACTCCTCGAGATGGGACTAAAACAATCGTTAGACACTCGTGTATTGGAACTACCTCCACCCATACAGAACTAAAAAGAGTTATTAAGAATCGTGCTTCCAGTGTCGCCGTTAAAGACAATAAACAGAAAGAAGAAATAAAAGTAATGCATCCGAAACAAGAATCTGAAATTCAACATATAAAATGCAGTACTCCCGTGGAAAAGAAGGCTATATCTCCCCAAGAAACTAAACTCCCACGAGCGAAAACGAATCCAGTGATATCACGTCATCCATCAGACTACGATGGACCCCTTAAAAAAGGACTGCGGGAAGGAAGAAACACGCCTCACAGCAAAATTGAATCGGCTATTCCCGCATCAGAAGCGAGAAGTTCGTCCGACGAAACGAAATCGTCGACTGATTCGGGAAACAAGAGAGAGGACTTTAGAGATTACATTCCTCGTGCAGACATCAGCAAGCAGAGTTATTACAGTAAACCGATGTTGAAATCGGCGATTCCAATCAAGAAACTGAATCGTCCAGTAGACACCGAGCCACTTCTACCTGCGAAGCCACAGCCTAGGTTTGAGATCATTCCCGAAGAAAGGAGTGGTTC
This sequence comes from Vandiemenella viatica, assembly GCA_031002005.1. Taxonomy (NCBI): domain Eukaryota; kingdom Metazoa; phylum Arthropoda; class Insecta; order Orthoptera; family Morabidae; genus Vandiemenella; species Vandiemenella viatica. Next base: position 376,479,373 of record CM061921.1, read on the forward strand.
GCTCGATTCGTCAAACGGTGACACTCCTCGGAATATTAGTAACAAGCAGAGAAAATCTTCGTTTTCCAGCAAATTAACGCTCATTAATAAAGATCATGTAGATTGCCACGAGTCCTACAAGGGTAAAGAGGCTTTGTCCAATGAACACGATCTTCTGTCTGTGTCGAAAGGATGGATAAACTTTTATCTCCTCAAGGACAGTCGGACAGATGAACTGGCACGTGATGAAGGTAAGCAGTGCGCCATTTCTTACGTGTAATTTTTTTCAGAGACTCAGTGATGAGATAATCATTTGCTTCTTTCTTTTCCTTTTATGTCTCATGAATTTATATTGATGTCACAAGGTGACCACAATTCTTAATTAATAGCCTAGTATTGAGGATGGAGTCATTCTAGTGTCCCATTTATAATGAATTTAAAACAATTAGAAGTTACTTCGGTTCTACATCTTCACGACATTTTTCTTGAAACTATTTAATTCGTATCATAGAAAAGGATAAAATTTCAAGTTAGATTATACTTATTATCAAGACTCAACGTCTCAAATCATATGAAAAGTTTCCTCTATATTTTACCGAATCAATTATACAGAGCCCATATTTATAAACTGAATGTCAACCACCTTCAAGATCCTAACCATGAGAGATATTATTTTTAAGTTTCGGAAACCATTTTTTTTTTTTTTTTTTTTTTTTTTTTTTTTTTCCTACGTTGAGCTGATCTCTTCCTTTCAACATAACTCTTAGAACGTACATTCTCAGTTATCTGCTTCATAGATTTTTTCCGTCAACTGTTCCCTTGACTTTCAAAATAACTAATCCCTCATGTTGACCCACCATCCTGTCTCTTCTTTCTGTGAGACTCTTCCACAAACTTCTTTCCTCGCCAACCATTTACAAAACACGTTCATTACGCACTTAATCTCTCCACATTATTTTCAGCAACTTTCTATACTATCACATTTCAAATGCTTAAATTTTTATTATGTCTGCTATTCCTACAGTCCGTGCTTCTCTGCCACAACATACAGTTTTCAAAATTTGTCGCCGAGCCCTAGATCAATATTTAGAAGTATAAGATTTATCTTTTTCAACAAGGCGCTTTTCGCTATCACTATTCTGCTTTTAACACAATTCCTCATTCGCCCGTCAGTTGTAAGTTCCTGAATAATATATTTCACCTGCTTCTCCTATTACATCTGAACCTATTTTATATTTAATCTACTGTCGTTTGAGCAACTGAATCCGGAATGGTTGGAGCAAGCTTCAAGTCAACTGTTGTTTCTCGACAATGTCTGTATATTTAGTTACACGTTTGATTAAAATCGGACGTAATATAATACAGGTGATCCTAATTTCTACTGCAGCCTCGAAAAACAAGCTGGGAACAGTTTTGCCAAAGCCCTGAATGTAGATTTAATTTTCGAGTTTGGTTGATGTCTTCTAACTGGACCATTAATTTTTCCTGTCGGTGAAATAAAAAGCATTTTTTTTTTTTTTTTTTTTTTTTTTTTACTACGATGAAAGAATCTTTTGTAGATCACTATATAAGGAAAGTCTCAAACATTAAACCTTGCTTAGAGTGCAGTTTGAAAGGATTCAAAGAAACCAAAAACATCTGTGAACTCATGAATTTTGGGTGGGTATTGAGAATGATTTTAATTTTAACCAATCTACGGTGAAAGAAAAAGCCGCTATGGATACTTCCTGCTAAAGGTTGAGGAAAAAATGCGCACGTTTATTTCCGGAATAGAATGGCTTTCGTAAAATTTTAGTTTTTTGTTTGTGATTTTTTTAATATAGGACGTAACACAAACGTTAGTAAGTTAAACGAGCTTTTTAATTAGTTTAGAAAAGCGATGGAGTTAGGAATTTTCTTTTTCTTACAATAAAATTTCTGCTTTTGTCAACTATACAAAGTAAATTGACCTTCTAGAACTGTTATGTTGAAAACAAGGCTTGTAATTTTTCTTGATGTTCAAAGCATCTAATCTCTGCAGTTGTGAGATGAAAAAAAAACTTTAACGTTCTGGCCTCGCATTCGGGATGACACCGGTTCGAATCCTCGTCCTGGCATCCAGATTTGGGTTTTTCATGGTTTACCCAAATCACTCCAGGTGAATGCCAGGATGCTTCCTAAAAAAGGCCATGGCCGAGTTTCTTCCCGTTCCTTGTTCCAAACCCCATCCCGCCTCTAATGATATCGACGTCGACGAGGCGTAAAGCCATAAAAAATACTGGCTCCCTTGCATGCTAAATGATTTAAATTGAAAAGTTTTGAAGTTGTGTCAAAAATTTAACCGTAGTTACTGGAATAATGTTAATTAATACAAAACTATGGGGAGTTAAAATCTCTAAAATGTTTGCGAAGATTGACTTTCGGAGAGTTTTAATTCGTTCTTTGGCTTATTCAAATTGCTTTGTAGGCCAGGTTAGTAGTTGTGTTTTGTGATACTGGAATCATTAGAAGAGGGCGAGACATGTGGTCATCGGCAATCTTAAGAAACTATTCTGATATTTAAATGTTTGTAGTTGTCTGTACCATTGTCATCCAGAATAACGACACTGGAAAAATACTTCTTATTTCATCAATTAAGTCTTCTAAGATGAGAATCAGAAATGAATATCGCCGATTTTGACAAAATTCTGCACATTTATAATTTTAAGAAATGACTTGTGACAAGTCCCACGTTTTTGATCTACATATTTTTACAAATAATAACTGTTGTACCTAATGTCTTCAGGGACGTTGCAGCCCACGCCGGATAGAAAGGAAATAAAAAAGGAGTAATTTTAATTGATATGTATCTATCCCAATTCACAGTGATGGTATAGCGGTATACACCCTACCTGGTAACGTATCTTCACGCCTGTGGTCAACATCTTTCATATTTCTTCTACCAGTTTTAATTTCTTGACATGACGCAACCACCATTGATTAAAATTATTCTAATTGTGCACTGAAGTACCGAAAATCATAGGATACCTCCTAATAACGTGTGGGAATCCTTTCTGCCTGTGAAGTGTGGCAACTTGACGTGGCATTGACTTTAAAGGTCGACGGAATTCCCCTGAAAAAATATTCATCCATTACACTTCTACAACCGTCCATAAATGTGAAAGTCTTACTATTGCAGAAAGCTATCCACGAACTGACCTTTCGATCTTGTCTCAGATATTTTAGATTGGATTAATTTCTGGCGATCTATATTGCCAGATCACTCTGGAAATGTCCAGAATGTTCCTTTAACCAATCGTGAATGATTTTAGCCTGGTGACAAGACGCATTTTCTACTTGGAACAGTCGTTGTTTGGGAACATGAAAGCAATGAATGACTGAAAATTGTCTCTAAGTAGCTGAACATAATCATTTCCAGTTAATATTTAGTTCAGTTTGACCAGAGATCCTATTCCATGCCATCCAAACACAGCCCATACCAGCATGGAGCTTTCACGAGCTTGCATGATGCCTTCTTGATAACCTGGGTCCATGGCCTCATGGGGTCTGCACCACACTCGAACCCTGCCGTCAGATCTTTTCAACTGGAATCGTGACTTATCTTACCACACAACTTTTTGCAGTCAAATAGGGTCCATCCAATATGTTCACGAGCTCAGCAGTGGCGCAGTATTGTCTAACTGTCAACACTGTCACATCGACGCAGACATCGCTGGTCTAGGTCAATAAGTAGACGTTTACGGCCGTTGTGCTGTCCATGGCTAGAGGTTATGCCGGAATTCAGGGCACTCTCTTGATTCTGTGGATCGAGAAATATTGAATTCACGAACAATTTCCAAAACAGAATGCCCCATTCCGCGGTCAAAGTCTGTCGATTCAAATCGTGTGGCCATTGTCACGTCAGGAACCTTTCATACGACTCACGAGAATACAGCTCCGACATTTTGCTGCACATTCATAGTTTCTTTCGCATTACTACTACCATCTGGATATTTGAATCTTCCTATACCATGACTTTTGGCACTACAGTGTATTTCAGCCGATGCTGGTGACGCAGGGGAAACGAACTGGCATCATGTCGCTTGTTCAAGTCCGGCGTAGGGCATGGGTGATTTGAATTGTGTTGTAGTAGTCTTATATTGTGTACGTTTCGTGTTGTGTTCGTTTTGTATTGTGGTCGTTTTGTGTTGTGTTCGTCTTGTGCTGACCCCACCACAAAGAGTATAATGATGGGTTTGTATAATACGTACACATTGGAAGAAACACGAACAGATTGAGCTGCCAGTAGGTAATAATTCTGAAGTATACACTACACTCCCAATCTTGTGAACTTTTCCAGGCAAGAAGTAAAATACATTTGAAAATTTTAAAATAACCCAACATTTGGTCTCAATATTTGGTGACGACGTCGTACGCATATAATACGTCGTAAATAAAAACAAGCAAAACTGCGTTTCTGAATTTTAATGACATTTTTTCAGGAACATTAAGCCAAGCGCTATTTCAGTATTTATTTTTGATGTGGTAAATATCCGTCCCTGACCCAACATAATATACACTTGTGAAGTTTTGCTACTACTCTGTCTTTCTAACATATGTTTCTTTGCAATATGGAGACTGGCAACCTGTGACTTCACACAATTTTTTTCAATGATCAGAAATAACTGTTTAAAATATTGTCAAAATTGGTGAAAAATACATTTGTACCATTTGTAACGGAATGACGAAAATAGGTCATTCCGAACATTTTATATTCAACATATTTAAAGAATAATGAAATGGATAATCAGAGAGGCTTGTCAACATCTGTTGGACTTCCCAAATAGCCCGTCGCCAAAGAGTCGCGTCAGGTAGGCGCACAGGTGACACCGGGGCATACAATAGGCAGGCGGCTACCCAGCCTAACGGATCTGGTCAAGCGTATATTCCCTTAGCTCCGGAAAAATACCCGACCGGGGTGAACGGATGTTTGGCGACCTCCTGTACTCAAGCGGATGCTTTGGAGGTCACATTTGGCGAATATGTTCGAGTCTGTCCGGGTTCGCAAGAATCTCTAAAAGTCAATGTCGGCCAATCATCATAGCTTGGTAGGAGGAGCCAAATAGCGGAGCCAGTCAACGGCGGACTATTCTCTGCGTAATGTTAATTTCCATGAATTTCTCTCTATGTTAACCACGAGCGACGGAGAGGAGTTTTTACTGTAGACGCGGGAGAAGTACTGGACGCTCAGCTTTCAGACTGGAAGGAGTGGATCTTCCGAGGTTGGAGATCGTCCTGCCTTGGCATCGAACTTGAGGGTTCGACACAAGCGTCCTGTGGCAGTGAGGTTGATGAGCACTCAGTCAGTACGTTGATTGAAGGACGTGGTGCACCGTCCGCTATAGCCAAGGGGCTATAAAAATTCCGCCGTCGAGGGAACACATAGTCATCACGATAATCATTCTACGGACAGTACAGTGTGGTACTTGCATTCAGTCATTGGGTATAACCCAGTAATGACCTTTGAATGATTAGGAGTTCTCGCTCCGACAAATATTGAGCTAGTTGGGACAGACTTAGCTATAACAACACTTGGTGGATAATTTAAATTATCCTGGCGCCCGGCATTTGAAATCTAACGTAGCTTCATGCTAGTATCATGTTTGATTTATGGTTCCTGATTGTTATGAAAGGAACTTTTCATTAAAGCCAAGTGTGGAGCTTACTTATTAATTTTGGGAATTTGTTCATGGTCAATTACTAATGTAGTACTGCTTAAATGTTGTTGTTTGATGATTTATGTTGGCATTTGTAAGGCGAGGCTCTGCATGGCCATAGATTTGAGATTCCATGTGTTGATATTAAAAATAAATAAACCGCATCCTGTACGCCAGTACGAGCACCAAATAAATTAACGGAAATTGGGTTTTCATTTCATATTAAAGATTAGAAAGTTTTCATCTTTTCTTCCCATGCACCTACTACACCTTCCATTAGATAAAGTCTTGTGTAGTAGGTACTCGTTTACGTGCGTGTGGTGCAGGGTTTGAGTCCCGCAGATGACACCAGAGTTCCGTTTTGGATGGCTGAGCGGATATTGATTGATGACTGGTTGACTATCGGAGGTGTGATCACTAACCTGACCGATAGTAACGTCTTCTTGATGTTCTTCTTTTCTTCTTGTCAGGATGACGGCCTTCTGCTGACACCAGTCGATTGTTGATGACGCAGAATCGACAACTGCGTGGACAATAGCTGCCGAAACAACTAATGTATAATAAAAGATGTTAATTGTTTTATATTGAAGGCTGCGTAGAGTTCTTTGGCTTGAGTGTTGTTAGCCTGATACGGTTTAGTAAGGTTTATTACTGACGGAAACAGAGATTACAGATTAGTTCCAGTTTATTCGCCGTTAACTTACACACGGACAGTTGCATAAATACAGGAACGTAATTTCTGCATCACGCAATATGTTAGCAATACCCCCGCTAGCTTGAATTTAGACTCCTGTTGCCGAAATGGGGTACAAAGCGACAATGTTGGTAGTAAATCACGACACGCTCGTTACATCGATGTGTTACATTCACACTCCCGAGGCGCACTGACTGCGTGTAGCTGCCGGCAACGCCCGTGCTATCTCAGCACATACCGTCTCGGCTTACAGCGTACGACTGTGCAGCTAGCCAGATGCACATATTCACTTCGCGTTTACACAATATTACGGGGATTTATTTGGTCCCCTTACACTTGGTTTTTGGACAAGATCACTGCATCGTAAGAACTACACTCCTGGAAATTGAAATAAGAACACCATGAATTCATTGCCCCAGGAATGGGAAACATTATATACACATTCCTGGGGTCAGATACAACACTTGATCACACAGACAGAACCATAGGCACATAGACACAGGCAACAGAGCATGCACAATGTCGGCACTAGTACCGTGTATATCCTCCTTTCGCAGCAATGCAGGCTGCAATTCTCCCATGGAGACGATCGTAGAGGTGCTGGATGTAGTCCTGTGGAACGGCATGCCAAGCCATTTCCACCTGGCGCCTCAGCTGGACCAGCGTTCGTGCTGGACGTGCAGACCGCGTGAGACGACGTTTCATCCAGTCCCAAACATGCTCAATGGGGGACAGATCCGGAGATCTCGCTGGCCAGGGTAGTTGACTTACACCTTCTAGAGCACGTTGGGTGGCACGGGATACATGTGGACGTGCATTGTCCTGTCGGAACAGCATGTTCCCTTGCCGGTCTAGGAATGGTAGAACGATGGGTTCGATGACGGTTTGAATGTACCGTGCACTGTTCAGTGTCCCCTCGACGATCACCAGGATGTACGGCCAGTGTAGGAGATCGCTCCCCACACCATGATGCCGGGTGTTGGCCCTGTGTGCCTCGGTCGTATGCAGTCCTGATTGTGTCGCTCACCTGCACGGCGCCAAACACTCATACGACCATCATTGGCACCAAGGCAGAAGCGACTCTCATCGCTGAAGACGACACGTCTCCATTCGTCCCTCCATACACGCCTGTCGCGACACCACTGGAGGCGGGCTGCACGATGTTGGGGCGTGAGCGGAAGACGACCTAACGGTGCGCGGGACCGTAGCCCAGCTTTATGGAGACGGTTGCGAATGGTCCTCTCTGATACCCCAGGAGCACAGTGTCCCTAATTTGCTGGGAAGTGGCGGTGCGGTCCCCTACGGCACTGCGTAGGATGCGACGGTCATGGCGTGCGTCCGTGCGTCGCTGCTGTCCGGACCCAGGTCGACGGGCACATGCACCTTCCGCCGACCACTGGCGACAACATCGATGTACTGTGGAGACCCGCGCCCCACATGTTGAGCAATTCGACGGTACGTCTACCCGGCCTCCCGCATGCCCACTATACGCCCTCACTCAAAGTCCGTCAACTGCACATACGGTTCACGTACACGCTGTCGCGGCATGCTACCAGTGTTAAAGACTGAGATGGAGCTCCGTATGCCACGGCAAACTGGCTGACACTGACTGCGGCGGTGCCCAACCGCTGCGCAGATAGCGCCCTTCGACGGCCAACACTGCTGTTCCTGGTGTGTCCGCTGTGCCGTGCGTTTGATCATTGCTTGTACAGCCCTGTCGTAGTGTCCGGAGCAAGTATGGTGGGTCTTACACACCGGCGTCAATGTGTTCTTATTTCAATTTCCAGGAGTGTATTTCACAGGTGACTGAAATTAAAGTGATTGGGAAATGAGGTGCTCTGACGATTGCTTAGAAATTCAGCGCAATTTGGATGCTATTTCCGAATATTGCAGTAAATGGCAGCTTACAGTTAATTGCAAAAAGTGCAAGGCAATGCGAATAAGTAATTAAAAGAATCAGTTTGTTCACGAGTACAAAGTTAACAATTCAGTTATTGACGCGGTTGATTACCTGAAGTATCTGGTGGTAATAGCACAAAGCAACATGAAATGGGATTTGCGCATAACTTCCGCCGTAGGCAAAGCTAATTATAAATTACGTTTAATAGGATTTTGAGGATTGTAATGCTCATACGAAGGAACAGCTTATAAAACACTAATGCGTCCGCATCTGGGTTACTGCTGTGGAGTTTGGAATCCGTATCGCAAGGGCTTGATTGACTTGGTTGAGAGGGTACAGAGGATAACCGCTCGATTGGTGACTGGTAGCTACAGCCCTTATGAAAGCGTCAAAGAATTGATAGATAGATTGGGCTTGGACCGTTTGGAAGACAGACGACGTCGTTTCCTTTTGATTTTATTGGAGAATATACGAAATTCTTTGACTTACGAATGCAATGAAATATTTCTTCCACCAACCTATTTAGGCCGCAATAAATTGACGGATAATATTCGAGGAATACTCTGAAGAGTCAAAGAAACTGGTATACAAGCCTAATACCGTGAAGGACAACCGCGCGCACGCAGAAGTAGCGCAACACGATGTGGCATGCACTCGAATAATGTCTGAAGTAGTGCTGGATAGAGCTGACACCATGCATCCTGCAGGGCTGTCCATAAATCCATAAGAGTATGAGGGTGTGGAGATCTCTTCTGAACGTCGCGTTGCAAGGCATCCCAGATATACCTAATAATGTTCATGTCTGGGGAGTTTGGTGGCCAGCGGAGGTGTTTAAACTCAGAAGAGTGTTCCTGGAGCCACTCTGTAGCAACATGTATGGGGTGTCGCATTGTCCTGCTGGAATTGCCCAAGTTCTTCGGAATGCATAATGGATATGAATGGATGCAGGTGATCAGCCAGGATGCGTACGAACGTGTCACCTGCCAGAATCGTATCTAGACGTATCAGGGGTCCCATGTCACTCCAACTGAGAGCCTCCACCAGCTTGAACAGTCCCCTGCTGACATGCAGTGTCCATGAATTCATGAGGTTGTCTCCATACCCTTACACGTCCATCCGCTTGATACAATTGGAAACGAGACTCGTCAGACCAGGCAACATGTTTCCAATCATCAACAGCCAATGTCGATGTTGACGGGCCCAGTCGAGGCGTAAAGCTTTGTGTCGTGCACTCAGCAAGGGTACACGAGTGGGCCGTCAGCTCCGAAAGACGATTTACTTGAAATTGTATGAGAGGTGAATCACTGTAGTAGAGTCATTATTCATTGCTTTACACATACGTACTTTGCTACATTATGAGACCTATAAAATCAAATTAATTATATAAGCTCGCCTGATTTTAAAAATAGGTTTGAAAATCATTTTAAGTACTCTGGGTTAGCGTGGATCGCCAAAGACATTTATCAAAAGCGACTGAAGGAGGTATTCAAGATAGCAATAATGTTTTATGAAACGATAATAAAAGTTTTTCTTAAGTTATGGTTAAATCAATTTGTATTCAAAACCACTGATTGTAACCTGAAAAGCGGTGATTGTATGCAACTGGTTGTATCTAGTCTCGACAGGTGCCTTATAGACTCTGAAACGCATTAACATAAGATCTGACAGATATAGTTCGAAGTCCACTTCAATTATATAAAAAAGGAATAGGAGCAGGCTTAAATCCTGCGCATCAGTTTTCTGATGATTTGACTTAATCACATCACGTTATTGCTACAAAAAATAATAATAATAATAATTTTTTTTTTTTTTTTTTTTTTTTTTTTTTTTTTTTTTTTTTTTTTTTTTTTTTTTGCTATATGAAATCGTATTTGGAGCAGAGGCTTGGAAATATTTTGGTGGTTGATATCTTTATTTATTTATGCAGTAGCTTCATCACTTGGAACTTTTTTTTTCTAATGGTGATCTTGTCTTAATTTCTGTTTTATGGATTTTCATTTGCCGTTATTTTTTAACATACTCGTACATAAACACAAAATTTACAGGCTGATTTATTTTGTGCGTCTACCAACATCAAATTTTTTTTATTAAGATACTGATTTTAGATATAATTGAGTACAGATCACACGTTTCTCCCAAAAAGTATAGTAGTTTTAGTCCCATGTAATCAAAATATTCTCACACCGGTTCAGTCATGGGACGTGAAATACCGATTTTCATTAAGCTTGCACAGTGAATATTTCAAATCATGTTTGAGAGAACAAAACTTCTCTTTAGAATTTACACCGTTTACAGGTAGCTAGTGAATTTGAAATAATAATTATTATATCACGTTTGCAAAAATATTGAGTGTTAAGCTAATTTAGATTTTTAATATCTTTTTTTTTGTCGAAAAGTGATGGGTAGTTTCAACTGAAAGGATTATAGATAAAACTGAAAGGAGATATTAAAAATAGTGAAAATGACTTCTGAATTATAAGGTGAGGCGAGCAGAATAATATAAAAGTACTTTACCTTGAATTTTTAATAAGTGTTAAAACTGTTCTTTATTTGCGCACTCCTAGCAACGCGTCTTTCATGCAATATTGATGATTTCAACCGTAAAAAAAGATGGTTTAGTATGATATAAAGGAAAGACGCTCTAAGTTACATCCCAAAATCTGAATATCCCTATTTTCTACTGATTAGTGCGATCACAGAAGAAGGTATGGGGGAGGTTTGGAAAGTTCTCAGCTTTGGAAAGTTCTCTGCTTTTATTTCCACTTGGGAATATAATTCATGTGCAACATGAAACTTATATATAAAAAAATGAGTGATCATACATTCCAAAAAACAAAACAAATGTTCTGCATGCCATTTTTCCCATTTATTGCAAAATAGAATATTGGACCTACCAGAAAAGAAAACAATAACCTTTTATACTTTGAAAGAAAAATGTTAGAAATGGTTGATTATGTATGTTCACCGCTGTTTCTTACTCTGTTTAATTTACATTCTCAAAAAGCGTCGTACAACAAACAGAATTGTGTAATTAGTTTAGTCGCAGAAAGTTAATTTATTTTTCTCTTCATTTTAAAGGAAATATAATTAAAATTCACAATTTGTTCACCTAAAACAACTACGTTTATCAGTAATATATCACTACCATCACCTTATTAAAATTTGTCCTTAAGTTGTAGGAACGAAAATAAGAAACAGGATTTAGCTAGACACTCCGGCGAATTACGGTCAGTTTAATGGTTTGAGAAATTTTGCTTTCTGTAAATATTCCTTTGGTCGGACAATCGACTTCTATCTGTCCGAATAAGCCTGACATAAATATTTGATTACAGCCTTCCTAGCTTCCCCTTCCAATTCTTTGAAAATTAATACGTTAATTTAACCATAATGTGATAAGTTCCCTATAAACACGGACTTATGGCCTACTACAATTGTTCCACATTACAGGAGAGCTGATTAACAGCCAAGTACTCCACATCACTATATAACTGATGAATAAAGAACTATTTCACATCACTAGATAGTCTATGAATAAATGATTGTTCCAAAATATAAGAGAGTCGTCTTGCAACAAACCAAATGTTTCTTTCGAAAGATCCATGAACGTTGTCCATGTACCACAGACAACGGCGAATGATAGAACCTGGCACCTTAACCAGCCAGAGCTGGTCATTCTAACTTTGCAAACACAAAGACACCATTACATTATCTTGGTATCACTATAAACATAGTTAAGCAGGTAAAAATAATTAAAAATATTCCGAAAAATTGACTGTTACGTTACAAATTCCTTTGCAATTACAATTCCAAAGAACTTGGAGGAGAGACATGAAAAAAACATTTAGCTACAGGTAGTTTGTTGTCCTGTTGAGTATAGTGACTTTATGTTTTGACTGTTCGCAGCCTCTTCGTGCAGCTCGGAGACTACCGCCCCCAGGAGGCAGCGCCGCCCCCGGGTGCAGCCCTCTGCAGGTCAGAAACATAGTGATCTACTGAAAGCTCAAAATAATCAAGAGGAATTTTTATTTTCGTATTTTCATGAAGCAATTTGTTTGTTGTTGTCAGCATTTGGATTGCCTTTATGTGACATATTTTTTCACGGAATAAACCCACGCAAATTGATTTTCGTAAACTATCGGAAAATTTATAAATCTAACTGTGAGTACTAAGAAAGATGGGATAGTGACAGTTCTCGACTCGTAATTTAGCGCGCAGTTACGTGTTGCACAACCACTAAATTCAACTTCAACAGTGTGTTCTCAAACTCAATTTCTTAACTAAATAGAGTCCTTATTGAAAAACACTCATAACCTATTTTTCGTAGTGCAACAAGGGCCAGGCGCGTGGCGTCACAGCGTTACAGATATCGTGTCCAAGCTGGCCTTTTATTAGTAAGGGAACGTACATAAACTACGTGGCTCGGTCTTTGGGGGGGGAGGGATGGGCTACCGTGAGGGGTGGGGGGTTCCAAGCTTTTCATTTATATTTGTCACAGTTAAAATGAGCTACAGAACTCACAACCACATGTTGATATTTATATCCGTAATTTAATTATTTCCATATGTAATTTACGATAGTCTCACAAGAGAAAGCAGTACAAAATGTCTGTTGGAATCAACATGGGAAAAAAGGTTGGTGTTACGTGGGGGGGGGGGGGGAGGCTGGAGCAAAAGCCACGTCGGGCTACGTGGGGGGAGGGGGGGGTTCACAGGAGACCAAAATGGAGTTATGTAGTTTATGGACGATCCCTAAAGACGAAAACTCTGAAACCATGACACAAACTTGTTAAACAGGGAGAAATCATGGAAAACTGTAAAATGTGCAATAGATTTGTGTGACAATATTCAGTGAAGTTATCCAAGCACAAGTAAAACAATTCCCTTCTAAGAATAGTTTCACATACAAAAATGCTTATAAAACGTATACGAAATAATATTTCTCTATAAATTGATTTTGAGAGATAGACACGTAAGCTTTAGAAATGTCTTCTTATTGTCACAGACTGGCTGTTTTCGGAATGTAATACATTATCTTAGGGTACATTCCAACTACTAATAGGGAGTAAATTAGGTCAGAAGAAGCTTTGGACTGTACCACATGAAATATGGCACGGAGTTGCTAAACTGTGATAATTTAACTTAGAGGAAATCAAATTTGAAGTGGTCAAAAAATCTACATGGATAGTGGTGTTTTGGTCCATGTAGGCGGCACTTAGCAACGTTAAAACTTGATTTCTGGGAGATGAGAAAGAGTTTAATAGAGTTAGGTACTGATTTCACTAATTTAATATCAATGGTATAGACAAGATCTATGCGATTATAAATACAGGAAATAATTTTACAAGGACGGATCGAACAAACATCTATACAGTTATAGTGTTAGTGGATTTGAAAGAAACAACTGGTATAGTTAACTGGATACGAGGTGTTATTAAATTTTAAAGAAATATGGTTTAAAATACTGATATGTAAGAATAACTTGTAATCTACGTAAAAATAAGGTGGTTGAATATGAGAATCTACAAACATTGTAGTGTATCGTATGTAAAGTTTTTAACTGTGCATAAAATTTCTAAGATGAACAATCAATATATTGAAATATTCTGATAACATTCTCCTATCAACATGTAAGGATGCAGTTGATAAAATATTGAATGGCGTTAAGTAAACATTGGAATTAAAATCTGGTAGAAATATAAACAAACGTAAGTTAACGAAGATGAAGTATGGCAGGAATGATAAAAACACAGTAAATGTAAAAACAGCATCACAACTGTGACGTTCAGAAAGTACAATCACAACTTATGGCCTCTGCAAGATTAAAAAGAGACTTCTTGAAAAAACACCTATTATAATTCAGTAGGGAGAACAGAACACATGGAAATATAAAAAAGGGGGAAATGTAAGCATTATTTTCTGAGCCCTCGATGAATATTTGATCGTAAAAGTTTTATCTATTCAGAAAGACCCTTTGTCTAGCGCTAATCTACGAGGATCGTTCAATAAGTAATGCAACACATTTATTTTCTCGGCCAATTTTGGTTGAAAAAAACGGATATTTTTTGTGGAATATTTTCAAACATTCCCGCTTCGTCTCGTATTGACTTCAGACAGGTGACAGCGCAATACGGAGCTGTTAAAATGGCGTCTGTAACGGAGGTGCGTTCCAAACAACGGGCAGTGATTGAGTTTCTTTTGGCGGAAAACCAACGCATCTCAGATATTCATAGGCGCTTGCAGAATGTCTTTTTTTTTTAATTGCTTAACGTCTGTTTTCGGAATGTAATACATTATCTTATGGTACATTCCAGAGAGGTCTTTAGAGACGGGAAAGGATGGGGGGCAAGGAATGGGAAGGAATTCGGCCATGGCCTTTTGAAGGAAGCATCCCGGCATTTGCCTGGAGTGATTTAGGAAACCATGGAAAACTCAAATCTGGATGCCCGGACGGGGATTCGAACCGCCGTCCTCCCAAATGCGATGCAGAATGTCTACGGTGATGTGGCAGTGGACATAAACACGGTGAGTCGTTGGGCAAAGTCTGTGTCATCATCGCCGCAAGGTCTAGCAGTACTGTCTGATCTCCCGCGTGCTGGTAGGCCGTGCACAGCTGTGACTCCTGCAATGTCGCAGCGTGCGAAGACTCTCATTCGAGCCGATCGACGGATCACTATCAGACAACTCATTGCTCAACTTGACATCTCTGTTGGAAATGCTGTCATAATTGTTCACCACTTAGGATATTCAAAGGTTTGTTCCCGCTGGGTCACTCAATGTCTAACCGAAGAACATAAAGAGCAAAGGAGAAACATCTGTGCGGAACTGCTTGCTCGTCGTGAGGCTGAGGGGTGACAATTTCTTGTCAAATATTGTTACAGGCGATGAAACATGGGTTCATCACTTCGAACCCCAAACAAAACGGCAATCAACGGAGTGGCGCCACACCCATTCCCTTACCATACCCTCAGCCGGTAATGTCATGGCTACAGTCTTCTGGGACGCTCGAGGGGTTATTCTGGTCGATGTACTTCCCTATGGTCAAACGATCAACTCTGAGGTGTATTGTGCTACTCTTCGAAAATTGAAGAAACTGTTTCAGCGTGTTCGTAAACACAGAAATCAGAACAAACTTCTCCTTCTTCATGACAACGCAAGACCTCACACAAGTCTTCGCACCCGAGAGGAGCTCACAAAACTTCAGTGGACTGTTCTTCCTCATCCACCTACAGCCCCGATCTCGCACCGCCGGATTTCCATATGTTTGACCCAATGAAGGACGCAATCCGTGGAACGCACTACGCGGATGATGAAGAAGTTATTGATGCAGTACGACATTGACTCCAGCATCGACCAGAGGATTGGTACCGTGCAGGCATACAGGCATCCATTTCAAGGTGGCGTAAAGCCGTAACATTTAATGGAGATAATGTTAAAAATTAGTGTTGTTTAACTAAAAGATTAGGAAATAACATGGTGTATTTGAATGCTGAATAAAACAATCCCAGTTTCAGAAAAAAAATGTGTTGCATTACTTACTGAACGACCCTCATAGTATTGTCAATCGGTCATCATTTGTTATTTTACTTCTTTAGTAACAGAATTCTCCTACCTCATCTGAAGCATACGATACTACATTTTTATTTACTCCGACATCATTTCTGCTATACTTCACAATACTTGTCTTGGATCTGTTTTGCTCATGGTGTTCAATAATTTCTCGTTTACGTCACTCTTATCGGCTAACAGGTTAAAATCATTTGCAGATTGCATGGTACATATCGTCCTCTTAAACATTAATGTCTCAGCCAATTTTTTTATTATTATTATTTTATTTTTTATTTATTTATTTTATTTTTCCCCCCTACCGCCTTGACAGCTTCCACTATACAAAAGAGAAAATTAGTGGTTATATAATTCCCCTCTTCTAATCGATTCATGTTTCTCAGTATATCATACCTAACTTATTGATTTTTTAATGTGATTTAACATTCATAGGTCGAATCTTGAAAAATTGTAATGCACAAATAATGGAGATGGCGTACAAAAACTAGCGTGCGCCCACATTTGGACTTCTGTTGCGCCGTTTGAGACTCATTTCGTAGGCGGCTGATTGACAGTATAATGCCACAGTCGTTACGACTCGTAGATGGGGCAGGAATACTCTGGTAGACAGACGACGTATGTGTCGTTTGAACTTATTGTTAAACATGAGTTAACCCACTTTCATTTATGAGTGCGATGTAATACTTCGTCCACCAAGCTATTTGGACCGCAATGACAGGACTGATAAGATTAGAAAAATAAGATGCCGCACTGATGGTTATATGAATTCTTTCTTCCCCCGTGCTATTCGGGATTGGAATGCACGGAGTAGAGATTTATTTTGGTACAAAGCAAGCCCTGCCACCCACAATTTTCTAAATTACAGAGTATATAATATGAAGATGTAAAAAGAAAAAGATTTATCAAAACCAATAAACGCAATACATATATCCTTGATTTTATTGGTCAGCGGTCCTAATAACATTAGCATTCCTTCTCTTGTTCTAAACCCGAACTGTTATTATTTCCTGAGTATGAAAGAAATTTTTCGCAGAATTTTCCTTTTCGTCATAAACTTTGGGCATCAGTTATACTGTTCTTTTAATTCCTTCTTCTTACAAAAATTTTAAGCAGTTCTTTTGAAATATCGTTAACTTTTACTGCATTATTTGAGTTTAAATCTGATAAAAGGCCAGTCAAACTATGTCTATAAAGTACTGAAGTGTCCCCCTATGTTAGGAGAGCGACTTCTCGACCACACTGTGGCCGTTTACTACCTGTTATTGATTTCCAAATAGTATTAAATATTTTAAAAAAATCAGGTGGGTGCCAGAGATTGCTTTTGGAGTGTTCCCTATTATGAGGGAAGCGACATCCAGATCTCAAAGTATTATTATTTAAACATGAATTATTGAATTAATAGAATTATTAACCAAGTAAAGTGACATATTACATTACTGGATGGGATATAGTCAAAACAATGTACACAATCTGATTTTACGATTTACTTAAACACTTGAATTTTTTCACTTTACAAAATTTTACAACGATTCATTTTCTTTTCAGAACACAAGGGTACATACACTTCCTATGTGGAGCAAGAGAGTTTGCCTCGGGGCATTGACTAGGGCAAAAACGACGATGCAAAAGTTTCTGTTTCTGAGGGGAATCTAGTTGTGCAGTCGGTGGGTTAACCAGCTCTCCCCGTTGTTGTCTCTGGTGTGGTCCCCTCTAGTCTTCACCCGCCAAGAAGATTCGCTTTCTCCCCCTCTTGATGCGTCCGTATTAGGAGGGAAGCTCTTCTCGTTGGTTCGCTCGAGACACGCAACAAACCGCCCTTAGTTAATAATAATAATACAAATTGTCCCGGTTGGCTGCACTCCCTGGCTTCCCCTCACCCTTCATTCTCGGATACAGATTTCCTTTTTATTTGTTTTATTTGTTTACTGAAAACTATCCAGGCATCTAACTCCGTCTTGAGCTGTGGTCCCTGTCACGCGCCTGTCCTGTCATTCGTCACTCCTGATGGGCGCCCATGGCACAGACCTGCACGCGTGTGGCATATCGCGAAACCCACAACACAAAAAAAAAAACAGAGGCCGCACACATGTCTGTCCCTCTCCGTTCTTTAATAGTACATTACAACTTAGCTAACCACTCCAATAATTTAAAATTATTCTCCGGAATAATCTTAAATTCCATAATAATTGTTCACTAATTTCAGTCGCGACCGTCTGGATGCCCTGTCTTCCTCTGTTCCCTACAAAATACCAAATTTATTGATAAAATACCTTGTTTTCAATTATCCCACCTAATATGTCATTTACCATGATTCATGAGCGTATTTTATTTTAGTATCAGTTTCAATCCCCTGAACGAGCGTGGAGCGAAACCATATGGAGTACGTTTCTATTTTATGCAAATACTACCCTCATCACCTATCTAATAATGTTTCATCTATAAACAATGAAACATGAAAATTAATTAAAAAAAATAACATTGAAAATACTTTTCTTGAAGATGCACTATCTTATCTTACATTTACATTCTTCTAATATTTTCTAACAATTCTATATTCATTAAATATTTTTTTTTTTACATCAATGATTGTAATCCTTCACACATTAACAATTTGTGGTGAGCGTACCCTTATTACAAAACCTTACTAAGTATGTTTATTTTGTTTTTTACAAGTGCTTTCTCTGACCACATACCTTAATTGAACCAACTTCCAGGAATGGCACACAGTTTGATTTCTCATACAGCAATCTATAGCATTAGTACATGAATGTCTTTCATCTGACCATTACAGAAGCATGTCTTTCCAATTATTAACTTACTGAGTTTTGTAAGATAACTCTCGATTTTTGGCGGTAATAACCCTTTCTTTCCTCTCTAACGCACAATGACACTCTGTGCCTGATTTTCTTTATATTATGTGTCACCGACCGTATCACTTAACACGCCGTCTTTCGAAAAGTCGGTTCAAACAATGGCGGTAAAACAAAACTGAATATTTTTCGTTACTGCTAGTGCAGGAAACTTAACCTTAAAAACTCTTATCACAGTAATAAAATAGGTTGTAGATTATCTTCAACTACTTAAATATTTAACGATCCGTTGTGTTAATTCTGGAGACAGATTCTTATTGTTTTGATTTTTCTGTACTACTCGAGCCTCCTAACTCCCTCATGGTTTATTTTAATTAGAAATCAACAATTGTTTAACTATTTCACAATCGACTCATGATCTGTCGGTGTTTTCCCATATGTATAATTAAAATCTCAGGGCTCTGAGACAGCAACACAATCCTAGCACGACCAGTACCATTTGAACGTCTTAAGTAAATATGATTATGTTTTATCGTTTTATACCTCATATTCAAAATATTTACTCATTGCATCCTCGGAAAATCTTTCATGACGGGTTCATGATTATTCACAGTTCCTTAATGAACTTCTGTGCTCGTGTTCGCAAAACACTTAAATTTTCATCAATCCACAATTACTTCTTTCGTTAAATCTTTTAATCGGTGTCATCGGTATATTCTTTATCAAGAGTTTACAATCCTCTTTTCACAAAATTCGCAGTGTGTTGGACCACCCTCTACTTTCGTAATTGGACTATAATTCCGTGCTAGTTTTAAGCTTCCACGACGAAATTACATGACTTTATCTGTGATCTGTTGAATTCTAATTAACGATTTAATCCGTCATCAAATCATTTATGCCCCTTTTACCTTCAACGGTTTTACGGTCAGCATATATTTTTAACAATCATTCAATAACATTTCCCCCAATTTTTCGTCATCATTCTTACTATCATGCGCACTTCCTTCCTCTTTTACGATTTTCAACATCAACACACCGCCAATTATTCTCATTCCGATTATAAACCACATCTTACTGACACGTAATATTTTAGATTTTGCTACCGTTGTAACATTTCAGAAAACCAGTTTCGAAGTAATATAATATAATGTAATCAAATCAGATCTTACACTTCTTATAATTTGTCAAAGATATTTTATTATTTTTAATCGATTTTACCTTGAATTGAAGTCTTCTAAACTTAGGAACAACGATTTTTCACTTTTTCATTATTATGGTCTCTCTAGAATCTTCGCCGCCTCTCGTATATCTCAATTATTATTATTATTATTTTTTCACGAACCTAAATTCCCACATTAACTTCCGTTCTTTATAATTTTTGATGAAACCACATCTATCTGTTCTATAACAGATGCTACATGGCTCGAATAATTATCAATACGAAACATTAACTTTACAGTTACTGAAGTGAACTACACTTAATGGTTCCTTGAGGTTTATTACTATGTACACAAAACACTGGTAAACAATAACAAATGTGGTACAGTTAGCGGATGACCGTCGAGAAATTTAGCCTGGTCCTGATCCGGGGTAGAGAGAGACGGCTTTTCTCGCGAACTTCCGGTGGTCTTCTGTAGTTGAAGCTGGTTCCGCGGTCAGGCCGGAACTGGCGGTGGAGCGGCCGGCTACGCTTATATAGGCGGCCTGGCGCAGGAATTCCGTTGTGTGGTAGTACGGCGACCTCTGTAAGAAATAGTCCCACTTAGCTTCTAGATGATTCTATTTGTTTTCCTGGTTTGTTTTGATGTCTCTGCGCCTGTTTGGAGTCGTATATGTATCCCGGCGTGCAGGCGCGTTGTGTGTGAGGTCTGCCTGGCAGGGGCCTTTACTGGCAGACTGAACATACCTCCCTCCCGGGGGGGGAGGGGGGGAAGCGATGTCTGCGACGTCTGCGAGGTCGTCTGCCGCGGCGCCCTGGAGCAGACTATGAAGGCTACCTCCAGGGGAGTACGGAGCTGTTCCCCTGGCGATGCGTGCCGACCTGCGTCGTGGTGCAGGTTGTGGTGGAGGTACTTGTGGAGCTAACGGCATCGGTTCGTCGGCGTCGATGGCCGGGGGCTGTACGGGGGGCGCTGAAGATGGTCCCCGCAGGTGGTCGAGAGGCTGCGGCTGAAGGGTGTCGGAGCGACCGACAGGTTGTGGCGTCGTTGGTGGCGCTGTAACTGTCCCTGAGCAACGGTTAGACGGCAGGAGTGGTGGAGGTGGCAGGGAAGGAGAGGAAGAAGTGGATGGCCGTGCCGTGGTGGAAGAGGACGGTGCCGTGGGGTAGCGGGGACGTAGTTGGTTTCGATGGCGTCGCACTATCCGGCCATCCAGGCTGACGTCGAACAGTTGGCGGCCCCGGGGCCGCTGGATGACCCCCGGAAGCCAACCGGCCCGGGAGCCAAACCCGCGGGCCCAGACTAGGGAGCCCGGGGTGAAACGGAATGGGCCCGAAGGTACCTGTACTTTGGGCGGGGGTAAGAGGAGATGGAGGAGAGTGCGAGGTTGGCGGCCATGCTAGCAATTCCGCCGGGCTTTTGGCCCCCACTGGAGTGGTTCGATAGGAACTGAGGAAGAGTGTCAATGCCTCTTCGAGTTTGTGACTTGTGGTGTATTTGGTCATTTGGGTTTTGAATGTTCTGACTAGCCGTTCCGCCTCCCCGTTAGATTGGGGGTGGAAGGGCGGGGTGAGGAGGTGTTGGATATTGTTGGCGGTACAGAAGGATAGGAATTCCCGACTTCGAAATTGCGGTCCGTTATCTGTGACGATAGCGTATGGTAATCCTTCGATGGAAAAGATCTTCGTGAGGGCTGAAATGGTGACCTCTGTGGTGATTGTGGAGCAACGGACGACATATGGGAAGTGGGAAAAGGCATCCGTCACTAGGAGCCACTGGTGGCCTAGGAATGGGCCAGCGAAGTCGAGGTGAATGCGTTCCCAGGGTCCGGACGGTGCCGGCCAGGAAAGGAACTTTTGAGGGGGGCGGGGCAGTTGTTGGGCACAGATGGTACAGCGCCGCACCATCTTCGTGACATCCGTGGTAAGGCCGATCCAGAATACATGGCGTCTGGCAAGGGATTTGGTGCGGGCAATTCCCCAGTGTCCTTGGTGGAGAGTTTGGAGGATTGTCGGTTGTAGGGATCTCGGAACGACGACCCTCGGGGTGGAATTTGGTTCTGTGCGGAGGAGCACTCCCTCTACTACTGAGAGCTGGTGGCGGATGGAGTAGTAGAACTTGAGGTCTTGATGATGGCGTGGAGGGGAACGTGTTTGCCACCCGTGTTGGATGTGGTGTCGGATGACACGGAGGAGGGGGTCCTCCCCTGTGGCTGCCGCGACTTTTGAGGCCGTGACTGGAAATGTCTTCAGTGCTTCTTGTATGTCATCGTCGATCTGGAACACCAGAAGTTCCGACTTGTCGAAGGCAAGGTCTGGTCCCTGCGGTAGTCTGGATAAGGCGTCTGCATTGGCATGCCTGGAGGTGGTACGGAAATGCATGGTATATCTGAACTGGGACAGGAATAGTGCCCAACGCTGGATGCGGTGGGATGTTTTGGTAGGCAGACGTGTGGACGGATCAAATAGTGATAGGAGTGGCTTGTGGTCGGTAATGAGATGAAAAGAAATCCCATATAAAAGGGAATAGAATTTGGAGCAGGCAAAAACAATAGCTAGCGCCTCTTTCTCGATTTGAGAATATTTAAGCTGAGCAGCCGATAGGGCTTTGGAGATGTAAGCTACGGGGCGTTCCGTGCCATCTGGTAATTTATGAGACAGAACTGCCCCCACACCGTAATCGGATGCATCTGTGGCAAGTATCAAGGGGAGGTTTGGAGTGTATGGCATGAGGCATGCTGCGGACTTGAGCTGCTGTTTAAGGGTGTGGAATGCGGTCTCGCAAGCTGGGGTCCAACGGAACGGGACATTCTTGCGACAGAGGTGGTACAGGGGTGCTGCCACTTGTGCTGCTGAGGGTATAAATTTTCTGTAGTATGAAATCTTGCCTAAAAAAGATTTCAACTGATGTAGATCCTGAGGCCGAGGTAAGTTGGAAATAGCGTCCACATAGGAAAATGCTGGGGAAATGCCTTCCTGAGCGATGATGTGACCCAGGTAGGAAATGGATTGTTGAAAAAATTGACACTTGGAAAGGTTGCATTTCAATCCTGCTGCACGGAGGCGGAGGAAGAGTAGGCGGAGGTTGGTCATGTGTTCGGCAGCGGAGGGTCCCGTGACGACTATGTCGTCGAGATAGTTGATGCATCCCGGAATATCCTGGAGAAGTTGTTCGAGATACCGTTGAAAAATCGCTGGAGCACTGGCCAAGCCGAACATGAGCCGGTTGAGTTGGAAGAGGCCAGAGGGAGTGTTGATGACTGTGTATTGTCGGGACTGGATATCCAAAGGGATTTGAAGGTATGCTTCTGCCAGGTCAATTTTTGTAAAGTAGGTACCTCCTGCTAGTTTACGGAAGAGGTCGTCCGGTCTCGGAAGTGGATAGTCGTCTACCAGCAGATGCGGGTTGACGGTGGTCTTAAAGTCACCACAGAGACGTAAGCGGCGTCCTGGCTTCTGAACTATGACCAACGGCGTGGCCCAGGGGCTGAACCGCACCGGCTGGAGGATCCCTTCGTCTTGGAGACGTTGAAGTTCTTCCTGAAGTGGTTGTTGAAGCGCTACGGGTACCTGGCGTGCCCGGAAGTATCGAGGCCGTACGTCCGGCCGGAGTTGGAGTGATGCTTCGAAGTCCTTTGCACAGCCGACGCCTGGTGAGAACAGGTCCTGAAACTCGGTGCAAAGGGCGTCCACTTCAGGAAAAGGAACATGCTGAGATACGAGGTGTATGTTATCCTCAATTGAAAATCCGAATAAGCGGAAAGCGTCCAGTCCAAATAAGTCTGCTGTGAGAGAACTGTTAACTACTAAAAAGGGGACTGAACGATGTACAGACTTATACATGACGTTTGCTGTGAATTGTCCCAGGAGTGCTATTTCCTGTTTGTTGTATGTCAGGAGGCGCTTGGGGGCCGGCGAGAGGGGGGGCGAGCCAATTTGCACATAAGTAGTATAATTAAGCAATGAGACTGCTGCTCCTGTGTCGACTTGTAGGCGCAGGGGCTTGCCATTGACCGTAACGTCAATAAAAAGTTTGGATGCTGTGGAAGTGTCTACCTGATTGATATCCATAGGTGCGCCGCTCAACCTGTCTTGGTAAGACCCTGGGCGGCGAGAGCCGGGATTGGCATTGGTGGTGTTGGTGCGGCAGACGGACGCCAGGTGTCCTTCCTTGCCGCAACGTGAGCATTCAGCCCAACGATCCGGACAATTTTCCCTCTCATGTGCTGAATAACAGGCGGGGCAGGAGGGTAGGCGGAGCGGGCTGCGGCGTCGGCGCTGCGGGATCCGCTGCTGCTGCCGAGACTTGGTGCCCCTGCCGGAACGGGCCGGTTCGATGTCCTTCTGAGGAAGCGGTCCCCGGTTGTGGTGTCGGGAGGAGCGCGACTGGGAGCTCTGGATGGCGGCGACGTCCTGTGTGTCCTCTACGTCGGTTCGGATTGCGGCCACATCCGCCCAGGACTCCAGGCGGCGATCTGCGGCCGTAGATATTTCGAATTTGTAGGCAAGTTCGATGACCTGCTCCAGGGATGGGTCCTCTAACTTGAGGGCGTCATGCCGGAGTGCGGCATCTGGTGCAGCCTGTATGATGTGATCACGCACCATGTCGTCGGCGTAGGATTCGTGGGAACAACGAGTTTGAAACTTACATTTTCTGCTAAGGCCTTGGAGTTCGGCCGCCCACTGGCGATACGTCTGATCGGGCTTCTTCCGGCATTGATAGAATTCGACGCGGGCCGCGACGACATGGTACCGGCGTCTGTAGTATGCATTCAGTGTCGTACAGATGGTCGTGAAGGTGAGGGTGTCGGGGTCTTGTGGCTGAAGTTTGGTGAGCAAGACATACATCTTCGATTGGTTCCAGGAAAGGAAATATGCACGCTGGTCTTCTTCTTTGGATATGTGATGAATTGCGAAGTGTTGTTTTATGCGCTTCTCGTAGGTCTCCCATTCTTCGACGTCGTCGTTGAATGCTGGGAACGGAGGCGGGGCCGTGGGTTGGCGGAGATTCCTGACTTCCGCAATCAGTTGTCTCTGAGATTCGAAGAACTGATGTAGAAGTCCTTGGAGGAACTGTTGCCATTCCGTAGGTGCTGCTGGCGTAGCCATGATGGTCGAGAGTTCTTATCCCAACCTTGTCGCCACTGAAGTGAACTACACTTAATGGTTCCTTGAGGTTTATTACTATGTACACAAAACACTGGTAAACAATAACAAATGTGGTACAGTTAGCGGATGACCGTCGAGAAATTTAGCCTGGTCCTGATCCGGGGTAGAGAGAGACGGCTTCTACTTCTCGCGAACTTCCGGTGGTCTTCTGTAGTTGAAGCTGGTTCCGCGGTCAGGAACTGGCGGTGGAGCGGCCGGCTACGCTTATATAGGCGGCCTGGCGCAGGAATTCCGTTGTGTGGTAGTACGGCGACCTCTGTAAGAAATAGTCCCACTTAGCTTCTAGATGATTCTATTTGTTTTCCTGGTTTGTTTTGATGTCTCTGCGCCTGTTTGGAGTCGTATATGTATCCCGGCGTGCAGGCGCGTTGTGTGTGAGGTCTGCCTGGCAGGGGCCTTTACTGGCAGACTGAACAGTTACTATTCTATATTCACTTATTGCTAACAACAAACATTATAATCTTGCATGGTCATATTTCCAATATCTGATGACCAAAACTGTTTCATACATTCGTTAACATTTCAAGCGGTCATGCAAAATCTTTATCCATTTTTCATTTTCCAAATTAGTATTATTCCTATTCGCTCGATAATCCAAGTAGTACTGTTCATTTACGATCGGCAATCCTTTACAACTTTGTTTCCTCTTTGTTGTCGTATTATTTCTGTAGGACTCCCGGCTGAATATCTTTTCTAGCGTTGACCTGGCATCCAGAATTTTTTGCCTCTGTCCAGCTGTGAGGTCAGAACACCTGAGGCAAGCAACCTCCCTCATACATCTGTTTTTCCGCACGGTTCCCTGCCTCTGAAACTCTCCCATTATCCCGGCAGATGTTTTATATACCTTTGTGAACGTGACACAGTTTACGTATCTTTGTTTGCCGCATATACTTGATCGTTGGTGTATTTTTCTGTTTATTTCAAGTCACTTGGTTAATTCGCGTCTGCTGCCGTGTAATATCGTTTCAAATTCCCTCTGTTCTGGATACCGATATTTTTATCTGCTACCTTTGGACGAACGCGTTTACTCCTAACGATTACTTTATCGTGTGTGGTCCACGCGCCCTTTAGCCCTAACAAAAACGACAATAACAACATTTATCGTGTGTGGGCCATGTTAAATTTGAAAGAATTTTGAAATCATTTTTCTCATATCATCCGAGAGTTTCACATACTTTAATAACACCTATCCCCCTACATTGAACTTTTGCGTCTTCCTCCGATCTGCTCGTTCCTTCTTCTTGGTACCTTCCATTATATACTCTTTCACTTTTTCCTGCCTTTGGCTCCAATCTTCCGTCGCGTCGCTCACTGGAAGTTTCACAACGTGTTCCATTAACGTCTCTTGTTTCCTCTTAAAGTGAATGTCGGCTGGCCGACAATTTGTGGAAC
Organism: Vandiemenella viatica; assembly: GCA_031002005.1. NCBI lineage: Eukaryota > Metazoa > Arthropoda > Insecta > Orthoptera > Morabidae > Vandiemenella > Vandiemenella viatica. The sequence continues at coordinate 376,505,713 of CM061921.1, forward strand.
AATGAATGGCCTCGTTAAAATACCTTTCAATCGTGGGGAGATGTTTCACCCACGAAGCATGATTTTCGCCAACTAGCACCCTGAAATATACCTCTAATTGTTTCATATATTTTTCGCTTAAATTTCTTCTGGATTGCGTACTGACTTTCCGACCGGTTTAATTCCCACCGCTTGGAGACCTTCCGACCATCGTTTTGTTGTAAAAATGGTTGCATTGTCGGTCAGTTCTTTTCAATTTTCCTACATTTAGGAATGTATCGTTTTAGTATGATATCTAGGCAGACTTTCGTGCAGGTTTTCGCAGTCGCATATAATTTTACACACTTGGAAAACGCTTCAACGACAACTAAAATAAATTTACTACAGTACTGCGCCTTCGGAAGAGGTCCAAATAAATCAATACATGCCAATTTTCCTGGCCTTTTAGTGACCACTGGGTGGTACTAACCGACGTATCTTATTTTCGGATGTTTCACCCTCTGGCAGAGGTCACATGATCTTGTGAACTTTACTACTTCTTTCCTTAAGCATAGCGTCACATAGGTCCGTAATGCCCCAGAGTGACCATAATTTTTGTGATAGAGCGTAATCATGGGTATAATGAGTACTTTAGCTAGCCAGACTTTCCATCCTTCATCTGTGTTCTTGCACCTAAAGCAGACATCGTCTTCCAGGCCGCACATCATAGCCGTGTTACGTACCTGAAGGTCTTCCCCTCCGGATCCTTCTGTTAAATATGAGCGTACTTTCGCGATATCTTCCTGCTTCTTTCGTTCGTTTACTATGCGTTGTCGTAATTCTTCCTAATCCACTCCTTCATAGCGTCGCCTAGCTGTTATCAGTATCTCCCCTGGGTTTAGAGGTGCATCCTGTTTTTCTTTATCATCAGTCGCATGATGGCTCAGCCAAGGCGCCCTTTATTGTCAGTACCTTTGCAGTGCTCTATTTATAGGTCATATTCCAGTAGATGCAACGCCCACCTCGTTATTAGTCCTATTGTGAACTTGGCGTTTTTTTAGAAAAGTTAGTGGCTGATGATCTGTTCGCAATATGGTTTTTCTGCCTAGGGTATATGACCTAAATTTCGTGACAGAGAAGTATATTGCCAGAAATTCCAATTCTGTAGTATGAAATATAGTCGGTCACAGTTGAGTACAAAATTTTGTAAAATTGGGATGAGCGATGCATACATTACTACGAAAAGCATCTTTTATATCATTGAGGGCTGCGTCTTGTGCTTCACCCTATTGCCAGCGCACACCTCCTTTTAATAAATTATACAATGGATGAATCATAGCAGAGAAATTAGGTATACGTGCCCGATAACACGAGCACGTTCCAACAAATTGTCTGACTTCTCTAATCTTAGTCGGCGGCGCGAAACTAACGATCTCTTGTGTTTTGTCATTCGCCGGCCGTTCTGTCTCCGTTTAAGAGAAATCAAGGATTAAAAAGTGTAAAAATTGTGCCTAAATGACTTATACCGCTTCGGAAGACCACTTGTTTATAATGTCGGTTAAGCCGTGCGTGTTGAGGCGATGGGTTGATTAGCAGTGAATCCTCAGTTCGATCCCACCACCCGCGAATTTTTTTTTCTGTTTGTATTTTTTTATTGCTATTTAGTTTTGTAGCATTTCAAATTTATTTTGAAACAAAGTCTCCAAATTATTCATTTTCCTTTGAGAAATACACAAATGATGAATGATGTAAATCATTGAAACATTTGAAACAAAAGTTACGTGCGCACCAAGAACATTGTATGATTCTCAAGAAAGTGAAATATTAATTTAATATTTTTGTATTAAAGATTATCTATGGTTGTTGAATGTTATTTCTAAATAAATCTGTGACTTGTTTAAATGTAGATGCATAGGTTTTGTAATTATAGAAAAAAATCTTACTCCTTCCCTTTATCAGTTATTTAAATAACTATATAATTTTACAGACATACTATAGAAAGTTTAATCAAAATTAAAAATTAAAAGGAAGATACACTTAATCGGTACGCTTCAAACTTTAATCGAAAATAACGTCGCCGCAAACTGAAAATGAACTTATGCTCCAGAAAGACAGATATTAATTTATTTTTGTATTAATGATGAGCTATGATTACTGAATGTTCTTTGTAAAATATATATATATATATATATATATATATATATATATATATATATATATATACAGGGCGTTCGCCGGAAAACGCAACCCTCCCAGTCTGTTGCCGTCGGCAACTTGCTCGGTGAGTAAAGCCAGCGACTCCCGCCACACGGCACCGTGAATCACCGCACTGTTTAACACCTCCGCTGCCCCAACAGTGCAGTGACGCAGTATAATGTGACCCTTACATTGTTAAGAACGGTTTCCTTGCATTGTAGCTAGTTTGTGACTTCAGTCTCTTATTAATCAGTATTGTGAATAAACGTTTCTTTGCGGTTTGGCTGGTTTGGGGCTTCATACTCTTACTAATCTATACCGTGTTTGAGTGTGAGTAAAATTATGGTACGTTACAGTTTGCAACAAAGAATATTTCTCTACGATACATATGTGAAGAAGAAGTCGTTTAAAAAGTGTCGCAGTAAATTTCGTCGCGAATTTCCTGGCGCTTTACTGCCAGCTAAATCAGCAATTCTGCGTCTGGTTAAAAAAGTAAGAGAAACGGGTTCATTTTTTAACAAAAAGAGACTGTCAGTCAACCGTATTCTCACAGAGGAGAAAATTGACGATATCGCTTTTCGACTAGAACAGTCACCCAAAAAATCATTAAGTCAATTAGGGCAGCGTGTGTCTCGAAATATGTTCAGAAGATGTGAAATGTGCATTACACAAGAGGGTCAACACTTCCAGCATCTTTTATAAGGTAAGCTAATGAATTACGTCACATTTAAATGCTTAGCACATACAAGTTTATGAAGTTTATGAAGCGTAATTATTATGAAATAGTCCGCGGCCGACGGTCGAACAATGCCGGAGCTGACCGCTCGCTCGCCGGGAGCAGTTTCTTCCTTGTAGCGCTAACAGTGGGTTGCGTTTCCCGGCGAACGCCCTGTATATATATATATATATGTGACTTATATAAATGTAGATGCAGCGGTTTTGTAATGATACAAGGAAATCCTGCTGGCTCCCTCAATCGTTTATTTAAATAACCGCATAATTTTAATGATAAACTATGCAAAGATTAATGACAATCAAAATTAAAGCACACTCTACATGGAGATTTTGAGAACTGTTTAACAGGAGAAATATGTTTCCACGTAACTGAATCAAACCAAAAATGCATGCAGGTTGGTAGTTTAATGAAGCCAAACACAAGAACCATAAATTGTTTAGTAAAACGAGAGGTCTTATTATGCAATGGAATCATGCGGAATCCACTTAAACAACACTGTCTGCATTTCAAAGATAATGGCTACGTCTCGAAGATCACCGATCCTCTGATATCGACCAGTTTCTGTCGGTGAGGTGACTCAACGAAAGCTGTTTTCATCACCATAGTTTCATAAAAAATATTCCGTAATTATCTGCATTTTTCCCCTCTCACTACGAATTCACAGTCGGTTAACGCTCTGGACTCGCATTCTGGAGGACGCGTGTTCCAATCCCCGTCCGAGAATCCTGATTTGGGTTTTCCATGGTTTCGCCAAATCACTCCAGGCAAATGCCGGGATGCTTCCTTCAAGAGGGCCTTGGCCGAATTCCTTCCCGTTACTTGCCCCAAGTCCTAGCTGGAGTCCCACGATTTAAAAATGTTATAAAATCAATCACGGCCAGTCAACTGCATGCTTCAGTGTGAAAGAAGGGGCGTTATTCTGTGTTATTGCTATAGAATTGTGTGTTTGACGAGTTGTAATCAAGATATTCGAGTTTTACGAAACGATTCGGATCGAGGTAAGTGACAACAGCTGATTATTTTATTTAGCAATTTTCTTGAACAGGAGCAGTTTCTGTGTTATATGCGTGTAATGCAGTATATTGGTAACTATTCAGTTTTCAGACAAGTCTACTGACTTTTTGTAATGCAAGCATAGAAGCACCCATCTTTATCTGCCACTGCTGTTTGTAACTTTTTGAGGAACTGACGAACAAAATTTGTACCGTAGGAACAGCAAACCACATGTATATTTGTTGTCCTAACCATTCTTCAAGCAGTCGCTATCCAGTAAAAGTTTAATTTGTTTACTGAAAACAGAAAAATAATAGGCGTCCAAAGTTAGTTCAGTTAACTGTACGGTATCTGTATTTTTCCAACAAGAAATCGTATAGATCATTCGGTAGGGAATTTCGTTTAGCTAACAGTAAATATGCATTACAATAAGGTTACACGTTCCGTATCTAGTGTACAAATGTTTGAAGATGAAAGCAACTAAAAATTTAAGGAAATTTCTGAACAGAATTGAAGTTAGATTTTTGTAAGTAGTTGAATTGGTGTAATGGAATTTCGGTCATCTGGTGCAATTTCCCTTGTGCTTGTGGTTCATATTACACACGTTCTAGATTCTCCACTTACATAGGACGCGGGTTGGATACGCAGTCCAGAATTCAATTCTTTGATAATTTTTTATTTTATTTTTTTTTTTTCCAGGCGAACGTTCGCCATACCGTAATGAACACATGTAATCCTTCAGTTAAAAGGTGTTTAAAACGGCTAACAATAATTTCACTGTCAGGTTTGCATGGCTTTAAGTAAATAAAGATTTTTTGAAAAACAAAAATTAATTCTTTTGATCAATCGTGTTTTCCTTTAAGAGGTACGAAAATTTTCCTATAAAAATACAGATTGTACATAATTACCTTAAATATTAATTCTAACTTTCATTTTCGGACCGTAAAAACGAAGAAATATTACTCACAATGAATTCATACCTAATCAAAGCGCATACACTGCCGACATTTTCGTTCTTTTATTACTAATCCTGTGTTGGAAAACCGATATAATATCATTCATCAATTAAATTTTTTTAAAGTTTTTCCGATTTGGACGTATGTGTCCACAGAATCTTTCACTGATATTTTATTAGGGCGACTCGACAATTTTTAGATTTTTGTGGTAATCGTTTTGAAAAACCTACTGTACGTCTAGGCGTGAAATTGAACATAAATTACCTCGCCCTAATAATTCAGAGTTATCTATAGATGTGTCATTAATCATTATTTTTGCAAAAATTGTAATTATTTTTATTAACATGTATATGTAATGCCATGAATGATAATGGTTCGTTTTGAAAATTATTTTGATTCAGCTTATGAAAATAGTGGTTGTATTCCGATTCCACCGACAACTAAAGTTTGTAAAAAACGGAATATCACTTGTACAAGAAAAAAAAAAATCCATTACAACTAGGTTCCGCAATCGCAATTCATAAAGCTCAAGATTTAACATTAAATAAATTTGCTGTAGATATTGGAGATAGAGAAACTTTTGTTGGTTTAACATATGTTGGGTTAAAGTAAATAAAAACTTCAGAAAGACTAGCATTAAATAGAAGATGTTCTTATGACAGAATTAGTAATATTAACAATTAGAGTATGTTAAAATGTAGAAAACAGGAAGAAACTTGAATAAGAAATTTTATATCTGATTAAAACCAAATTAAATAAATTGATATTTTAAATATTGTATCTTATTATTTTTTCAACAAACTAAAATCACGGATTTTGATGATAGTAATTTCTTTAATTCTATATAATATTTTTTATAAAAAACTTCGCGAGCCAAAACAAATATGTGCAATTAGCTTGTAATATATACGTGGTGGTTATTGTACCTGATTGCAGGGTGGACGGTGACTGTGGCTGCGAGCCTGAGGGAGGCGCAGGAGGTTGAGATGCGCCTAACGTTCCCCGCCTCTCCCGCCAGCCAGTCGGACTCTGGGCTGGGAGACGAGCCGGCTTCCAGGCCGCTACAACGCCTCAAGCTCACGCTCACTGCTCAAGGTAGGCACATTAACAATTATACTAACCATGAACGCTTGGCGGTAACACTGAAGGAAAGCTTCTCAGGTTTCTAGCCGCGTCAACATCGCATCGGCTGATGACATTTCGAGAGCTAGCATATACAGCTGCGCACATGGAAGGGGTAGTCAAGCTGGGCTCCGTTCGCCTAGTGACTTCATGTTTGAATTGCACTTGGGGATTGCAATCCAGCAAAGCAATCCCGCTGGATCCCGCATCATTAGACAGTCTGGCGGGTCCCGCACAAATGCGGTGAAAACGCGTGTCAGTCTGCGTGACTCGTTGCCCAACACGCTCCTTGTCCGATGTATTGCACTGTTTGCCTGTACCCTTGCACTTGGCATTTCACTCGTGTGAACAAACGTTTGTTTTTGTCAACCTTCGTCATTCGTAAGTAAATAAATACACTTTTACGTATTCATTAAAACTTAGATTGTTTTGAGTGCACATTTCTATAATTTAAGTTATGTTGCGTATTTAGCACTATTTTCCAACTATTTCATAAATATCTTTTATGTGTTGCATAGTTTATATGAACTACACAGTTAAAGCTTTTTAATCCCATTTTCTGTGTTTACAGATAAGTAATTCTGTCATTTCCTGTATTTGCGGCCGAAAATTTGATTATTCGTTGATACCAAACTAATGTTATCGTAATTTTAATGATAGCATACCTATTTATTTAGCAGCTATCAAAAGACAATTGTATATCCTTGGCCGCCACCTCAATGCGCTTGAAACGCATTTTCTTTGACGAAAGCCGCCTGCTTACATGTGTCGCTAAGGCTTTCGATTAATCCCTCTTAGGATGATTTCGTCAATCGCCACATTACATTATTTTTGAGTGAATAGCATGTTACCTTTCAACTCCTTGTTAATATTTCGACCAAAAGCCAAAAAAGTTATAATGAAGTCTTCTCGGCTGTATCGCCGAATTGTGTAGTAAAAACACTATACTTTGACGACTGCCTCCGCCTCCTTCCCCACGTGTGAAATTTCGTTTTTGTACAACGAAATCCGGTGATACACCTGTGGGGACTGCAATGCAATCATAATTTCCACTCTAAAAAATCGTTACGCCACTTAAAGTAAAACTGAAATACTTGACAGTTTACTTCTTGGTAAGTAATTTCTTTTAACAACAATGAATCAACTATACAGGGTAAGTCAATCAAGGAATCAGGAACATAGTAATGAATTCCACAAAAACAGGCCAAGTATCGTGCTTGTGCAGTGATAAAAAGCTATGAGATCTTGAAGAGAGCCAAGTCTACACTTACAAAGTATATTCACTTCACTTTGTGAAATAGAATGCTTTCACTCGTGTTATGGAACGTTTATTTAGAATTTAAAAAAAAAAAAAAAAAAAAAAAACTCTGGTAACTTGGCAATTATGCATACCATGTTTTTAAACTGATGTGATGTATTGTAAGGCACAAAATATGACCTAAGACTGAATATTTCCCATTTCTGATTACTTATTTAAAAATTGCTTTAGATTTAAAAACAAAAATGAAAAACCTCTAAATAAACAACATGATAAAAAAATTTAATGTCATTTTGCCAATTAAATTATTGTTAACTGTTAATTTTTATCATTTAACATTAAAATTGATTTATTAATTTAATTAACAGACGTTTATCATTTAATTTATTAACGCTTTAAATAAGTATGTATTAAATATATGCCTTAAAAAACTATAGGCGCCAATCCCGCTGGATCCCGCGGTATTGGTGCAAACCCCGCAAAAATCCGGCGGGATTGAAAACACTGCGGGATTGCAATCCTTAGTTACACTATTTCCTATATGTTGAACGGTGGCTTGAGTAAGCATCAGAAAAGTCGCCAGACGAGGCGATATTGACGCTGCTAGAAGCCTGGGAAGCTTTCTTTCGTTTATACCGAAATACCTCTTTCGGCTACAACGCTACACTAGTGTTTTCAAGAGTTTTTCCCTACTTCCTGATGATAGGTAGCTGTGGAGAATTAATTAGAACTGGTGGGGAACATAATTTAAGTTGGGTTGATATAAATAATTCCGATTGGTAGACTGGAAGATTCAGGGGTCATCATTTTTCGTAAAAACGTGAGGGGAAATGAAGCCAATAGCAGTGTACGTGATGACTTTGAGGGAAATAGAATTAATAGCGGTGTCAATGATGACGTGGGAAGAAATGAAATTATTAGTAATTTCTGTGGCCTCGTGGGGGAAGTGAAGTTATAGGCATTGCGTCTACACCTGTACGAGTTGAACAAATCTAAATTGGTCAGTCCAATTCGCATCATCAAGAAGAAATTAATCCTAAGAACTTCTATAAATATTTTTTTAATTATTTTACACGTTTAATGCTGTCATACTTTATTTGTTCCAGTTTGTACACCTAATTCCAGTGCTATAGTCTTTAAGACTAGACATGTGCCGTAAAAATGAAGAGTATTATGATACCCAGTCACATGATTCTGTTTTTCAGACTAGAGTATTTAATATGAAATTTAGTATCTCCAGTGAAACTTACACTACATGCTATCAATGAGTGTAAGAAATAAAGACTATAATCTGTGTTAAAGGCTACAAATGTCATTTTTATTTCAATTTTATATCACTATTTGAGGTTCAAACTTCTGTTTACTGAGATACGTCTTTGGAAATGTAGTTCTTCAGCACTGATGGAACTAAATTCAGTGAATGTCGAAGCAAATTTACGTACGCAAGGCGATACATTTGTTTTGTCGTTGTGCTAATACACTACTGAGCTTACAAACTGAAACACTATTCTCGTGTTGAGAATCCAGTTAGTGTGGTACAACATTCTGAAAAGTATAACAGGGATATTTTAAATATATTTACTGGTTTGGAAATAAGAGTTTTAGGAGGATACACAACAACTTCCCCATATAACTTGATTTACAACAAAGCTTCGATGTGTTACACAATTTAATACTTTATACAGCACACGAGTCTGTTCGTTCTCATATCAAATACTCTCATCACAACTGTTGTGCTTTAGTTATTTAAAAAAGTAAAAGCAAGTAACAATTTGCCATTCTACCGTTATTTTTTAATAGAAGGTATTGTAACCTCAACTACAGTGAATGGTTATATAATTTTTGTCTTTCGTTTGGAAAAAGTTCCTTAAATTTTATGGCACCGCTTCAGCGACTATTGAATTTTCATAATTACTGGCCGTAGTACTTTCCACACCCGACACGTAGAGCAGACCAGTGGTGAGCGAAACATTTCAAGGAGGTTTTGGTAAATTCACAGAACAATAAAATTTTTAACGATAATGCTGGACTAGTATTCCATGACACTTCTCGTTCTTTGCTGAAAGATGTAAATCATAAATAGTAACTCTGATGAAGGTTGCAGAACATTAGGCGAAAGCTCAGTATCCGAAATAAATAAACGGTTACTCAGTAAACTTAGGTAATATTATAAATACTGACTAAGACAAATCAACAGTGCAACTGAACAGCGAGAAAGAACCAATGGTCATTCACACTAAACAGCAAATGAACGTTTATTACTTATACTCGTCTTGCGCGTCTCCTGGTTCTGAGGCCTATGGCGGGTTTTCGCCGCCCACTGTACTTGAAATTCCTGTTTCGAAGCCCCCATATTAAAAGAGGTCACTTGAAGTATGATGGTTTTCTTTCTCATGATTCTATGTGTACTAATCAACAAACAATATATTTCTTATTCTGAGTTCCCGATAAGAATGTTTTTCCCAGCTGCCGTATCTCTAACCTCAACTACCTTTCTCTGGTCCTCTGTTCTTATTGGTTGACCAAGGTGCTATGAACGAACTTACAGGACTTACCTTTGGCAGTGTTGAGCACAAAATATTCCCAGGTAGAGGCGCTAAAAAAGTGAGGAACCACACCTGTATGACATGAACCTATCCTCCGCAAGTCACCAAGAAATCGGGACAACTTCTTCGAGGAGCTCACTTAGCAAGCACTTCTGGTACCTAACCTGGCCGAGTCACCAAGAAAGTAAGAAAATCTGCTTTGAGGGCCTTTCCTGGCAGTATCGTCAAGAAACCGAGGAATCCATTTCCAGGTTCTTTTGCTGTAGGGTCGCCCAGAATGTATAGGGTTCGTTCTGATAGCACCACTTCTCGGGCATATCATGGCAGGATAACCAAGAATGTGAGAAAGTGTTATTGGAGCCAGGGTCGCCAGGAATATGACGAACCTATCCTCACAACATCGCCAAGATACGAGGGCTCTACTGTTAGGACCTACCTTTGCAGCGCCCAAAGATCGAGAACCTACACTGGTATCGTCTACAAGAATGCAATATCGCCCCAGTTACCTATGTCCGTAGTTGGGTCGTTGCTTTTCCTCCTGGAGCTAGCGAATCCCCTTTTGGTATGAGCTATGATATTAAAGGGTGATACTCCAAACTGAGTACCATAAACGCTACGTCTAAAAATTAGCACTCAAGTAAATGGAATTTTTATTTCGGAGTGAATGAAGAGAAGGGAAACTTATATTTTGCGGAATACTTCCACTGGCAAATAATTAATCCTGAGTAATGAATTTTCATGCGGTAGATGTTCAGAAAAGTCAGATTTTACATGTTTTTTTTTTCGGTTAGATCTATAAAAGCGCAGCAGCGTATTCTTCTCTTTCACTTTCTTTTCCTGCCATACACGTTTCACCACGAACCAAAAGCATTTCGAGTGCTAATGTTTAGAATGAGTATATTTCGGCCTCTTATACTAATTTCTCACTCTTGTTCTTGCGTATTAAATGTAAAGAATAACATGATATATCTCTATTACTTGAATATTTGCTTGTTACCCTAACATATCCCTGCTTCAGAATTAGAAAAGTAGTGCGATGTAAAACCATAGTTAAAAAACGGGATTCCAATTACTGGGTAGCAAACTGATTGGATTTTTTGGGACTTAAATCATTTTACAGAGACGTAACTGTAAGGGATGCATTTTAATTGAGTTAAATTCTTGTATTTTACTTTTTCAAGTCTGAGCGAAGGCGTACGTGCGATAAAACGCTGACTTCAACTAACGGAAACACTGCAGAAATCTTCCGCGCGTGTCAGAATTGCACGCGTAGCTAAGGTCACTTTGCAGCAAACAACTTGTGACTATTCCCATTCGTCACAAGTCCGGCCTCGGATCTACTATCGATCGAACCGCGAGTACCCGTCAAAATTTTCGTTCATCTACATGTCGTAGAATAATCACTGCAACGTCACCCTAGCTTTGCTGACATTACGTCGCGTGGAGTTCGCGGATGTATTTTTCTTGTGACAGAATTACTATAATGTTGCAATAGACATCAAGTATAGCGACTCCAGTATTTTACTTGACTAGTGTAAAGCCCGTATGATTCTCCGTTCCCATTGAAGCCCACAAACAATTTATTTAGGTGTCAGACAAGTACAGAAAACTAACAGCGTGGCGCAAGAAGAAATACATCACAAGTCCTAGCAAACATCAAGAGACTATACACAACGGCTATCCGACCAAACAGTCATTACATAACTACCTTTGGCACTTGACATGAATCTCAGTAATAGAAAAATATTCATCATCTGGTACTTGTCAACTAAAGTCAGTTTTAAGTGTGGGGTTGGGGGAGGAAGGGTTGAGCAAAAGTTCTACTTTCCACATTATGAATTGAAGCGATATGTCAAATCATCAAGTCTCCATATTGAGTATTGAGTAATAGAATCCGTACCCTGTTGATTCCTCTTATGGAAACGCTAACGGTGTCTCTTATTTTTATCAGTGTGGTAGGTAGGTATTTTAGCTAAAGTAAAAATGTAGTTTAAGATTTTTGAAAAAAGGCCCTTTCGAATATTCAGGTGTACCGGTAAAAATATTGTATGAAACACAAACACCATCTTAAATTGATGGGAGTATATTAGCGATAGGTCCCTTCGAATATGGAATCATCTTGTGGTATTTAATACAACAGGATCGTAATTGGAACGATTATGTTCATTTCGCTACAGTCAGTTGATAAAATAATAAATGAAACTTATTTATTCATTTCGTGTGTTACTTGACTTCAGGTGCTGCCTGGCTTGTGCTTCTGAGCGTAGGATATGTTTGGAAGAAATGTGGATAGCGATGTGAGTGCCTTCGTTAATGATAACCTTTGCTTGAGTGAGGTTTGGTTGTTCTAATCTGTGTGGTAGTTAAGTGACTGTGTACTTTCATTGCATTGTGAAGGTGATTAATTGTTTGTGATATGCACAAACTGTGAAGGTTTTACGAATATACGGAAAGGATCTCTTTTCGTTGAAATAATTTGTGAATGTATAATTGAAACTTTATTTTTGCACTATTAAATATTTTCTGTATTTAGTAATGGAATGTATGTTAGATTTTACCTCTGATGTTGCATGAGACTCTTGATAATTCACTTATCATATTCTTGACTAATTAGTTTTTATTTTTGACTGGAGATGAGTTTGGCATGTTGATAGAGCACTATTTCCGGGATTAATTATGATACTTTGTTGATTGATAAAGGTGCAATTTTCAGTGCCTAGTTTGAATGCATGCTCTTGTTAAAATGTTGTGTGACAATGTTTTTTTTTTTTTTTCTCTTTAATTTCTGTTATTTCTTTGGTTGAGTGTTTTATTGTGTATTATTATTTGATTTTACCAGTGTTACGCACTTTATACAACAAGATTATCGCTAATTTGGTTAATTATAAGTTATATTATGCTTGATCATAATATGATAATTTATATTCTAATGTTTTCTTATTAGTGTGGCTTTATGTCATAACAAGCCACTACTCCACCATCATCAGAATGCTTTTTGCAAGTGTAAGAGGCGTTTCGATATAGAATCACTGAACAAACACTGGGAACGTAATAGAATTACATCATGTTTAGTTCCATTCTTCTGTGATCTCAAGTGGATATTTACTAGCGGTGTATGCAATGGCTTAAAAAAATTTCTCCCACGTTTCCATTTCACAATTCCAAAATAACTTCAGTTCCACAATATGTAAGATATGATTGTGTTTCTATTACAAAATTTAGAAAATGAAACTTGATTTTCTTTTTATCATTTGTAGTTTTCAATGACGATAAGAATTTTGTTTTTATACTCTTTTTTTTCTATCCGCTTTTTAACAAATCGAGTATATTGAGAATTACTACGGTGCCATGTAGCCTCTTAAAGCCTCAGAAGTTAGTTTACTACATACTGTAGTTACAATAATTGTTAAGGCACGTAGTTCCTACCTTGTAACGTCATTTTAATCAATTAAAAGAAACAATCAAGTACAACATATAAGCGCGTTATAACATGATGCTACAACAGATAAAGTGTTTGGTAAATGAAATATCCAGCAGTTAATGGGTTTTTCATATTTGGAACACCTTGTGGAAACACGGATCGTACACGAGTGACATATAGATACAACACTAAGCGAATAGCATCTGTTGGATATTCATATTTATCGAACATTATATATTTGCGCAGGAAATTGGAAGTTGCGACAGGTTAACCAAACGGATGGCATGATTTTAACGTATGTTTTGAAGTTAATTTTACAAAAAAATAACATAATAATTCCTTCGAAACGAATTAATAACACATATTAAAAATATGTTTTTTTCTTCTATCTAATGGTATGGTCAAAATGTAAGCTCACAAACTTTAAAATGTCTTCGCAGTAGTGCTAAGTAAACTTTCTACTTTTACAGTAATTGTCACGTCACAGACTAATTGATTTTTGTTTTATTTAACTTTCTAATTCAGCCCAGAAATAATTATACTGGTCACTGAGAAGGAAAACAAACTTTCAATAATCAGTCCTAAAATTTGATATAATATAGACGGTTTGAAATCGTTTTGAAATCACTAGCCCTGCCTCCTTTTGAAGATGATACAGACTAACTGCTCCTTCCAAAAACAGTATTCAAATAAATTCCTATTTAGCATATGAAAAACGATTGACTACTTCTGCTTCTAGGATATGAAGAAAATGCCATCATGGGAAACAAACCACCGATTCTGGAGTGCAAATTACTTCCATTAATTACTATAGTATTTTATCGTGTTGCAAGTGTCCAGAACGTTGGCAACATGTGGATCATTCTTAGAACCTCAATTTAAAATCACAAGTTCTTGTACATCAGTAACCTCGAATGAAATTTAACATGCTTCGTCTTAATGGCCAGCAAGAAAAGACTTCTACTGCTCAACTCTGTACTCAGGGCCGGCCTTAACCATCTAGGCGCCCCGGGCGAGTCATGCATCTGGCGCCCTTTTATTTTTGATTATAATTTTTAACAAATATTTTGAATGTATAAACTGTTCTCGGGTGACTAGCCGAGTCAAGAGTGCTTTGCTACACGCACTCTTGACTCGGCTAGTCACCCGAGAACAGTTTATACATTCTCAACGCCGAGAAAGACTTCGTTCTTAAATATTTTGAATTTTGTACCATTTTTTTACTGAAATATTATAATACTACAAACATGTATTTATTATTATTAATAATAACATTTTATACATTTATTCTCTAAACAATTTCATTTAGTCATGAAACATTAAATGAAAAACGAAAATTAAAACAATAAAACTAAAACCTTACTTTTCTGGCTTTTTTGTCAGCAAACTCTCTTATAAGACTGGCAAAATCTAGGTTTTCAGCAACTTGATTTTCAATGGACAGCAAGGCTAAACTAGTTAATCTTGTTTGACACATTGTAGACCGCAAGTACGTTTTTATCAGTTTTAGTTTAGAAAAATTACGTTCGCCACTTGCAACAGTCACTGGTATATTTAACAGAATACGCACCGAAATCCAGGTGTTGGGGTATAACTCTTGAAGATTGTACTTTTTGATATAGTTTAATGTTTCAATAGGTGTTGCCTGATGGTCTTCGAGATAGTGCTGGAGACCTAAAATTTCATCGCATCTCCATCAATGTCAGAATTAAAGTTGATCGTTAACGTTTCTTGCAGTACAGAACAATGTCGCATTAGTTTTTCTTTATTTTTATTTTTTTATGTTAAACAAGAAATTCCACGTTGCAGTGAAATCTTTCATCTGTTGAAATCTTTCCTTCATAGATATAAGCACGGTGTCCAAAAGAGCATTAAAAAACTCTGATTCAAACCTTTCTTTTTTGGATCAGTTATTGGTTCATTAATAGCCTCTTCACGCGGTCTACGTTTAATACGTCTTAGTCGAGTTTGTGGTTTGAAAACTGGTTGCGTGTGAAGCTCCGATGCTAATTCAGTTGCTGTTACAATAGCCTGTTGGAGACCTGTTTGTCTATATGTTTTCAAATAAGAGCAACATTTATCAAGCATTTCAGTAAAGTCGACAAAGTTGATTTTAGATGACTGACTGGTTCTGCTCACAACATTAATTTGAAAAAGAACATCATAGCATATTATAAAAGAAACAATAAAGCTGAAATCTTTTATTCGTCCTGCCAAGGTGACGTCGAGGCATCGCTTTGTTTGGTAACATCGGCCAAGGAAACCAAAGCATCATGCATATCACATAATTGATAGCGAACCGCTTTGACGCTTTCAATTCCAGCTTCCCAGCGCGTGTCACTTAAATTTTTCAGGGTGTATATTTTCAAATGATCGGTCAAAATTTTTCATCTATTTACCGATCCTGCAAATAAATTAAACATTTTTTGTAAAATTCCTAACAGGGTAACGGATTTTACCGATGATTTTGCCGCATCGCATAATTCTAAATTATAACTATGACATCCACATGGTACAAAAAGAGCTAGCGGATTTATGTCCACAATTCTTTACGTACGCCTTTATTTTTTCCCTTCATGTTTGCGTCATTATCATAACCCTGTCCTCTTCAGTTGTTAATGTCAACACCATAATCACTCAATGTTTTTAAAATACTTTCTGTGAGACCTGCACCCGTTGTATCTACTATTTGCAAAAATGAAATAAAATATTCTTTTATGCTAACGGCATCTCCTGTTATGTCGACGCATCTTAATGTGATTGAAAGTTGCTCTTTATTACTTATATCAGGAGTACAATCAGCTATGATTGCGTAATAATTTGAATCCTTTATATGGGATACTATGGTAGAGATAACTTTTGATGCCATAATTTCTATTAATTCATTTTGTATATTTTTGCCGCAATAATGGTCAGCAAAATCACTGTTCACTGCCTTTCTAACATGCTCTTCCATGACGGGGTCAAATTTCGCCATTAATTGTACAAGGCCTAAGAATTTTCCGTTATTTGGAGTAAATAATTTATCGGATGACCCTCTGAATGCCATGTTGTTGTCAGCCAAATACAAGGTTATGTGCATCAATCTTTGAAGCACATTGTTCCATCGTATTCTTTCTTTAGAAATTACCCGCTGTTCTCCCTTGTCAATAGTTGAACCAGCTTTGAACCTGATTTCAGCTTCAGTCCATTGGATAAATGCTTTTTTATGTGCAGGACTATTTTCATGCACTTTCAAAGTTTCACTTAAATGTTTCCATTTTTTGAAACCTTCAGCAGTGGTCTAATTTGCAGTTGACTTTAAATCAAACAGTCGACAACAAAAACAAAAGACACTATCGTTTGATATTGAATAAACTAACCACCGACGTCTGATAGTTTCTTCGTTTGGAAGCTTTCTTGAGTAATAAGTTGAAGAGAAATGACGCCAATTTTGATCTTTCGGAAAATTATTTAAATGTACTTGCGAGGGCCCACACAAAATAATGTGATATATATTGCTCGCATTAAGTACTTTTGGCCACGTAGCAACAAACAGTGAGATAACAGGAATCAGGCAAAAAAATGTATTCATCATACCTTATTACTTTCGTAGATTATAAAATATGCCTACGCAAAATAAAATACACTAAATAAAGTACGGGAGATAACCCTAACTGCGATTCCCATATCACTTTTAAGATACTTTTTCTTTACATTAGTACCGTGAAACAACAAAATTTAAAAGTTAAAGGAGACTGAAGACCGCGTAGGAACCCGTCCGTCACACGGACGAGCTACGGACCAGTGTGGACGCGAGGGGGCGAACCATCATGGAGCGTCCATAAACTACGTGACACGGTCTAGATGAGGGAGGGTTTGGCTGGAAAGTTACATTGGGCTACGTGGGAGAGGGGAGGCTGAGGGGTTCCGAGCAAGGCAATGTAGTTTTTGGTTCATATTATTTGTCACAGTTAAAATTTTACTGCACGAATGTAAAGCAATTATTCGTTACAGCATATAGGGTACTAATTATTCACATGTAGCCTACAGATAACAAACTTGCCGATATAAACGTGTAAGGGGAGCGTCCATAAATTATGTGGCTTGGTGTAGGGGTGGGGGGAGGGGATGGCTGGAATGTTACGCTGGGCTACGTGGGGGGTTTCCGAGCCAGGCCACGTAGCTTTCCATTCGTATTTGTCACAGTTAAAATGAGGTACACAAATAACTGCATGTGAATATTGATTTTAGTCATTTAATTATTTCCGCATATAATTTGCGATAGTCTGAGAATAGAAAACAGAATAAAATGTCTTCTGCAAAAGCCACGTCGGGCTACATAGGGTGGAAGAGGGGTTCAGAAGAGGCCAAAATGGAGCTACGTGGTTTATGGACGCTCCCAAGGGAATGGTTTCATCTTTTGTTATGACGAATTCACGCCAAAATTCTGTGCTAGTATAAAAGTGAATTATTATTTAGCGAAAAATGCGATGTAATCGTTGCTACTTTATTGTATGTTTCCGATGCGTTTCGCCACTCGTTGAAGTAAACAAAAAATTCCAACAACAGGTGAATTGGCGTTTTCATTAACTGATAATTTATTATTTTAACAAACAACTGCAGAAGAAATGACCTACAAGAGTAAGCATTATCTATACTAGTATTTGGAACCAAACTTTACGTGATTGTTTGTATGTTTGGAATAGCAACTTCATCTTTCTGAATAACATGTAACAGTTAAGGTATTATTATTATTCTGGGGATAATATAGCTAATCTTGCACTCTGCATACACTAGCCCGTAAAGTTAAATAATACCTCTTCGTTAAGAACACACTGACGATAATGCTGCCCTGAGTTATCTCCTAATTGGCGGAGAAATGACTAATATCAGGAGCAAGAAAATTAACTTCTATCAGGCTTGAAGCAAGTTATTTTTAACAAATAATATAATCATATTTAGTACAGTTAACATAAATGTGTTTTAAAGTGATAGAAGCAAACAGAACTTCATGTAAAAACTATTTACAATCTAAACAGCAGTCACTGCTAATATTGGTATGTTATGGATAGACGGAAAACTTTTTTAAAACATCTGAAAAATGGGAAGAGAAAAAATGCCGGAAATGAAATAAGCATTTATTTAAATAACACAAAACGATTAGTTAATTTTATTTTATTAATTAAATATATACCAGAACTTTGTTGATTATTTCTCTTAAGATATTTTACTGAATCACTGTTATTTGTTTGTTTTTATATTCGTTACAAAAAATGCTTATACTTTAATATCATTTCAGGAAATACTGAGAGGAAGCAGGAAGTCTCAAAAACTGAAAAAAGGCCATTTCATGGCCTCCCAGAAGTGAATTACCCACCTAACCAGATTAAAAATTCTAAGAAATCTATAAAGGTATTAAAAAGTAAGAGGATTACTTTATTGTAATTGGAAATGACATATAGGTAATTTTATTACATATTATCGAATTTCCTATTGATGAAGGATGGTGTGCATGAATGATATGTTTTCTAGACAATAGCTCTTGAGATACTTGATGCATTATTGTTACTTAAGCAGAGCACGTTGTGATTACAGAGCGCTTACGTTGACCTCTCTGTGAGCAAACATGCACCTCAGCAGTTACACGGTGTTTGGGCTGACACCGATTACGTATCTCCAAAGGAAATTATGTAAGTTAATACAAAGTAAAACATATTTGTCAAAAAAAAAACAGATAACTTTCTGAATTCCGTAATATCTACGTAATTCAGTGTATAAACATCTACTGAAATGAGGGATTCTTAAGTCTTAACTATTTTCTTCATTCCAATTTGTTTCCCCAGACATCGCATATATACAAGATTACTTTGTAATAGGCCTACTAGTGTTAAAAAAATAATCAAATTGCTAATTTGAAGCCCTGCAGGCATTCGCTTGTTACCAGAGTTTGCGGGCATGTAAATCCGCTTACTATAAGAACCTCTGCCATCCCTGTTCCGGCCCCGCATTTCGAAAAAAATAAATCGTATGCGATTCTGGTACATTGCACCATCGTTTCAAGGAACAATTTAGAGTTAAGTTATGCGCAAATAAATAAAAATAATGATAAAAAGTAATTGCCAAGAGACTGCATCTAACAGTGTGCAGCAGTTCAGATCTGTGTATGAGTACCATTTATTAAAATTTAACCAAAGACTCTGTATTTAAGTGGATTCAAAAATAGTAGTAATATTTCATTTAATTCTGTTTTGAATTTTGAGTAAATATTTTAATGTTATTTGGGGCGTAGCTCAGGCGGCCCGGACAACCGGGGATCGATCCCCGACGAAACCGAGGATTTTTCACTTCGGGAACGGCTTTCCAGATCCAATGAGTACCGCGCTGACCCCGTCACATCCATTCTAGTGCCAACGGTTGAAATAGGAATGCGGAGCTCTACCTCCGTGAATCCTATGGGAACCCCGTGACCTTTACCTGTTTTAATCTTATTTCAAACATTTTGATTTCATAATATTAAGTCATTGATAGTTTCTTCTAAATTAAGGTAGCACTGCTTAGGTGAAAAAATAATCATGAAATATTAAGTCTGTGTGTGGTTGGTTGAGCAGAGCAACTTTGGAGCCAGTCAAGCTACTATAAATATATCTTCAGCTACTTTAGTACGTATAATACATCTAATATTTCCAATGTGTTTTGGTAATAGTTACTTATTCAGTTTGTACTTGCTTCTTGTAGAGTTTCTAATGTTGGCTGGTGGGTGAGTGGTAACGCTCTGACCTCGCATTCGGGAGGACGTGGGTTCGATTCTCCGTCCGGCCATCCTGATTTCTGTTTTCCACGGTTTCCTGAAATCACTCCAGAGAAATGCCGGGATGGTTCCCTGAAAATGCCATGGCCGAATTGCTTCCTATTCCTTGTTCCCAGACCCCGGCCGCTTCTAATGGCCTTTCCGCTGAACATGCGTAAAACAGGAGGAAAAAATAATAAAGGAAATTTTGAAACATTCGCGAAGATATTTATCGTTGCACATTCAGCGTAGGTTCCAGTCTTCGTCCTGCCAACCAGATTTCGGTTTTCCGTGGTTTCCCGCAATCATATCAGTCGCATACTGGGATGGTTCCTTCAAATGGCCATGGCCGAATTCCTTCCCGTTCCTTGTCTCCCTCCGAAACTTCAGGATTTAATGACCTCGAAGTAGACAAGCTCTAAGGAGCTGAGCAAAAAAAGTTTCTCTTTCATTATAATGTACTATTACTATGGTATTTCCACAACATATTTCCTGTACCATGCTCATATGCATCAGAACGACCTGAACCGCAAATAGCTACATTTCCTCCTGGGACTTACTCAACCCTTTATTCTCAGCTACGAAAATAGATCTACACACTGTATGTAGGTGGTACAGTAATGCGACTATCAAAAATTGAGACACATCCATCTCGAAAAAAAAAACCAAACATATTTCAGCATATTCGTTTTATATATT
The DNA here is from genome assembly GCA_031002005.1 of Vandiemenella viatica. Lineage (NCBI taxonomy): Eukaryota > Metazoa > Arthropoda > Insecta > Orthoptera > Morabidae > Vandiemenella > Vandiemenella viatica. The sequence goes on from CM061921.1 coordinate 376,526,367, forward strand.
GAATCAGTGATTACATTTAGGCGCTAATGTGAGCTGACATCTCGATCTTAACATCACATTCCCTATTGTTTCTTTGTAGTTGCAGTGATGATTAATTAAACAACAGCTAATTCAAATATATGGGAATTAAAAGCCTGGCTAGCTTGTGAGATTAGATGATTGATTACTAATTTGTTGCAACACAAGTTGAAATATAGGACAGGTGCAGTATAAACACAGCTATCATAAATTTTCGTTTGCACATTGTAAGATCCCCTCTTCCTGGATTTAGGTAATTTACCTTAAATCCTCTTGATATGTTTAATCTACCCGTCTTCAAGCCGTAATATTAGCTGCAGAAGCTGGCAGATTATTTCAATTCACAGTTCAGAAACAAATAAATAATATATATATTGACAATAGATTCTTTTAAGAAACACTCGAAAGCACTTTTTTATTTATAATCACTTGGTACAAAATACACTTCTTTACATTCCGTTTTTTTATTCAACTACGTGCCAGCTAGATATTATTTTCTCGTCCAAAACTCGCCATATTCTCTTCTCTCTGTCCACAGATATACATTATCGTAGATGACCACTGTCCATAGATATTCTGGCACTTTTTTGATATGCTTATCTTTTACTTTCTTTCATACAAATTTTAACGCATTTGTTTACACAGCACAAGCAAGACTAATATCTAATTAATTTTTAACAAAAAATTATTCACAAATATTGTAAGGGACCTTGTCACCATACAACATTTATACTATATGCTTCAATCCGCTTAATACATCAGTACTGGGAATTATATCAACGTTGTTTTTCAAATCGTCTTTAACAATCTTACAAAATACAGTGCAGTCTGTAAATTAATTTTGTAAAAATGCGTTTCGTCCAAGCATTTTCTTGAATTTCTAAACGGAAAGATTGTGTCATAAAATTCTTAAATTTTTCTCGATATAACTTCAGACACGGAGATAAGACGTTTCACGGGTAATATTGAATTTCAGGTAAGTATTTAAACTGATTGCAGCTATAAAATTCCATTTTCTCTGTCACCACTGACGGAAATGACGGTTTTGCCTTTATCAAAAATCATTTATATCTCTACCCAAGGTGATTTATGATATAAACGAAAGGTGTATTTAGGACAACATTTCATGTCACAAAAAAACTCTAGTCATAATTTCAACGCGCCCTAAAGCCCTCCTAGCAATATTTTTGACAAAACTTAACTTCCTTACTACGTCCAATACATTGCAGCATATCATTAATTAACTGTGAAGGGATAATTTTGGGCCACCACTATGACCCAACTCACTCATCGTAATGACCTGTCTGAGTGCATAAATGCAAATAAAATGCAAGAATTTGAAACTCATTTTGCTTAAAACTGTTAAAACAAACTGCTTCAATTCTTGTTATTAATGTTTTAACGAACTATTACGATTACTGAAGGGAGAATGTAAACCGGTTTAGCCTTTGAGTCTCTAAGCCTAACATCCACAGCAGAGTGTCACAGACTTAGAAACGGAACGACTACCATTTCCCTCTATGCTCCACAGTAACAACATTGATTCTTTTTTCCTCTCTCTACCTGTGCTCACGCGTAAATAGATTATGCACGGGTAATATTCAACGGATCAGATTTGAAGGGAAACAAAAGGCCGAAATTTTTTGAAGGGAAAGAGGATGAAAAACTGAGATCATCAATTAAACTGAGAGCTAAATTAATGTCACTAAATTATCAGATCTTATATAGGATTTCAAAGATTATTTATATACCATATGTCGTAGCCACGAACCCATGTCCATACGAGAAATACAAGGAAATAGTGTGAGACTTAATTCTGCCTGTAAACGGCACAACTTCCGTCACAGTGTCCGTTACACATGCAGAGTAACAGTGATAACCATAGAATTGTACTGTCTGGTACCCACGACTTCGTACGCGTGGATTAAGAATTTCGTTGCCAGAACTGAATATAGAAAGCTGTTGGTAACGTAGGATTGGTCCCAAACAACACCGAGTCGGCATAATATGACAGGAAAGCCATCACTATACAATTCTACCGTCGAACGTGTCTCATGAAGAGAATCATTTTCCAATATATTTAAAAACAGAAAATCAATCGAAGGTGCGGGAATGTGTGTGTGTGGGGGGGGGGAGGGGGGGGCTTTATTTCAGCTTAGTCTTTTCTTCTTTCTTCACCATGAGCATCCGATTCATGGGTTCTGATAACTTAGCTGCTCGTGCTCTGCTAGAGCTATACCTTAGGCTTGTCTACGCCCGCAAGACATGTCAAAAAAGAAGGCAAAATAAACTGGTGCCAGAAACATTTAAGCAGATACAAAGTAATAATACATCTATACTAAATAATACGTTTTGTTTCTAAACGAAATTTATTAACAAATCATACACTAACATAATGCGCGAGAAGCACAGCTTGAGCAACCGACGTAATATTACCGACTAACATACACATCCGTCTCTCTATCGCCATTCGGTAAGTTCTCCAAATTTCGTGACTAAAACTGTTATTCATACTGAGAAAAATGTCCTGTGTCCTTCCTACAGGTACAAAGTATTTCCTTGTCAAATTCCATCAATATCGGATAGCCATTTAGTAGTCAAAACGTAACAAAAAGACTTACTTCCGCATTTATAATATTATTAGTGCAGATTTCACACACACACTCTCTCTCTCTCTCTCTCTCTCTCTCTCTCTGACTGCGAGAATAACAACCCCTAAGGGATCAATATAACGTAATAAAGTGTACACCTACTTCATTACTAAACAACCTACGATTTTCTTCGCATTGCACGCCTAAATTTGTGATATCTACAGTTTAACGTGCAATCCGAACAACCGACGGTCCAGCCGTGACTCATACGATCAAAAAAATTTTAAAAAAACATTTGCTTCCACAGGGATTTGAACCAGAGACCGCGCTCCAAACATCAGTAAGCAAGCGCTTTTACCACTCTGCTACCAGACCGCTATATGGAAACAGTAGTACAGAGAGCTACACATCCTAAGCGTCTGTTCGCCGTTCAGTAATTTTTCAACATGTATAATTTATACAGAAAAAAGTAGGCTAATGCCAAATAGTATCTCCATCACGATCAGATTAGCCGTTTAGCCCAAGAAACGTAACAAACATCAGAGAGACAGATAGACAGATATTTATAATATTAATATAGATACACAGCACACTTATAAAAATGATAATACACGATAAATTCAAGAAACTCGGTTATGTTATAAATATAAACACATATGGCGTGGAATAGACTGTAGCATAAAGATACCGAAACACAACGCCATCTACTAGATGGTTACCCAACCTAGCTAACCAAGTATTGTGTCGATAAATTAACACATCGCCATCTGTTAGAAACGTATGGAACTATAATAATAATAATTTCGTGTGGTCGTAATGTCCTGATGAAAACGTTTCTATTGGCTGCGCATTCCGACCTTTTTGTAGCCACTTTAACCTAGCCTGCCAATCCTGCCGGGTACAGGGGACCTACCACGATATCGTCCTGGTGTGCTTTGCATTACACACGGGATGCGCCAGAGGTGAAGTGTCTATGAAACTCCACGCCGAGCAGGCGATTCGAAACGAGGACTTTTCAATCTCCAATCAGACGCCTTAACCACTGAACCACCAGACCACTCAAACTTCCGGAACTTACAAACCATTGTCCTATAACACACATTTAATGAACATTTAATTCGTAATAATAAATATTGACGTCAATAATCGAGATAAAAACTATCCTATCTTTTAAGGTGGACTAAATTACACACAGTAAGCTAAATTTCATCAAAATCGGTTAACGAGTTTCGGAGTTTATCTCGGACAAACATCGTGACGCGAGATTTTTATATGTATAAGATAATGGGTTACAGTATAGCTCTCCATAGTGTTTATCTTCTTTGCAACTGACAAGTAACCATATTAAATGACATGGTAGTCTTTTGTATTCAAAACATCAAAAAAAATAGTGTTACTATTTAAATTTGTTATCTTAATATTTTTCAACTTGGGCTTACATCTATTAGTAATTTAAAAGCTGACATGACTCTGCTCAGAATGAATTAAATGTAAGAATAGTATTAACAGCTCAACTTTCTCAATTGCTTAGGGTTTGTTGCTATTTCATGAGCTGAATTTCAATTTTCTGCCATTACGAAAATAATATTTTTGATTGACAGTTTAAATAAATGAATATTAATCAAAAATTCACTTCAAAAGTAGGAATTTAAATCTTTTAAATTTGTCTTTATAGTTACTTCAGTATACAAAAAATTCAGTATAACAATATCTTTTGATACAAGGAGATCTGAATTGCATCTTGATTCTACAACTGCTGTTCAAACGAGGTTGAAATTATATTAAAACATTTCCTAGCATTTCTGAGCTGAAACACTTGATTAGAAACTATTAAATTTCTTCCATGGATTCATTAAGTATTTTGACGGTTTTATTATCATTAAAAACTTCGAGCTCCACTTTTAAATATATTTATAAATAATTCTATAGCTGCAATTTCAAACTTCATACAGGCAGCGATGAAAAAACGTCGGGGTTGGTAACATTCAGCTAAAGGGATTAGGTAGCAGGATCCAACCAATCTGATAAAATTCAAGTGAATGAGAAATCATTCTTAAAAACCGTTAACGATTTTTTGTTTTTGGACAGTACTCATGATACCAGATAAATTAAAAACTCAACTGAAAAATAACAGTAATAAGTAATTTGGATTACTGAATATATTCAGCCTGCTAGTTTATTATTTTAACTTCTCAGTCGTTAGTTGATGAGCTTTTAGTGTCGCACTGTACAGGCAAGACAGGAAAATCATAACACATCATTAAACCACTCATGCCCGAGGCCCAACTAGAACCGCCTGCCATTACAACCCGAGACGAGTCGGAGAGACAGCGGCAGCTCAGTTGGCAACATCTCATAATCCAATCTAGCAATATTTTTCCTGGTTCCAGAAAAAAAATTTTTAATCATTTGAGCTTACAATTTAAGAAGCAGAAATTCAAAGGCATGAAAAACTGCGAATCAGAATTTTTTTTGACCCACTACTGGTGGCAGAACTCAAAGTAATATTAGTATTAAAATAGTATAAGGGGTGGACTGCAAAAATAACTTTATGAAACGAATAAAGCATAATTCGGGGAATATATTTATTTCTTTACTTGTTGCCACTAATAGGTGATGAATATTGTTAATTATGTAAGTAAGGTTCGTCAGCCATAATTATCAGTCTATCATTTAACGATAAACCTTCCACATTAGTCTTCTGCAAATGAGTATGGAAGGTCTGTTCGTAACAATAGACCATACTCATTAAAAAAAAAAATTTCCCTCACATAGTGTGGCATGTAAAAACATAAAACTTTTACAACGCATGGTCCATTAGAAATGAAGGGCCGTTTATACTCCTAATACGTGTAATCACCGAACTCTAAACAATTCTCAGTGAGGATACATTTGCCAACCCTATTACTCACACCGGTATCAAACCCTTTGCCATCACTTATTATTATAAATGAGATGCACGGAATGGTAGACCTGTGTTTAAAACATGCTCAGTGCTTTTGGAGCAGGTATTCTTAGTTTTTTTGAAAGAAAATAATTTTGTTATGATAAAATATACCCAGGAACAGAATCTTTAGGTTTTTGCCAGCGCATGCTACATTGACACTGTCTCATGTCACCGACAATGGCAATATAATTATTCCTTTTTTTCATTTTCCCCAGTTTGTATATTTTTTAAAAAAAGTTTAATATCAGAATTAAAAGAACGGGACATACGACAAACAGGTTGACGAGCTTACTGTCAAAGTAATGTAAAAATGTGTTACGTGCTGTATATTTGAGACAAATTGTAATACTATGAAAAAAAAGGATTTTGTGATAAATTTCTACTTATTTAACTTTGCTGAATAAAAATGTAACCACTACATGTTATTGTGACGTGCTGTTCGTTAAAAAATTTCATTTTGTTTAAACGCAGTAACATTTTTGCTACGTATATACTCTTAATAATCCGTAAACGTGTTTAAAAAGTAGAGGCAAATGCGCTTGATGTTTGTATAATACTTTTATTGCCGAAATGTAATCGCTAATTCAGTTTGTAACAGGAATGTACTGAAATATATTTGGCTTTTTATGAGATGGATGTGTCTCAATTTTGGATATTCGGCTGACTATACCACCTTTAGTGTACAGGACTATCCTTGTAGTCCCGAGAGGAAATGTAACTATGTGCGATTCAAATCGTATGGATGCATATGAGCATGGTAGTACATAGCATATCGTCAGATTTTAAATAATATTTCTGGGTATATCGCAATATTGTTTCCACCTGCTTACTTGTAACACATATGTCGTAATATTACTCATTTCAACAGCTTTAGGTTTGTTCGGCCTTCTGAACTCCCCCATTAGATCATCAGAGACTGTTTGTAATTTTCCTAGGCTCCTAATTCCTGATTAGCTATTGCTTTAGAGATTACCCCTCTTTCACTGTATGTCATTCATTAACTGTCCTTTCAATTCCCAAAAATAGTTGTTTAATATGTCTTCCTTTCCTTTTTCATTTTTATTTGAATGCACTTTCCTTCCCCCTTTCGCTAATGAACTAGCTGTCGACGCGCCCTAAGGCCACAGGCGTGCATCCCCTTTTCACTTTTCTAACATAGCTATAGAAATCCCTAATTGCAGCAGGCAGTGTCAGCTATCCATACAATATATTCTTGATGAGAGAATCCGTAGTTTCCCTCTTAAAAGCCGATGCACACTAGAGAGCAAGGTGCGGTAAGGTCAGATCAGCTCACGAACTAGGATTTTGCCAGTAGCATTCACCCTGGTATAATAATAATTCCGTGTGGTCGTAATGACCTGGTGACAGGGTTTGTATTGGCTGCGTATTACGCCCCTGTTAACCTAAGCCAGAAATCCTGGCGGGGATAGGGAACCTACAGTTTAACATTGAATCCGAACCACGGAAGACTGTACTAGTGGTGAAGGCCAGGTTAAGTAAGTGCCTGTGAAAATTCCAGTCGAGACAGCGATTCGAACCGGGGACCTTTCGATCTCCAGTCAGACGCCCTTAACCACTGAGTCACCAGACCGCTCCAATCTCACTGGTGATCAAGTCAGGTAGGGTTAAGTCAAATCATATTTATTAGGAAATAAATAAAGAATTTGACCTGTATAAATTGTTTTCTTATTGTTTAAACTTTACAGTTTTTAAGTTCAATTTAACAAAATAGTTGATTCTGCTTAAAAAAAAAAGAGAAAAATGAATAGGACCCTAAATACTTCTGACGTGAATAATATTAAATAATCGACTTTTATCGATAATTCTACTTGTTGCCTAATATTGTGCAATTTCATAATATTTACTTGCTTACATTGACGGTTAGTAGTATATAAAAGCCGTTTCTGTCCCCCGAATAAAGGAGCCGCTCACCCCCTGCCCCGACCCATGCGGCCGCTGCCCTGTAAATAGAGGCAAGTAGCCAAGACTTCGCCACTCAAGACAATTACCATCTACCGTCCTGTTATTACCCACCTCAACTCCTGCAACCAAGACGGCACCACTTGAGACAATTACCGTCCACCGCATTGTCATTACCTAAATGGTCGCCAACCCCACATCCTGCAGCCAAGACACCGCCACTCGTATTGACACTGTATGAGCTGGATAAAAACACTGTCGGTTTGAATAAAGCGGGTAGAAATTCTGCAAGATGAAGAAGAGAGAGGGTTAAAAATGGTTCAGGCCCATTCAGGAATACTCTTCCGAAAGATACCGAACAGACTTAACGTCCCCATCCACAAAGTTCGGGTAGACGCAAAAGCCACGGGGCGGGGAGTTAAAAGCAGTCCAAGATGGAGTTACGTGGTTTATGGACGCACCCTTTGCATAACAAATCTTCAGTTTCCCCTCTACGCTCTTACCACGCATTCGGGAGGATGTGAGTTCGAATTCCCGTCCCGGCATTCAGATTTGGGTTTTCCATGGTTTTCACAAATTACTCCAGGTGAATGCCGGGTGCACTTTATTCTTTAGTTGAAAGATTGCATATGCGTTTTATTAAAATAACCTAGAGTTTGAAACCTAAGAACTGACTCATTTGAATATTTTATTTATTTATTTATTTAACTGTACATTCAGATGGTTCGTTATCTAGAGTCTACAACGAACCGTTATTTCTTAATACTGTATTGAAATTTATAATAAACAAAAATTTTGTAAAATTAACACAAATCCTATATACTACGAAAATGGTACAAACAATTAACTATTATTACTACACACTGTAATTTATCAACCTTTTAGTAAAAAATATTACCCACTAATACTAAATAACTGAACATCTTGAGTTTTAAAAAGTTCGTTTAACGCTGGCATCCATTGAAGAAATAAGCTTCGGTAAATTCCAGAAGCCACACTTCCGGCATCAGCGTTCCACTTAGTTGTTTGTATCTCGTCCGTTTAGAGTATCTTGTCTCATTCCTTAAATGGTTTGCTGTGTTCCGGCCGGTTGCTGGCTATGCTGAAGCCGATACCGCTCCCTGGCTGCATCTGACACAGCATCTGCCAGCTTGTCGAGTTAATTCAGGAGGAGGTTGTCTTTCATAATTTCCTTGACAGTTTTCCCCATGAGCTTCATTTTGTACTGTTTGATTAGATCATCAACTAGAGCACATTCAAACAGTTTATGTTCAGGTGTTCCTGGACATAAACTGTTTGAATATATGGTTTATTTGTCAACTGAAGTAAGTCCATAACAAAACTCTTACAACGTCTTTCTAAACAATTAGGAACATAAATGGAGGCGCCAAACAAACATATGACACAACTCGCGGTAATTTACAGTAGTAAACAGAACTTTACTTTTGAGTTCTGGTGGCATAAAATATGCTTGGCTTAAGAAGGTTTTAAGATAGACTACAAGCCACATTTTATAATTTTAAAAGGAACATTGCAACTGTAAGTAGGAATGTAAACCGTTTTACTGCGTAAATCTCGGAGTAAACTTTATATGTAATAATTTCATGTCTAAGCAGTGTATGTTCCAGTGATGAAATGGGGCTGTATGTCACTTGAGTCACATAAACATCATTAATATGCACACTTATCAGTTTTTAGACCTCAGCCATCCAATAGTTTCGTAGCACTATATTGGATTAAATGTTCACAAACTCCTTGTAATATCTTGCAACTTGGGGGCACCACGTCTTCTAAATGGTCAAGGCTCCAGTCACTGCAGGCTGCACGTCAAAGAGGTTTTGCCATGTCGATTCTCTGAAGAACACGCAGCTGGCAGGATAGGAATTGCAATAAACACATATAGTTTTTAGCCCAGCCACCATTCGGTAGGAGACGGAACGTTCGCCAAGCGGAACGTCTGTGTGGGAGCTGTCTGTGTTGAACAAATTGGATACTACATCCAATACTGCAGTCAGCACTCTCCATTCTTTATACGTTAATATAACTTTGGTACTATACACCAATTTTTCGAGCACCACTACTGGCTCAAATTCATGATTTGACGATAAACCTATCGTCAAACGCTTTGAATCACAAGCGTTGAGCTGATACACAGACGAGAACAATAGTACCGGGTGGACCATCTCTAAAAACTGACGCTGGCAGTTGGTTGGGCGTTAAATAGGTTCTAGTGGTGGTGGGGGTAAACCTGTTCAGTCCTGTCCATAGTAGGAAACGTGCTGTGGTGGAGGTGGTAGTGGTGGGAGTAAACCTGTTATATATGTGGAACACCTGCTCCACAATCCATCAATCTGTCAACGACACGTGCTGTGGGGGAAGTGTGGTGGTAGTAAACGTGTGAAATCCTTTGCTTACGTAGACGGAGCGCGCCACAAATCGAAACTGTTTCTATTGAATATGAATAACGACTCCCAGCCCAAAAAATACATGAAAAATTGTATCAAATGGCTACGAATAAAAAATAATAAAAATAAATCATCCCTTCCGACTGGCACAAACACCACTAAACGTGATTTCACTGTCGAAAACGAATGTTTGTGTCTAAATAACTACAACAAGAGATACTAATGAACAACCGGACTGGGAATCAAACCCTACACATCCGCATGACAAACGTTAACTACTCAGCCACCAGATTCGATATTTAGATAGAATATATATTAAAAAAACTCTCCACGTAGTATATGACTGGAAATATAGCGTTACATTTTGCTACAAGTGCAAGATTCCAAATGAACTTGGTGTTTAAGTATGTAGGTATAATCGATCATACTATGATTCATACTTTAATAATAAAATTCTTACACGATAGTTGTGATGCTCGACGATGGTGTGTATATGTAGGAGTTTCAAAGATAGACACGACTTTCCTATCTTGTTCTTGAGTGGCGGAGCTCATGAAAACTTTAGATATGTACCAATCCCGACAATATGCTCCTGTAGCCTATGTGTCTGCAGGAAGTATGCATTCTTCTATTTTCCCACTAACTGTGCTCTGTACCGCCTTGTGTTGGGATAAGAACTGTCAACATTGCGTTGTTCGCGATGTACACTTTGGGGATTGAGCACGAGATCCTTTTAGACTTTTGGAACAGACTCATCCACTAGCACTGATGATAAAATTTCACGAAAGATCTAGCTTCATGTACAGTCGGGGACAGAATTCGCGAGACCCCTCGCCTTTCGATTATGCTTCGTTCTAGACACGAATACCGCATGGGACAGCATAACTGATAGGTGATACACTAAATTCATGATAAAATAGACCACTCATACCCAGCACTTTACCCAAGACTAAAAAAATTAACCCGCACAGCAAGAAACTCGCGGACGCTCAGAGGCAAAGTTCGGAGTTCTACAGTAAAAATAATCACGTATATCACCATTTTAGTCATAATAATTGTTGAAATAACCAAATCGATTGATTATAGAGGAATGATAACACTTTTTTTCGTACTTTTGATAACCATTGTGTATTTTTTTCACCCTCGAATAAACAGTTAACAATTCGCTAGTAGACACAATTATATGAAGAATATCGAAAAGAATCGCAAAATTACGCACGGAAAACCAATAAGAGAGTTTGAATGGACTTAGTAACACTTTCTAGCGCTGCAGCGTTATTGATCTGTGTGTGACAAATACACACAAAGGTTAAGGGTAAGTAGAAAGTACTCTAATTGTAAACTAAGTCACGAAACATAAATAAACTATTTCTAGAAAATTAAATGGTTCTGAAGTGTTAACTGTTTATTGGAGGGGAAAAAATACATAATGGTTATCAAAAGTACGAAAAAAGTGTTATCATTCCTCTATAATCAATCTATTTGGTTATTTCAATAATTATTATGACTAAAATGGTGATATTCGTGATTATTTTTACTGTAGAACTCCGAACTTTGCCTCTGAGCGTCTGCGAGTTTCTTGCTGCGCGGGTTCATTTTTTTAGTCTTGGGTAAAGTGCTGGGTATGAGTGGTCTATTTTATCATGAATTTAGTGCACCACCTATCAGTTATGCTGTACCATGCGGTATTCGTGTCTAGAACGAAGCATAATCGAAAGGCGAGGGGTCTCGCGAATTCTGTCCCCGACTGTACAACTTAGTGAGCACTATCTTAGTTGAATTGCTGTGGATTTTGAAATCAGTGTAAAATGAGAGAATTTTTACACGTTTGGCTGAAAAGTGTGGAAGAAATCACATATCTACTTGTGTCCATATAATGTAATTTAGGGCATCTAAACTGAGGAATGACGAATTCTTAATGAAACTGATACATCCTCAGTCACCTTCCAACCATGTCAATCGATGACTTCTTTCGTGGAGAGAATATTACATAATTTTGGTGATTTTTACCAGTGTTCACTATCTTTTGCGGTTTACATAACATTTGGGAATTTATGAGGCGGGGTGCGTAAGAGGATTGACGATGACTGGTGGGCGAGCGATAACACTCTGGCATCGCATTCGGGAAGCGACCATCCAGATTTAAGTTTTTTTCCATAGTTTCCTGAAATCACTCCAGGTGAATGCCCACTACACGCCTTGTCAAAATATGTGTTAAATAGAAACAGAATGAGGATCTGACCATTAACTCAAGAAATTGTGGAACATCTGTCAACATTTGTGAGGCCGAGGATATTGTCATGATCCTTGACACTGATGTGTGCATGTATAAGTTGTCAATATTCTGTAAGTCCTAAAGGTACATACTTTCGAAGTTTGTGCTTGGCACCTTTCCTAGTTTGTTCTTGAGTGGTGCAGTTCGCGACAACTTTAGATACGTGCCAATCCCCGACAATATGCTATGTATCTGTAACCGCTGTTTCTGCGGAAAGTATGCATTCTTCCATTTTTCCCACTTACTGTGCTCTGTACCGCATTTTTCGCATGTGTTGGGATAAGAACTGTTCACATAGCGTTGTTCACTAAGTGCCCTTTGGAGGTTGTACACGAGATCAGTTTAGTCTTCGGAACAGACTCGTATACTGGCACTGACGAAAAATTTAATGAATGATCTAACATGATCTAGAACTTAGTGGATGCTATCTTCGGAGAATTTCTGTTTGCGACATTTTTAAATCAGTGTAAAGTAAGGGAATTTTTCACGTGTTTGACTGCCATCTAGTTGAAGAGCGAAAATCAGATATGGGACCTTAAACTTGCTACGCTCCTGGCTGAGGATTTGAAGATCAGTTATTAGAACTTTGGTAACTCCAATATCCGCCGCCAATGTTTAATGCTGGTATCTCAGCGCTAGAAATCAAGAACCTAAGTACTGAGGCATTTCGTCTATTTTATAAAATTTAGATTTTTATGAAAAATTTAAGCTGCAAGTCAGACAAGTTTTGCAGGCATGACGGTTAGACTCCGAGATTTACGCAGTAAAACGGTTTACATTCCTACTTACAGTTGCAATGTTCCTTTTAAAATTTTAAAATGTGGCTTGTAGTCTATTTCAAAACTTTTTAAGCCAAGCATATTTTATGCCACCAGAACTCAAAAGTAAAGTTCTGTTTACTACTGTAAATTACCGCGAGTTGTCATATGTATGTTTTGCACCGCGAGTTGTGTCATATGTTTGTTTGGCGCCTCCAATTTTCTTTTTCCTAATTGTTTAGAAAGATGTTGTAAGAGTTTTGTTATGGACTTATTTCAGTTGACAAATAAACCATATCTTCAAATGAGTCGGTTCTTAGGTTTAAAACTCTAGGTTATTTTAATAAAACGCATATGCAATCTTTCATCTAAAGAATAAATTGCACCTTAAATTCACTAACTCGTATCTGCAAGCATTTAAACATAAAACTAACGAAATGAAACAATTCGAAACAGCCAAAAACTCATTCATAAAATAAACGTTTTCACAACATTGTTAATTAAAGTTTTTAAATTAAAATTTCCTGCACTTTGATGCTTTTAAACGTATTACAACAAGCATTCTGTCCATTTAAATCACTTTTATCCATCTAAAAACAACACTTTCATCGGTAAATAGTAGAATGGCGTGCATAAAGCATATTATTTTTTTTCCTTATGGCTTTACGCCTCGTCGACGTCGAGGTCATTAGAGGCGAGGCAGGACGGGACTGGGGAACGGGAAGGAATTCGGCCATGGCCTTATGAAGGAAGCATCCGGGAATTCACCTGGAGTAATTTGGGGAAACCATGGAAAACTCAAATCTGAATGCCCGGACGGGGATTCGAACCGACGTTCTGAATGCGAGGCCAGAGCGATAACCGCTCACCCACCACGCTCGGTAACATGGATCGCAGTCCAAAAAAAAAAGTTAAATCAATACAGCTATCATACAGATAAAATAAAAAGGCTTGGATGACAATAAAGCTTTTAGAAGGCCTGCTTGACACAATTTATTGTAAAAATTACAGAAGAGTTTTCTTATTTACCAACAACTGCACTGCACATAATTCTATACCATTTATGGACATTGTAAAGGTTATTTTATTCCATCCGAACATGACCGATATAGAAAGGCTTCGTTAAAACCCTCAAGTATTTTTACAGAGGTCTTGTCACACAAAACGTTTTGTCAGTTTCTTTCAGGGATAACAAGAACAATTTAAAGACAAGTGTCCATGATGCAGCACGAATGTGTCACAAATCGTGGTCTCAAATCGGCAAAATAATGACAGAAAATTATTTTAGAAAGGCTGTGTTACAGAAAACTAATGAAGGGAATAAAGTGTCCCTTTACCGGTTGCGGGGGAAGATGGCATGTTTGTAACATTTGAAGAATACATCACTGTCGATGAAAAGATGGAAGTTCGAGGAATGCTCTCAGATCAAGACATATTTCCAGAAGTGTTGAATAGGAAGAGTAAAGATTCATTTGATACAGTGGGGGAAGTATTTTTTAAGTGTTTTACGCCTATTTGACATCTAGGTCATTAGACACGGGAATGGACGGAGCGCAGGGAAGGGGAATGAATTCGACCATGGGCTTTTGAAGGAATCATTCCGGCATTCTCCTGGAGAAATTTCGGGACACAATGGAAAACCGAAATCTGGATGGCAGGGCGGGAATTCGAACTCACATCCTCCCGAGTGCGTGGCAAGAGCGTAGAGGGGAAGCTGAAGATTTGTTATGCTAAGGGTACGTCCATAAACCACGTAACTCCATTTTGGACTCCTTTTAACTCCCCGCCCCGAGGCTTTGCGTCTACCCGAACCTTGTAGATGGGGACGTTAAGCCTGTTAGGTATCTTTCTGAAGAGTAGGCCTGAATGGGCATGAACCACGTTTCACCCTCTCTCTTCTTCATCTTGCAGAATTCCTACCACTTTATTCAAACCGACGGGGTTTTCAACCGTTCATCACACTATACGAAAATATGCTAATTATTTCAATAGTTACGATGAATTTGTGAATAATTACTATTTTAAGATCACTGTACAGAAAAATGGTCATGTAACTGAGCAATTTTTATCCGGCTCATACATTGTCGATACGAGTGGCGGAGTCTTGGCTGCAGGATGTGGGGTAGGCGACCTGGTAGGTAATGACAATGCGGTGGACGGTAATTGTCTCAAGTGGCGCCGTCTTGGCTGCAGGATGTGGGTTGGGCGACCAGGTAGATAATAACAGGTCGTTGGACGGTAATTGTCTCAAGTGGCGTAGTCTTGATTGCAGGAGGTGGGTTGGGTAATAATATGGCGGTGGACGGTAATTGTCTCGAGTGGCGGAGTATTGGCTGCTTGCCTCTAATGATAGGTCAGCGGCCGTATGGGGTGAGGCAGGGGGCGGGGCGGCGCCTTTAATCGGGGGCAGAAACGGCTTTTATATACTACTATGGTTTTTTTTCGAATCTGTCGATAGTGTGATTTTGTGAGATGAATAGCAACATTTTTATGAGTAAAGTCATAGAATTCACTGAAACCCGGAACGAGCTCTAAGGCGTACGTCGTTCATGACGTGGCTGTTGCACGTTTATATTAGCGGTCAGCTCAGCTCAAGCCGTGATCGCTGCTTATCAGGTCGACCTGCCTTGCCCTGAGTAGTAAGAATGCTTTCATTAGATTACGTGTATAGCGATTTTGATCTTTGCCCTGAACTGCCTTAACTCCTTGTTTAAATGTTTCATGCTTCCTCCATTGTTCTAATACTTCTTTTTAGACTATTTGGCTCTTCCCTTAGTGAGCTATTCAGCTTCTTCACCTCTCCATTATAGTGGAGAGAAACCTAGCTTTTCTTTATTACTTGTTCCTCAACAGACAAATTTTCCTAGATTTATTCTCTTTGAACTGTCCCATTCTCTCTGAAATATATCATCGCTCTGATTACATATTGCCCTAAAACATTTTCTCAAATATATATTTGCAAGATAAGCACTCACGTGTTCTTCAAATTGTTCCTACAGCATACCCTACTCTGGATACTGGCTTACAGGACCTTTTTATATCCATCACTACTGCCACGTTACCACTTATTTTCACTGTATCTTGTCACACCATATAGTTATACTTCAACTTTATTGCGAAACCATCCAACATGCTTGTCAACAGTGTATATAGTTTCAACCTCACTATGTTGTCTGCAAATGTCTATTGCTTTATATTACTAGTACTGAATCATCCCCAAACTACTAGTTCCATAGTTTAATTTCCAACATTCTATAATAATTCTACTCCCCCCTCTTATATCCGAACGTGCAGTCATATTTCACTGATCCTCCTACTTCGGTGAGTGGCTATGAGTTTCATGTTTAATCGGCTAGGAGGTCAAAACCTTGAAGCTCGTCTACTGAAGGAATATAAGAAGCAAAGTAATAAATCCCAGTACCTTAATAGAAATGCATAAACTAAAAATAGTTATAGGGATAGAATCTTAGTTAAAGGAAAGAATGCTACACAATGAGATTTTACATGATGGTTATATAGCGTATCACACAGTGGAGGAATTGGTTGAGGGGTTTTCTTACTGGTTAGCAAAGACTACAGTTGGACAGGGTTCACAGTTATGAGTTACTGGGGGTAGATTTGAGGTGGTTAGCTAGTTCCAGTCCTGGTGGCGGAGCAGAGTAGCAGTGCGTCGGATGGGGACATTAAGCCTGGCCAATATTGGGTCTTTCCCTCTCCCTTCCTTCATTACATTGACACACATACTGTCACAATCATCCACATTTACAACAAAACTATCACTGTCACGCTGTGGAAGGCAACGGGACGTTGTCATGGTAACCACCTGCACTTGGACACGGACAAGGCGTTTATAAGAAGAATAGAAAATCCGAGCCTGGTGGGTGAGCAATGACCTTAACGTCTAGAATTCGAAACCAGCTTAATTCTATTCCCGATTGATGGAATATTCATTCCTGGATTTCAGTTTTCAGTGGTTTACCGAAATCTCTCCCAATTCCAAAATCATTGCTTAGTAATAAAAAACATTGCCTTCGCCCACTCCACTACCATACCCTTCCCTAAGAAGAAGTCTTTTGAGAGATTTTAATTTTGTGGCTGCTACATTGTTCTCTGAAATAATTTTCTAATTGAATATTTCTCCATAACCAGTGAGGTATCTGTTTTCAGGATTCCATCCGGAAGGCTGCAGCTACTGAGTGTGAAAGGATGCGCCATCAACCCAGAGAAAAAGCCGTATGTGCAGACCATGAGTGAGAGAGACGTGACAAGAGGCTTCACTCCGAGGCAATGAGATCAACACAGCTCGCCGCTATAGTTGAATCTAAACAGTTAACCATTTAAAAAAAAAAAAAAAAAAAAAAAAAAAAAACACTTGTTCTTTTTACAGATTTATACTTATGAAAAAAAGACACTCGTGTAATTTTGTACATATGAATTCTTTTAAAATTAATTTTTACATGTTTCCGTTCTCAAAACTGATAAATATGAAAGCTTGCTATGTTTAAAAATATATTTCTGATGCAAACATGAGCATTCTCAGAGTGGTGCAGTTTTGTATTAGGGTCTCCTCTATCCTTCACACGATATATTTCAGTGATTCTATCACTATTTTTGCAGCTTTAATGATTAAAATAGTTTGTTATTTTAATTTAAATTTATTTCCATCTTTTCAGTTACGATATTCTAGTTCTCATCCTTCAATGAGCCTACTTACGCCATCGCTTCAAAAACATGAAATTGTGTTCTTGAATCACAAATCTGAAAGTGATATTCATATTTCCAGCACAACAAACAAGATACGTATTACGCTTAACTTGCTGTATTTACCAAATGCATTAAAGTTTGAACGTATTGAATGAGAGATGGTTTACCGTTTTTTCTGTCAAGAAAGGAGCGTCCATTATGAAATTAAATTCACACTGTAGGTTGAATCAACAAAGAGCTACCTACTATTTCTGGGCTCGCTATTTAAGGTGGAGGAGATAACTCTTTGGTTGCGGAGTATACATGAATACTAAGGACATAATTAGAGGGTACTTCCACATTCATTCGCGGCATTATCTTATTGAGTATGGAATGAAGAAAACAAAACTTCGGAGAAGTTTGTATCTCATAAATAATCTGACTTCTAAATTACTTTCTGCTTCTTTTAGTCACAATAATATCAGTATAAAACAGCAAACACAAATAATATCGGTCTATCTGGAAGAAAAATGACGAATTGTATGACCCAGGATTGTGCCTGACTTTAAGTGGTTATGACCAGGAATAGCTACTTTATTATACTGATGGCTTTACGCCTCGTCGACGTCGAGGTCATTAGAGGCGGGATGGGACTGGGGACAAGGAATGGGAAGAAATCTGGCCATGGCCTTTTGAAGGAAGCATCCCAGCATTCGCCTGGAGCGATCTGGGGAAAGCATGGAAAACACAAATCTGGGTGCCCAGACGGGAATTCGAACCCGCGTCCTCCCGAATGCGAGGCCAGAACGTTAACCACTCACCCACCACGCTCAATCAGGAATAGCTAGGAGAGACTCAAACAAGATGCAGGATTGCATACAAGAATATGAGAAAGATAATGATGTTAACAAATCAGCTGTAGCAGAACGTGTTCAACCAGACGTATTTAGGTAAGGTTAATTCGTTTCCACAAAACACGTTAAGAATACAAATTTTGAAGGGAACAATGATGTTAAAATAAACTAAAAAAGTTAATATCTACATAGTAAAACACAAAAATCATCCAAACATCCACCGTTCTGGGCATACCAAGATGCACCCCGCTAGAATGTATGAGGCGTTTAAGAGCCGCCTCACGAGCTGGTAACGCGTGGCAAGGGTAGACGGAAAGAGGGAGGATGCGAATTTGGATAGGGTTCTCATTATTGCCCCAGAAATATCCGATTCAACAAACTTACGTAACAAGGTTTTGGTCGGTTCATAGAGAAGGGGCAACACCATGCATCCGTCTCCACCTAAACATCCTCCCAGCACACAAAAATAAACAATGAATATACCAACAAAGTTTCATTGTACCCCTGAAACTCGATTCCCGTTTGAGGAAAGTTGGAATTCAAGAAAGCAACAGAGATATACAGCTTCTGTAAACTTAAGGATGCTGGATCTTACGTCTGTTACTAAATAAATAATTAAGTCGCTAAAATACTTTATTCAACAACCAGGCTACGTTGTACTGCAACCCGTTGTTTAATTATTTCAATCCCGTAAACTGAAATCGTAAAAAATAGAATGTTTAGATTACATCTTAACATATAAGTGGTGTTATAACTACAGTCAGCATTGAGACAAGATTGATGTCTAGAAAGGGCTTTCAGGAAGACGCGGGTTCAAATCACCTTCCGGCCATCGGATTTTGGTTTTCCATGGTTTCTCCAAATCATTCCAGGCGAATGCCGGTATGGTTTCTTCAAAATAACCATGGTAGAATTCCTTCCCGTTTCTTATCCCCGTTCTCCCACGTCTCTAATGACCTAGACGTCAACGACCCGTAACCTTCTCAAAAACAGATAGATTCGTCTTGGCTACGAGCGGGAAAATACGGAAAAACAAAATATGGTTGGGTTGAAAAAACTTTAAAACAGAGTTTTTAGAACGGGATTGAAGATTTTAAGCGATGAGCTACAAAATGTTAATGATAATATAAGTCAGTTTAACTCTTTCAACAGGCTGATTCAAGAAAGTAAAATTATTCAAAAGTTCTTTAGGTGGAGGAAACATGTTCCACACAACCGACTCTTAGCGAAGATCCGAGCGTACGGTATATCTGATCAGATATGCGAATGGATACGCGATTTTCTAACTGGTCGGTCACAGTATGTCGTTGTAGACGGGGAAGCCTCTTCTAAACTAGATGTTACTTCGGGCGTTCCTCAAGGAAGTGTAATAGGACCACTTCTTTTCTTAATTTTTACAAACGATCTCGGTGACAACGTTAATTGCAGGATGCGATTTTTTGCTGATGATGCACTTATTTATAGGGAAGTGAGGTGCTCCGACGATTGCTTAGAGATTCAGCGCGATCTGGATGTTATTTCGAAATGGTGCCGTGAATGGCAGCTTACACTTAACTGTAAAAAGTGCAAGGCAATGCACATAAGTAATAAAAAGACCCCACTTGCTCAGGAGTACAAAGTTAACAATTCAGTTGTTGACACTGTGGATTCCCTGAATTATCTAGGCGTAACAGTACAAAGCAACATGAAATAGGACTTGCACATAACTTCCGTTGTAGGCAAAGCTAATTCCAAACTATGATTCATAGGACGTATTTTGAGAAGTTGTAATGCTCATACAAAGGAAATAGCATACAAAACACTAGTGCGTCCGCATTTGGAATACTGTTGTGGAATTTGGGATCCGTATCGCAAGGGATTGATTGACACATTAGAGAAAGTACAGAGAAGAGCCGCTCGATTCGTGACTGCTAGTTACAGTCCTTACGTAATTGTCACAGAGCTGATTCGTGGGTTGGGCTGGGATTGTTTGGCGGACAGACGACGTCGTTTTCGTTTGAATTTGTTGGAGAATATACGAAAATCTTTAAGTTACGAGTGCAACGAAATACTTCTTCCACCAACCTATTTAGGTCGCAATGACAGTAGGGATAAGATTAGAGAAATAAGATGCCGTAATGATTCATTTATGTATTCCTTCTTTCCTAGATCTGTTCGGGATTGGAATGCGCAGAATTAGGATTGGTGCTTGGTGCTTAGCACCCTCTGCCACCCACAGTATTTGTGATTTGCAGAGTACAGATGTAGATGTATATGTAGACCTGATGCATAACCTTCCTAGTATGTTATGTTAGGATTTAATAGGAACAGGCGCAATAAAGTTGTTTACAATAAGTGTTTCAGATCTTAGTGGCGAGTCTTTTATACCATGAACGTGTTGGGGAGAAATTAAGAGCAAAGGAAAACACTTCGAAGTTCTGAGTGCGCCTGACCAATCTCAGTAGAGCCGTCATAGTACTCACTCCAACAGCGCGAGCTACAAGAAAAGAATCTTTGTCATTGTCGCTTTGAATAAGAACAATGAAATTATACATGTTACAGTCTATAAGGGAGCGTCCGTAAACTACGTGGTTTGGTCTGGGGGGGGGGGGATGGGGTTGACTGGGAATTATCCCCGTATGTAATTTACGATAGTGTGACAAGCGAAAACAGTGCAAAATATCTTCTGGAATCATTAAGCCACGTACCGTGCGGGGGGAAAGGGGGGGGGGGTACACAAAAGGCCAAAATGGAGCTACGTGGTTTATGGACCTCTCTAAGCAACCTGCACTACTCAGGCTTACGGTTATACACGAGACCGGTCACAAGCAGATATCACATTACTTCTAGGAAATTATAAATTTGAGTGTAAATCACAGATCTGTGATACTGTTGTTCATGCCTAAAAAAAATACACCGTTGCTCTGACCACGTTTACAGTACTCCTGTTATTCTGTTTGAGAAAAGACAAATCTCTTACGATTTTAATAAAATCATCTTGTTAGGATCGGGCCTGGCATTTTGGAAGACGCGGATTCAAATCCCTGTCTGACCATCCTGATTTACGGGATGACCTATTTTTGTATGGAATACTTGGAACGAGCGTAGAGGTAATAATCGAGGACGTGATTTCGATTCCCCTTGCGGACATCCAGATTTGGGTTTTCCATGGTTTCCCCAAAAACTCCAGGCGAATGCCGGAATGCTTCCTTCAAAAGGCCATCCCAGAATTCCTTCCCGTTCTTTGCCCCAATCCTTCAGCCACACCCCTCTTCCCAAATTGACGGGGACAAGGTGAACAGTCAGAGAAAGATGTTGGTAGTTTATCTCAATTAGCTATTCACCTTGAAATGTCTGGGTTCGTTATGCCGAGAAAACATTTTTTCTAATGGCATGAGATGAAAGATTTAATTATTAACAAAAAAAAAAGTTGTTTTAACATTTTTTTAATTGCAAAAAACATGCTAAAAATTTAAATGACACCCTCTAATTACAAAAAGGGAAATGTTTCATTCATAAACTAAAACACAAAAAAATACAAGCTGTTTAACATTACATCAAAAAAATGGACTCAGCCAGCAAATGTAATTCCTTTAATTCTTAAATTGTTCCCGGCTAGCGTCGATCAGTTCAATAGTGTTTCACTGCCAAGAAAATGGGGCTAAAAGACTCAAATTAAATTGTGACTTATCAGTTTCGTCGAGACGGTGGCTGCATGCTACAAACTGGAGCGGTCTCCTTCGAAACAGACGTTCCTTGGAACGTTTCCACACGTAGAAAAACAATCACGACAGCACTATGCCGTGACAAAACGTGGCGTCCACGTTGTTGTCCACACGCACACACCAGACGTGCGTGGTCTTCCGGGATCCACCCGGTAATCCAGTATACAACACACGTGCGTACAATGCGGGATCTTAACCCGAAGTGTCTCTCGCTACTCCATGTCCACTCACCCCCCTCCCGGCTCCCGGGGGCGGGGGTCCTCTATACCTGGGTCCAACTGACAAAGGATTTAGCCACGCTGTCAACCTGCCGCCTCGCTGGAATTCCACTCTCTGCCGTCTCACAAAACCGGCTGAGCGAAATATATTGAGAGGCGACAAAATATTGAAAACAGCAGAGGCTGGACATTACAACCTTCTCAGCTCAGACTTGTCACATGCTATAGTGATCTATAAATAGTGTCAAACTTATCTGTGGAGCTAAAACTGGCATAAATTTATGTATCTCATAGGTCATCATATCGTGTTTGCTATGTTACACGCAACATCTCGTGACCGACTTGAATGTCAGCACTGCATTCTAACTATTCACATCACGCGTGTTGAAGTCGATATCACGGGGATGTCACTAAAAACTTTAGATTTGTTTACTTCAACTTCAATAAAAGGAGTCGAACTATATAACAATAATAGGAAATTTCACTAAAAGAACGAAATTTTTCTCTCCGTTGTGTATAAGTAAATGTTTCTTCGGAAACTAGGCGATGGAGTTCGAATATTAAACATGACGTTTCAGCAAACAAAATTTCTGTGATGCAATATCGTGTATAGTTTTTTGAGACAGCTTAATTTGATATAGCATATGATTTATGTTCCTAGTGTTTCAAATGTCAAACAGAATAGCTATAATTGTGTGGCAAAGTAAAACTCAAACAGATAGAGATAATACATGAAATATCTGAGAAACACCTTCTTTCGATTCATTCTACAAATTTTTCCCAGAAATGATGTTTTTCGAGTAGATTAAACTGGCAAGAGGTACCCAAAAGCAATCGAAAATGCACGAGATTTGCTCACTATGCTATAGCTTCAAGGTATGAATCAAACTTTTTGGTTCTCGTACGTTAAAAGGACTGGATTACGAGCGACTTATGTAAAAGTGTTTGACTTCGTTACAAATATTCAGGAGTGACACACTCATTTCCACTGTACGTATAAGTGGAAGTTCGGACACAAATTCTGATCAGGTTTTGCACAGTCGCGTTGTGAACCACAAAACATTACTTGTGTAAAGCCGAACATTACAACGCTACCCGTCACTTGAAGAAATCCCGTTCTATTGCCTTGAAGACCTTACCGGCAAGATTGGATCGAAAAAAAATGAAAAAAAAAAATTGGCTAATCTGCACTAAAAATGTATGGTTTGGTAGCTTATAGTGTTTGAGAAATATGAGTTCATCCAAAATTAGTGTTTGCTTAAAGTTCCTAAAAGATTCAACTAATTAAACAGCACAGTGACAGTCCCCCAAGCCAGGACATAGGTTCGTTTCCTGATATCAACTTTATTCTGCTTTTTTTCTATTTTAAATGTTTCTGAGGTTTGTTTTTGGTAAAAATTGCTTCTAATCTTTTCACCTCCTTATTTTTAGCTAGAACATCAAAGGAACAGTTTTCAGAAATTTTAAAGCAGTGAACACATTGTGGTATCACTCTAAAATTTTATTCCCGAGATTAAAAATAATCCGTCACTTCTGAAATAAGTCACAATCTTCAAAACCAAGCAGATGAAAACAAAATATATTCTTTGATATAGAATAACGATTCACTCCAATATTTTCCGACATTTATCGTACGCGTAATTGACTAGATAAAATGTGTGGAATTTCGGAGAATATTTTAAAAGAACATGTAGCATAAACTTTGGATTCGACATTACACACGAAAACCTTTGGACAAGGGTGGTTTCAAGCTTGCTAATAGTAACATCTTTTAAAAACCCCCATTCACTTCTTGAATTATATTACAAACAATAAAAATAGATTTTTGCGTCGAGTTGTAACTGTGCAGGGTCCTTAGATCCGTCATTTCATACCAAAATTAGCATGCCAGCCAAAGCAGTTCCATTACTAGGGGACTTCATTTATTAATTATGTTGAAAATGGTAAACGATAATAGGATACTATTATTCCACACACAAAAAATGACGTAATTAATCTCTGAGAAAAAAAGCAGTTTGCAGTAACATGCTATTTTTTGCCAAGCCTTTCTTTCTTTTTTTTAACTTCTTAATGTCTCTCTACAGCGAGGTCTCTAGAGACGGGAAAGGATGGGGGGCAAGGAATGGGGAGGAATTCGGCCATGGCCTTTTGAAGAAAGCATCCCGGCATTTGCCTGGAGTTATTTGGGAAACCATGGAAAACCCAAATCTGGATGCCCGGACGGGGATTCGAACCGCCGTCCTCCCGAATGCGAGGCCAGAACGCTAAACATTACACCACCACGCTCGGTTTTGCCAAGCCGATGTACCTGCTCACATAAGTGTTTTTGCGTATGCGGCAAATAAGGAGTTTTGATTGTAAATTGTTGTAAATCAATATTTTTACCAAAAATTATGCTCATTCCGATTTCCCTCTATTCCAAAACTAGTACTCTTCATTGTGAGGTAATCGCACCTGTAGAAACACAGTTTACTGCTTCAAATACGAAACAATGATTCTGAAACATCTTTGGGATAACTGTAATGATTTTAAAGGATAGTACGCTGAAAATATTTTTGAAATTATCATTCCGTTATTTCATTTTTTTCCTTTTTGGGCGGGAAAGGACTGGGGGCAATGAACAGGAAGGCATTCGACCATAGCATTGCGAAGAAACCATCCCGGCATTCGCCTGTAGTGATTTTGGAAAATCTTAAAAAAAACTAAATCTGGATGGTCCTACGGTGATTCGAACCGATGTCCTCCCCAATGCGAAGGCATAACGTTACCACTTACCCAACATTCTCTGCGCCAAACAAACTAGTGAAATGTAAGAAAGAAAGTATCAGAAATTTTTAAAATTTCAGTTACAATTTTTTTTTTTTTTTTTTTTTTTGCAAAAACATCAAGTTTGAATTTCGTCACTAAGAATGCAGTGTACATGCTTTTAAATGACAAAATATTGAGAGACAAGTGTGGATTTAAAGTAAGTCGAATACAGCCTTATCCAAGTCTCACCTGGTCGCCACTCAAGCAAATGCGCTCGGAAGCTAATAAATGATTGAGTACTTTGTTATTGTGCAACTGTTGATAGAAGAGTACGAAATCTATCTATTTAAAACACTCATGTGGCTTGTTAACTGACCAGACGGGTTTGCGACGGCTTTATAACGGTTTAGCGAAACAAACCAGTCTGCTTGTGCATCTAATGCGAGATTTCTTAGTAGATAGCCATATGCAACGGAACAATATCATCCTTTAGCGCTGTCTCTTGGTGCATTCAGAGGTCCTAATTGCATATTTATCTAGTTGGTTGCCTCGTAAGGTCCGTTTCTACGGCGCATGGTAGGCAGTACGCGCCTTTGATCTTCTACCGCCTGGCGGTGGGTCGAGACGCGCCGTACCTGCTAGCTTATGCGGCAAATATGAGAGGCGTCCCCTAACAGGCGTGGGAGCCCACCTTTAGACGTTTGTTTGATCCACCTGTTCAGTTTACCGTGTTTCAGTTGCCACCTACTGCGTATCAGAAGAGAGGGAGGGGGGGGGGGGAACCTGTTTAAGCTTATCCAAACGTTCTTGATGCAATGAAACTATTCTAGTAAGGTCTTCTAGATATATTCAGAAAGGTGCCAGCGTGTAACGAGTTAGCAACACGTGGCTGTAAAACTGGTTTAAGTGTCGAAATTCGTGAACAGCGCTTCTGATACTTCAATTTTATTGGTATTCATATGAGTTCTTTCCACGTATGATGAAAGGACACCAGGATCCAAGCGCTGTTGTTAATAATCTTTGCCAAATATGTAATTACGATTCTTGAAATTCTTGTATTTCTATGTAAGGAAGTAAAAAGAAAGTTTCTAAATGGCAATATTGCCAATTCCCAGTGATTGGTCTAAAATTTAAGAAATTGACATACAAATTTCACATAAAGAAATTAACCATGTTTCATTATATTTATCTTACAAAATGTCTCGTATTGTAAACATCAATACTAAAATTTAACTCAAGACTATTGAAATAATTTTCTTGTTTATCCTAATTCCCGAATCTGAAAGAAGACTTATCATCAATTAGATCAAAACGTTTATTTAACAATGCTTTTATGGTTATAAATATAGGAATATCTAACAATAATTTCGCGTGTAGCACGATCTGATGATTCATTACTTCGTTTAGAACAGATTCGTCTATTTACTAGGAAAATGTGACGTAACTAATATTGATATGAGAGCAGAATCCGAGCATGTTGGGTGAGCAGTAACGCTCTGGCCTCGCATTCAGATGGCCGCGGGTTCGAATCCAGGTTTCGGTTTTCCATGGTTTCCCGAAATCACTCCAGGTGAATGCCGGGACGAGAATAGATGTTGATAAATGTGAATCAAATTATGAAAATTTAATTAATTGGACCAAATGCCAAAATTAAATTCATTAAAAAAAAACACGAACTTGCTTAAAGCGATAGCAAAACATTATTAAAATGATTCGTTTAACTAATTCAGCCACCCTCTATAGTCTATATAATAAGTCCCATGATATCCGAATGTTTAAAATGAATTAAGAGGCATATTAAAATGATTCTCATCCATTTGTTCTAATATATCTCGAAACTAAAAAAAAAAAAAATGTATAAATTAGATATAACTCGTTTCTAAGAGAAACTCAGAATATCGAAATACGTGTGACTTGTTTTTATGGCGGAAGATGTATTTATGGATATTTAAAACTGATAGTGAACGATGCATTTTTAAGATCAAATATTAAAGTGGCAACGATATTTAAAAAAAAAAAAAGATAGGTATATTATATATGCAGCAAGCATAATT
The DNA here is from genome assembly GCA_031002005.1 of Vandiemenella viatica. Lineage (NCBI taxonomy): Eukaryota > Metazoa > Arthropoda > Insecta > Orthoptera > Morabidae > Vandiemenella > Vandiemenella viatica. The sequence goes on from CM061921.1 coordinate 376,553,542, forward strand.
GTAAAACAAATGAAACATATCAGCCGGAAATACCTAGCAACACGGGTATATTATCTCGTAGCGAGAGGAAAGATTCCAACGACCGCATTCCCGAGATACAATAAGAACCTCCTCTACCTTCACCGATAACACGAATCGAACATGATAAAGAGAGGAAAACCCAACTTGGACTACAATATGTTATCAGCAAAATCAGAAATTGTTCAACAAAATTTCAGCGAGAGAATAAAATACGTAAGATGTATAAAACGTTACATCCGCGTGTTAAGTGCTATTAATGAAATACACTGAACAATACAGTGAGGGTAACAACAATAGGAACAGCCTTGTTTACCAGAACAAGTTCCAGCTGCCATTGCTTTTCCGATTCTTCCAGCTTAAAGTGAAATCTGATATACGAGTGTTCATAGCTTACTTAACGAACATTAAACGAATTTTTTATTATAGGTTAGTTAATCTTCAGGCAAACGCTTTCCGTATAACCATAAGACTATTACCTCAATGAAAATGATGTAACAAAAATTTAATTGGTATCGCTAAACTTAAGTGAAAACAAAATAATAGAATCATCGTAGTTCCAAGTAAATAGCCTGCTAAATTACAAAAATTATCAAAACCCGACTAACAGTGTCAAATAAAACAGCAAAATTTAACCTGAAATTGAAATGAGATCCATCAGGGTCGGAACAAAGTAACACAATGGTTATAAGAGATAAGATTTAATAGATTAACAGAGCTGTTCTTAAATATCACACAGTGGCACCATCAGAATCACGTATAAAAACAAATGCAAAAAAATTCTCCAATGAACTTTCGGCCTCAGACAGAAGACTTTACAATTACTGTACTTCTGATTTTATAGAAGGTTCTTTCCATTAAAAATACACAGAGGAAACTACCGTGATTCATAAGCGGAGTGCCGTGCTCCGACAATCTTTAAAGTGACGCTAAGAAGACATTTGTAGCGTAGGGGCTAGAGTGCTAGCTAGTTCCCGTAGGCTCGAGTCCGGCCGAGGGCATGGGTATTTATTGTTGTGTATATGTGAATATACTGTCCGTCCTATAGTGTTCATGTGTCCATACTTAGTCTCTACAATGTACTGGAGAAATTGAAACACTAGAAGAGTCGATAATCACGTTGAGCTGTCTATATGGCCTATGTAGCCGAATGCAAAAAAAAAAAAAAAAACACTCTTACGAAATGAAATGGTATATACGACAAATGCGCTATGACAGAAAAGTCAGTAAAGTCACCTATTAACAACATAAAAAGCCCACAAATTTATTCCGTAGAATGGTATATATATATATATATATATAAAGGGTGGGGCATTTAATATGTTTTCTGGAAATATTTCGGAAAGAAAGCATTTTAACAAACAATAACCTATATAAAAAATAATCGTACAGTAGGGGGCTACAATTATGTGATATTGGTTTTTTCACAGGTGGCGCTGTTGTCGTTACAACAAGGTCAACTTAATTCTTTTAAATGGGAACCCCTATTTTTTGTTTGTTTGAAGATTCCGATTCCTCATGAAAAAATAAAAATAGTTTGCTTAACTCACTTTTCTGTTAGCCTCACAGATGGCGCTGTAATCGCGAAAAATGAATATTCGCGTTTTTTGTGTATAATTTTAATTATTGTTTAAATAATTACATGTAATTTTCATTCTGTAAACATGGAAGGTAATTTTAAAGGCTGACCCTTTGCAGAAATGATGCCTGAACAGCTCGAAGTGTGTCAGAAAATGTCTGGAAGTAAATGGTCACCTTTTTGAGCACCTGCTGTAGACATTGCTGCAAATAAGTAAGAAAAAGCATTTAAAAAATCAATTTCGTCATTATCCTTTAAAATTACCTTCCATGTTTACAGAATGAAAATTACATGTAATTATTTAAACGATAATTAAAAATATACACAAAAAACGCGAATATTCATTTTTCGCGATTACAGCGCCATCTGTGAGGCTAACAGAAAAGTGAGTTAAGCAAACTATTTTTATTTTTTCATGAGGAATCGGAATCTTCAAAAAAAATAGGGGTTCCCATTTAAAAGAATTAAGTTGACCTTGTTGTAACGACAACAGCGCCACGTGTGAAAAAACCAATATCACATAATTGTAGCCCCCTACTGTACGATTATTTTTTATATAGGTTATTGTTTGTTATAATGCTTTCTTTCCGAAATATTTCCAGAAAACATATTAAATGCCCCACCCTGTATATATATATATATATATATATATATATATATATTTAATAGGTCGTTATTGTTAAAGTGTAATTCCATTTACAAATGTTTCCAACTTTATTTACGTTCTATCGCATTTTCGCAAGTTTGTAGCTGAAATTAATACTTCAACAAGGATAAGGAAGTAGAAGATTAGCGGAAATAAATATGCTAATAAGGAAGCTACACTTCAAGTTTTTTTTTTTATTGTAATGAATGGTCTTTGGCTTTCGCCATTTTGACCAACTATCAGAGATACATTTGTTTACACAAAAATCCAAACACTTGTAATACAGTATGAACATTGGCCATCATTATGATGCAGTTTAGCAATAAGAACATTTTAATTACTTCTTCTAGATTAAAAACCGTCTTGAAATTTACACAAAGGTACAATTATAATTTAACATTAGAGACAACATAGTCATTTATATTATATTCCCAGGTTCCCCTTAGAAACATATTTAGCAGCAGTTACTTTCAGTCATTTACAAGATACAGGGCGTTCGCCGGGAAACGCAACCCACTGTTAGCGCTACAAGGAAGAAACTGCTCCCGGCGAGCGAGCGCTCATCTTCCGGCATTGTTCGACCGTCGGCCGCGGACTATTTCATAATAATTACGCTTCATAAACTTCATAAACTTGTATGTGCTAAGCATTTAAACGTGACGTAATTCATTAGCTTACCTTATAAAAGATGCTGGAAGTGTTGACCCTCTTGTGTAATGCACATTTCACATCTTCTGAACATTTTTCGAGACACACGCTGCCCTAACTGACTTAATGATTTTTTGGGTGACTGTTCTAGTCGAAAAGCGATATCGTCAATTTTCTCCTCTGTGAGAATACGGTTGACCGACAGTCTCTTTTTGTTAAAAAATGAACCCGTTTCTCTTACTTTTTTAACCAGACGCATAATTGTTGATTTAGCTGGCAGTAAAGCGCCAGGAAATTCACGACGAAATTTACTGCGACACTTTTTAAACGACTTCTTCTTCACATATGTATCGTAGAGAAATATTCTTTGTTGCAAACTGTAACGTACCATAATTTTACTCACACTCAAACACGGTACAGATTAGTAAGAGTATGAAGCCCCAAACCAGCCAAACCGCGAAGAAACGTTTATTTACAACACTGATTAATAAGAGACTGAAGTCACAAACTAGCTACAATGCAAAGAAACCGTTCTTAACAATGTAAGGGTCCCAATATACTGCGTCACTGCACTGTTGGGGCAGCGGAGGTGTTAAACAGTGCGGTGATTCACGGTGCCGTGTGGCGGGAGCTGCTGGCGCGACTGACCGAGCAAGTTGCCGACGGCAACAGACTGGGAGGGTAGCGTTTTCCGGCGAACGCCCTGTATTTGATACATACTACATCTTATACGTTCATGCGCTGGCAAATTGTTTGCTACCAATCGTGGCAAGACCATTTATAGTGCATTTATTTCTTGCTATTACCAAACATTTTGCAAGAAACATATATATACAATACTTATTTCACATTATCAGACACGAATAGAAGAATGACATTATTTAATATAATCCAAAGTATAAACATTAGTATTATATTATGCATCTATCCTTAGTAATTGTTTTGTAGTAACAGCTGTTAGGCATTTATAGAGTATTATCGTAAATACTATTATACATCCATCTTTTATAACAGGAGGGGAGGGAGAGGAGAGAACTTTATTTAGTATCTAACATCTTACTATTATTTAGAGAACATGTAGGGAGTATAGATAGGTCTACATTTTACCTTATTTTAACTCCATATCATATTTTTCTGTTACATTTAGCAACATATTTGCATAACTTCTTAATTTTGTCGTCCGTTATTGTCGCAAGGAAATATCGTAGGTCCTCATAACTTGTAATTTTGGTGTCTGCATCAGTCTGTAGTATTGTTTTCCTTTGTTGAGCATACTTGGGGCATTCCAAAATGAAGTGTAAAATGTCTTCGTATACACCACAATGTTCGCATTCCGGTGATACTGTCTGGCCTAAGAGAAACTTTTAGAATTTAGTAGGGTGTGTCCTGATCTCAACCTGTTTATTATCGTTGCTTCTTTTTTATTCACTTTTATGTTGAACCATGGTTGCTTCGGAATGTTGTGTTGAATTGCATGGTACCAGGCACCTTTAGATCTGTGTTGGGTCTCTTCTACCTCTTCCCACTCAGACTTCAGTAAATTTCTGATTTTACTTAGGAGATCTCTATGTGGCGCTCTAACTTCCGTTGACTCATGGTCCTCTGTCCTCCTCGCAAGTTGGTCCGCTTTTTCATTTCCCTCGATTCCCACGTGCCCGAAAATCCAATGAAATTCTATTTCCTTCCTTTGGTGTTGTGCTTTGTTCAAATTGTATATAATGTCATATACTAGATAGTTTTTCGTCTTCCCTTTCTGCCCCATTCTTATACATTGTAGTGAGCTCAACGAGTCTGAGCAGATTAAAATTTTTTCTTCTCTCTTTTCCAGTGTATATTTGATTGCTTCTAAGATTGCGTACAGCTCTGCCGAGAAAACTGACATATCCTTTGGGAGTTTGATTGATTTACAGCTTTTTAGCTTTTCATCATAAATTGCTGCCCCCGTGCTGCACCCAGCGATTTTGGAGCCATCCGTATAGATTTTTGACCATGTTTTCCACTTATCATTTAAAGTTTTCAGTGTAGTTTTACAAAGTTCCACGGTAGGATACTCTGTTTTCTTAGCTGCTAACTTCCCTATTGACTCATGTATTTTAATACTGATTATTTGAGGCCATGTTTCCCCCACAAACGCAGCATTCACTTTATATCGTTCTATCGGCCATTCTTTAATTTCATTATAATGTTTAACTGTAATAGGGGTTGCTTTCTTCCTCCAGTATTTCTTATTTAACATTTGGCTTATGGCTCCTAACTTCCAGTTTAATGGGTGGTTGATAATTGATCTAACTTTCAGAATAAATCGTCTAGAGAGCATATTCCGTCGAAGTGAGAGTGGTGGTGTGCTTGTTTCTATGTGTAGTACATTTATCGGAGTTGTATTAGAAATCCTCCACATATACGTAGGGCTACTGATTGCAGCCTGTCTAGTTTGGTTAAGGTTGATGCTGAGGCTGTGTTATAGAGCATGCATCCGTAGTCCATTTTGCTGCGGACTAGTTGCCCGTAGAGGCGCAATAGTATTGTTGGGTTAGCTCTCCAATAGGTGCCAGCTAAGGCTTTCAGGATATTAATTCTTTTCATGGATTGGCTGTGTAGTTCCATTATGTGCTTTCTCCATGTCAGCCTCATATCAAGCCACATGCCTAGAAATTTTACTTGATGATCTACAGTAAGGACTTTACCATTAAGTATGATCTTCACATCGTTTACATTTCTATGTCTTGTAAAGACCATTAGCTTGCTTTTTTCTGGTGATACTTCCATCATCTTTTCTTTCAGAGCATTTATCGTATTGTTTAGGCTCTTCTGTAGTTCTAGCACTGCCTTTTCTTTGAGCCTATTTCTTACATATATCACTATGTCGTCCGCATATTGTATGTACATGATAGATTTACTCAATCTATTAAACACATTGTATAGGTAGATATTGAACAATAGTGGGCTAAGGGGATCCCCTTGCGGTAGGCCAGAGTAAACATAGCGTACTATTGGTTCTTTTCCATAAATCCATAGCTCCAATATTCTTAATGAGAGATAGTTTGCACACCATTTGACTATTGTTTTTGGGATGCCACAGTCTATCATCACATTTGCTAGCTCTGGTATATACACTTGTCCATATGCATCTTGTATGTCCAGGAAGGCGGCTATGAGATACGAATTATAACTGTTGTTTATTTGTATGTCTGTTATTAACGTTGAAATTGCATCTATAGTACTATATCCCTTTCTAAAACCCTTGAAATTGCATCTATAGTACTATATCCCTTTCTAAAACCCATCACACGGTTTGCTAGGAGTTCATGATGTTCCATATACCATTCTACCCGTTGTTTAATCATTAGGTTCATCAGTTTACATATGCATGATATAAGTGATATGGGTCTATACGATGTGTATAGATTGGAATCCTTTCCGTTTTTGATCACCGGAGTTATTCCTATTCTCCTCCACTGATGGGGTACAATATTTTGTTTAAACAGAATGTTAAGTATTGTCAGTAACAATTCTTTTCCAGCGGTGGGTAGGTGGTACAACATAGAATATGATATCTGCTCTAATCCTGGGGTTGTATCTTTTTCTTTTAGGCTATTTTCCATCTCCACCAAGGTGAAGGGTCGGTCTAGGTTGCAATTAGGATATGTTATGTGTTCATTGTTATCAGTGACTTCCAGTGGTGCAGCTTCAACCGTAGCGGGAGCTATTTTGTTCATAAACTGTTCCGCGATTTCCGTATTTACTCTTATGCTTTCAGAGCTTTTTTTGGTTCCTTGTACCACCTAATCTTTTCCCATAATTTTTGTGTCGAGAGATCTCCACTTAATTCCGAGCAGTACTTTTCCCATCCTTCCTTCTTCGCTTTCTTGATGATCTTGTTAGTTTGTGCTGTTATTTTCCGGAGCGTAATGAAGTTTTGGTAGTTCGCCTCTTTGCGATATGTTCTGAGAGCTAGTCTTCTTCTTGCTACCGCTTTAGAGCATTCTAGCGTCCACCAGGGCTTCCTTCGGTATGTGCAGTCCTTTCTATATTTCACAGCAGGTGCACACTCTTTCGCAGCCTCTAAAATATTTTCTACAAACCAGTTGTAGGTTTCCTGTGGGTCTCTTACAACCGGGCTTTCTAGCAATCTTCTATTTACTTCTTGTTGATATTTGTGCCAGTCCATTAGTTTATGATTTATTATCTGGCTGTGACTGAATATCCTGTTTTGGGTCGTATGGGTAGCTTGTGTTTCTATGGAAATTTTTATAACCCTGTGGTCACTGCCTAATGTATCGTTCATTGCCACCCACGAGCATTTTATGGCCATCCTTGACGATACTAAAGATAGATCCGGCGAGGAGGGTCTATGGTATGGTGTACCAATGCGAGTATGTGTCTTGGTGTTTAGCACCACTAGGTCGGATTGACTTATTGCTTTTGCTAGCTCCTGGCCACTATGGTCTGTTATTTCATCGTACCACATTTTGGCTTGGGCATTACAGTCTCCTGCCACAATACTTCCATTCGGAAGTTGGGAGAAAATGTGGTTCCATTCTGTTTCATTGATTGTGACAGGGGGGGGGGGGGCAAGTAAATAGCTGTTACATTTTTCACAGGCTCTAAATTTAATATGTCTACTGATATAATTTCTATATTAATGTTATTATATTGAATATTTTTAGTCACTGCTATTATGTTTTTTGCAATCATGATCGCTACCCCACCATACCCATCGTTCCTATCTTTTCTAAAGGTTTTATATTGTCTTTCTTTAATTTTGCTATCTTGCTTTAACCACGTTTCAGTAATTATAGCTACAGCTGCCTTGCTTTCATTCATTAGGTTGATAAAGTCATTCAATTTGGGACTGAGGCTCCGCGCGTTCCATTGGATTACATGCAGTTCCCTCCTTGAATTATCTTTATTCTGAGTGTTTGACATTATGGATAATTAGGTTGTATTAATGTCTCTATCGCTTTTCGAATTTCCTCCAGCTGTAGGGCCTCTATCCCTTCATCTTTTACGTGTCTTGTTATTGTCAAAATTAGGTTGAAGATTCCTTCCACTACTTTACTTTTCTCATTTCTGAACTGAGGATGGTAACTTGGGTTCTGCACTTTGGGAGGATATGGATTTTGGCCAATGGGTGTTGCCGGTAAATTTGTGGGTTGGTACCAAAGCTGCTGATATTCATATGTGTTAAAGTGCTGTTGTGTTCTATGTTTCGCCCTATTCTCCGGTGGCCCACAATTGCTGATGTGTTGTGCTTTGGTCAAGGGAACCTCTGTTGAAATGGGTTGTTGTCTTCTAGTATCGGGCATCGGCAAGGGTCCAGTTGGGCCCTTCGGTTGATTTTCGTAGACCTGAGTAACGTCCCCACCAAGATATTGGATTGGGTATTTTCGTAGATTATATGGTTCATTGCTTGTTCCAGGCATTGACAGGGGAGTTCCCCTATAGTCTAATTTAATAGGTGGAAATTGGCTGTAGTTCTCTATATCCGGCGCTACAGAAGGGTTAAAATGATTTTTTCTTTGTTCATATATTTTAGTGACTTCTGCATATGATCTGTTTTTAAGAGCGGATTCCGCTTCCCTTAACGATATATTGTTTCGGGTAGCAATTTCCTGAATATTTTTCCGCCTATTATACTCTGGGCACATTCGGTCCGTAACGTAGTGAGCTCCCCCGAACTGGAAACAGGTAATAGATTGAATTGTGCATTGGCTGTCAGGGTGTGCCCCACCACACTTGATACAACGAGCTTGGCCACGACATTGTTTTTTGAGATGCCCATATCTATAACACTGATAGCATATTTTTACTGACGGGAAAAATGGTGTTACTTCGCATCTAGTCCCGTGAATATTTATGTGATGTGGGATGGACTGACTGTCGCATGTTAAAACACATGTTTGAAGATTGATTACTAGTTTTTCATTATTTTTTATTACTGTTTTGCTAATTCTTCTTGCACTAACTACATTTACCGGTGATTGAATTTCCGCTAGTAACTCCTCCATCGTGATACTCTGGTGGACTCCTCTTATCACCCCCTGTTTATATACTAAATGAGCGGGGATATATATTTCTAAGTCTTTGGATATTTTCCCTGATGATCTAACAATATTATTGGCAGCGTTTGCGTCACCAACTTCAACTTTTAGTCTATTCCTACCACTGTAGCTAATGTTTAGGATTTTTCCTTCAGTTTCCGGGATTGACGAGTGGAGAATTTTCCCTATAGACATTGGGTGTAATTTCCCTATTTTGTTATCCCTGCTCTCAATAAATACAATGAATGGGCCAGTGTCCGACCGTCTATAAAATCGCTGGGGTCTGTTGTTCTCGGGTTGTGTCTGCATATCACTCGACTTTTCATTTTGTACCAATTGTTCCCGTCCTAGCTCTGAGTTTTTCTCTATTTGGGGTGGTTCGTAGCATACACTAGCACTAGCAATTTTCTTTTTCTCTGCCATAACCTCTACATTTGATTCTATAGGACGCTTTCTAGCATACACACGTTCTACATCATCACTTTCCGGTTCCAAGTTATATTCCATATTCACCTCCGCCTCATCACTTCCACTTATTGTACTCACAACTTGTACTAACGCTGCTCCAACTGCAGCTACTCCTGCTGATGCATCGGCGACCGTCGGGGACGAAGACGCTCCTCCGCCTTCTCCGTAGTGGCCGCCAAGCATCCTCGCCCAGCAGGGGGAGGACCTCGGGTGGTTGTTGAGTTCTCGCTGCACAGGCTACACTTGTGGATACAGCTAGTTTTTGTTACACTTGCAAAAAATTATTTCAACACTTATTGTATTGAGCTTCGCTGTAAACAGGAAGACACAAGCACACGTTCACTGCTCCGAGCTACCCGGAAGTTATTACTTCGGCGACTAGCGAACGAATGCACTTCAAGTTGTTATTCGACGTTTCAGCCATCTCGTTCTGTTCCCACTAGACCGTAGAATATCAGTCAAACAACAATTTGCTACGAGACAAATACATTGATTAGGAAAGATATCTAATTTCCTATGACATGTTTTGAAATATTGTAATCCATGATTACAAAGGAGCACATTTTGTCGACAAAGTTTCCTCAGATGTTTAACTAAACTCATTCTTTTATAAGGTAACTCCAATGTGTTTCTTGTACGATTAAATATCGTACTAGTTTTTACTTTCAACGCGTTGCTACCATCAGCGATGTATCTATATTGTTAATTTACGTATGTGTTTACAGTTTGGTTATGTCGTTTCGAAGAATAATTAAAAAAAAAAAAAAATCGTTTGTTCCGACGTTTTACATTAATGTTAAGATGTGTGGTTGCTTAGCGTTTCCGTTTCTTTCACTTCCTTTATCTGCTGTTATCTCAGGAGCCGTATGTCGAATCTTCCTTGCTTTCTGTACACATTTTCGCTATGACGTCATCGCGTATAAGGTTTTTATACGATGTTTTAAAACAATATTTGCAAATTCTTACCTACAGGAAGAAAAAAACATACGACATTACACCATTCAAAAAAAGGTTGCATTGCGAAAAATCTTTATCAGAATGACCTGCTTCTCCCAGATATGAGGTCAAGGATTTTATTTTAATTCGCTGATCACAACAGAGAAAATAATAATGTAGTTCGATGGAATAACGCGAATAAACTATTCCACTGAACCTAAGAAACCAAATTTAGAAGTTAAGCTTTTGTCATCGGTTCTAACGAGAAAATCGTATGGTTGGTTACTTCTGTGAAACGTATATGTGAAGAGGTCGATGGCACTCATGTTATTTCTTCAGAGTATGTGGTAACACTAGAAACCCAGCATAAACATCTGAAATGGCGTCCGTGTGCACGAGTGATCTAGTAACTGCGTTGTGCTAGAAGATGGACGGGAAGTGATACCGCCCTTGTGATCTCATTCCAAAACTGAATCAGCTTTTGCGTTGATAGCGCTTTGCAAATAAGGAAGAGATAATAACAACATTTCGTCTACACTTTACAGAATCTCATACAGCCGATGGTATTCAACATCTTTTCCACTGTTGGCAAAGAGCTGTAGACAAGAATGACTAATTTGAATGCTTTTAGCTGTTTCTACTGTCCTTTACTTGTGCTGTACATTACTGTCATGATTTTGTACATTATTCTGTGTCTGTGTAAGAACATTCTTTTTCCTCTTCTTCTCGTGTCAGTTACAGCGTCGAATACAAGGTAGTTTTTCCGCCAATGGGATGGTTTTGTCACCAGCTAATTGAAGGTCAAATTGGGATACACTAATTTCGAGTTGCAGACATGACAACAAACAGTAGGGGATCCAGGGGGGGGGGCTAGGGGGCCAAATCACCAAGGTCACCCTGACAACATGGATTTTTGGGGACGTTTTTTTTTTTTTTTTTTTTTTTTTTTTTTGCTCTACTGTTTTTACAAGGGAGGCAATCTGAAATAATGAGATTTAAACCAAATCCTAGCCCCCCCCCCCCAAAACAAAATCCTGGATCCGCCACTGGCAACAAATGTACTATAGTTTGGATTTCGCTGCAAGAATATGTGGCATCTGGTTGTTCTCCCTGATATCCCCATGATGTGAGTGTTTCTCTGCAGCTGCCAACTCCAAATCGAAGTCTGATCAGTGACTTCCATATAGGCCTTGGTTGTTCAGACCCACGTGTTGCACTCTCATACGATTTGACTCAGGCGGCTTTATGTCGCACTGATCTCCAACGCCGATATCCTTTCACTGTTTGGTGTTCCTTTCAGCGGCGTTGAGGTCCTTAAGAATGTGTGGATGGCACTTGGGTTAAGTTCCCAGCTTGTTCCGGTCAACTTGCTTAAGATGTTGCTTGAAATTTCATATCGACGTTGCAATGGTTTTTAGAATGAGAACTGTTTCAAAAGTAGCATCCAGATATTTTCGATTATCGCTGTGTTACAAAATCATTCCATTCCAGGTCACATTCAACTTTTGCTTAGCGTATTTATTACGCAAGTAAAACGCGCAGACTTAAGTTTTGGCTTAATCTCATTCTACTTGTAGTAAGTTCCGAGAAATCCAAGGGCTGTCCTAAGTCTACCCCTCTACGGGTTCAAAAGTTTCATTTTGAGCAGCTAGGGCAAGATCATCAGCATAAAAATAAAGCACTCGCAATGATTGTCTTTTTTTTTTACTTATGGCTTCACGCATCGTCGATGTCGTGGTCATTAGAGGCGGGATAAGATTGTTGACAAGGAACGGGAAAGAATTCGGCCGTGGCCTTTTGAAGGAAGCATCCCAGTATTCATCTGGAGTGATTTGAGGGTCGCCTATTGGTTGATCATTAGTGTAGATATTGAATTGTGGTGGGGCAAGAATACTACCCTGAGGAAGGCCATTCTTCGATTTCTGCGGACGGATTTTTGTATTCTGGAAGCTGACGAATAACTGTCTGTCATTGAGCAGTTATAAAACTATTATTGTGAGACATAAATCCCACGAAATGTTGTATGTTTGAGGAAGAAGTTTTTTTATGTTGACCGTGTCGTAGGGAAGTCAACGAAGAGCACCTCATTAACTAGATCCTTCTCAAAGCCATCTTCAGTGTGTTGCGAAAGATGTAAGACTTGCTCAATGCAGGAACAGACTCTTCGGAATTCTTTTCGTTGAGATATGAATTTATCCTCAATAATTGGGGAAAGCCGTTTCAGAAGCATTCTCAAAGTTTATAGACGCGAGTAAGGAGTGATAAGGGACGTAGCTTTTTTTTTTTTTTTTTTTTTTTTTGGACGTCGACTTTACATCCACTCAGCCATTACTCAATATATTTTTATATAACGTCAATGTTAATGAATCTTTCAGAAGTTTATTGGAACATTCAATTATAGGACACACACAACACAACACCCATGCCATCGGTGTGTAGAGGTAGCGTACCTTGTGGCATCGTCTGGGGGTTTACCATGCTCTAATATTACGACAACTTGATCTTTCCTAGAGAGCTTTGGAACCTTACAACTGTGTAATCAAGCATTAAAGACTTTGAGAAGACATTTTACTCCTCTCTCTTCCCTAGAGTTTGATCTTCTCAACGTGGATGTAGTCAACTCCAATAGCTTTTCCGATCTGGAGGTTTTTGATGCAGACTATTATTTCTTCGAGAATAAAGGGGGGCATTAATGGTGGATATTCCTCTGGTGGCGTCTCCGATGATTTTAGTTTCTATGGTCTAGTTCTTGCTTCTGCTGGCAGGTTTACTGGTAAGAAGTATTTGGTGGGCAATATTAAACTGCGTAGATAAGAGACATGTGATAGTTTTTTAAGAGTTGTCCAGGATTTTTATTTTTCACATTGTGAATCATCACTTTTTCTGATTATTTCAGTCCATGTATTTTGTTTGGATGTTTCACTTGTCTATATTATTAATTCGCCCTTTCTTTGGTTGCTTTGGGGACTGGGACTTCCTTAAACATGCGTGTACAACTCGGGTTCACTTGACTGCAATCCAGAACTGTAGTTCATCTTGCAAGCTTGCTGAATTCACCGGTACGTGGTTTTTTGTATAATTTTCTCAAATTGTTAGTAATTACGTGGGTCTGTTACTAACTGTGATATTTGCTTATCAATAATATCTCCAATGTGCCCTTTTAAAATTGAAGCGTCTTTTGAAAGGCACAGTGAACAGTGTGATAACCTTAGCTTCACATGATTATGTTGAGTGGAAGGTACCGGAGACAGAACTTGCTTCTAACACGTTTGGCTTATGATATTACTGACGAACAACAGGTCAGGATCATAACTTTTCCAACGGCTACTGAAAAAAAATTCGGTATGAATGGGATCGTGAATCAGAGTCATACTAACGCCAAGCTATCAGTGTGTACAATAACTTCCATTTACTTTTTTTTTTTTAATTTGTCCCTGCAGGTATCTGTTCTACTTTGAGGTTGGCACTGAGAAACCAATTACTCATGCTTTCAAAGGAATATACTTGATTTCCAATGTTACCAATAGTTTCTAATGCATAATACAGCTATCACCATTTATGGATAAAGTATCAGAACTGTCGAAATAATAACAACAAAACAACAGGAAGTAATTCTCATTGAAATTGTAGAGATTAGAGCACTGTTTGTGGCTACCTAGTTTGTTTATCACAAGGGGTAAAATAAAAATGCTGTTCGATGTAATAACACGAATATATTAATCCACAGGACCTGAGAAATAGCATCTCTAAACTACATGATACTGACTGATGGTAAAGTTTAATTGATTAACCAGCGGGTTGTTTAATTAGACAGAAGACGTATATCCGGATAAAAACAGACCTCGCTGATGCAATTTTCACAATCCATTCATCTGACGTTTGTATTGACAAGGTTTTGGTCTCTATGTGAGAAGTGGGCTAGAAATCCTTGTATTTCAGGTTTCGCGTAAAGCTTTAGGTGTGTAGTATCCGATAGTATTATTATGTCTTCTTCACAGATTAGTCTGTCTTGCCAGTTACAGTCCATGGTCTTCCTATGTCTGCTCTATCTCTATGCTAATGCTTCGTAGCCACTCATTCATAGTACATGCTAGTGGCATTAATTTTTTTTTATTCTTTTGTTTCGCCATTCACAGTCAAAAATCTCTAATTTCATGTCTAGTTACATGGTATATATAGCACATTTCAGGAACTGCATTTGTGTGGCTTGTACTTGGCTTCTATCTTTATTCCTGTAGTACACTGAGGTGACAAAAGCCATGGGATAGCAATATGCAGATGTATAGATGGCAGTATTGTCACTTACAAATTGTATAAATGGTCAGTTCCTGTGCAGGACTTCCATTTGTGGTCAAATGCTTCGTGTGAGAATGTTTATTATGTGATTATGGCCACACGACGAGAATTAACGGATTTCAAATGCTGTATGCTAGTTGGACATTCCTTATCGGAAATCGTTATGGAATTCAACATTCCGAGATCCACAGCGTCAAGAGTGTGCCGAGAATACCTAAATTCCGGCATAACCTCCCATCATGGACAACGCAGTGGTCGACCGCCGGCACTTAATGAACGCGACCAGCGACGTCTGCGTAGACTTGTCAGTGTGAACAGATAAGCAACACTGCGTGAACTAACAGCGGGAATGAATGTGGGACGTCCGACGGGCGTGTCCGTTAGGACAGTCCGGCGAAATTTGGCTTTAATGGGCTATGGCAGCAGAAGACCGATTCGGATGCCATTACTAAAAGCATGACGTCGTCAACAGCGGCGCTCCTGGACTCGTGACCATATCAGTTGGACCGTAGACGACTGGAAAAAAGTGGCTTGGTCAGATGAGTCACGATTTCAATTGGTAAAAGCTGATGGAAGGGTACGAGTGCGGCGCAGACCCAATGAAGCCATGGACCCAAGTTGTCAACAAAGCACTGTGCAAGCTGGTGGTGGCTTCATAACCTTGTGGGGTGCGTTTACATGGCGTTCAGCTACTGGGAGACCACTTGCAACCATTCATGGACTTCATGTACTCAAACAACGATGGAATTTTCAAGCATTGGTTTGAAAAACATTCGGGACAATTCCGGCGGATGATTTGGCCTCCGCGATCGGCCGACATGAATCCCATCGAACATTTATGGGACATAAACGAGAGATCAGTTTGTGCACAAAATCCTCCACCGGGAACACTTTCGGAATTATGGACGTCTATAGAGGCTGTATGGCTCAATATTTCTCCAGAGGACTTCCAACGACTTGTAGAGTCGTGTTGCTGCACTTCGCCGGGCAAACGGAGGACCGATACGCTATTAGCAGGGTATCCCATGACTTCTGTGACCTCAGTGTATAATAGCGTTGATATTGTCATTGCGTTATAGAATTTCATTTAAGTAATTGATCCATACATCCTTGGAAAACTATTTTGAATTTTCCGTTGTTTTTCTAGAAGTTGCTTTATAATAAATATTACTTCAAAACATGAACAGTGTTTCTGGAAATCAATTTTCGATTCATCTGAGAGATACTCTGACATTGCAAGCATATGTTTTGTATTCTGAGTTCAGCAAGCTAATTTCCTCCGGTTAGCTTTATTGACTAATGATTACCTTAGCCTTAATCCATTCTTTTCGGTTCGTTTTTCGTCTCCAATGCATTTTTATCAATTTGAGCAGTCTCAGTTTTAAAAGTATTCTTCCATACTTGAACTGTTTAAAATACCATTTGTGCCAACCGTTTAATTGTTTTTTTTTTTCAGACTATCTAGAGCATTTTACAGTTGTATCATGTTTAGGATAGTAATCTATACGGGTGAGATAGAGTATACATATTGAACACTCAAACGGATGCGGTAGTTCACAGACAGTTATAGACCACGTGTGAATAATGATTTTTTGCGTGCATAATAAAGAAAAGATCTCAAGTGGGAAAATGTTCTGGACGGAGGCCTAATATAGTAGACTGTGTCTATCACATTCTATTTTTGTTACGATTAAACACTAACGTATGCGACATATCCACATTATTGCTCATAGTTGAAGAGGAGAAAATTTATTGTATACCGGTAACAATGGATAATATTTCCGGACAAAACGTAAATATTACATCGCAGCACCTTAATTTTGTATACCCTCAACAATGCGTATTCGCATGCTAAGAAGAAGGTAGGAGGTGGATGTTAGATTGACAGGAGGCCACAGGACAATATAAATTATAAAGCCTTGTTCGTATGACGTATGGGTACGCCTGGCCTGAAGTTTGTCGTACCTAGCGCCGCGGGAACGAAAAGATTCGTTGTTGCTCGAGGTGTCTCGGCCTCCGACATCCAAGGCTCATGGATCGACTCAGTGTAGCTCGTTCACCCGTTTCTAAGGGCTGTTTTTGTTTCATTGATTTTGTAGCAGGAAATTACAGATCGCAGCGAAGCACTGGATACGTCAGCGATTCGCTAACCAGTTCATTGGAAATAAACGGATAATCTGTGTTGTCAACGTGCGTGGTGTCGATATCTTATCGGGCGTGGACAGCTGGCGCCCAGTCTTCACCTAGCTATGCCGCCGGCTAGAGGGCTCTGCACAATCACCGCACTCACTGTGCTATTTGCGTCTGTCGGTGAGATTACACACTGTTCTACTTTTCATTTAAACAGCGCGATTTTGGGACATTTCTATGCACCATAGTCATAACTACGATGTGTGATGTTATTATCATTTGTTATTAATTTTTTCATCTACCAATGTTCGTATTCGTCAATACGTTCTTTCTCCCAGCACAGGACCTTGGTTTGTGAACGACTAGAAGAGGTTAGTACTTGCAGTCGCACATCAGACAATGCTAGGAACTATGGAAAGTCTATCTTTTATCAGGCGATAAATAAAAATTATTCCATAAAGTTGAAAATCTCGTCCTGTATCGGTCAAGAACGTATAACATTATTTTTCCTGCATCTTCATTTTAATTTTTTTTTTTTGATAAATAAAACGAATACTCTTTCATTATACACTGCTAGCAACCTAAATGACCAACAAGTCTCATAACGTTTGATCTTCAACCTTCGGTCCAGTTTTCAGTGTATCTGATACTCACGTTTGACCTCTCCAAAATCAGAATTGCTTAAATCATATTGATAAAAGTGCCACTAGCGCAACAATAACCCCGGCATTCATGTAGAGAGCTTTGAAGAGCTGCCTTATAAGTGCAATGAGGATAGTCATGAAGTTGGTGGAATGATTATGTGATGCCACAAGGCACATACATTATAAAAAAGTGTTAAAAATTATAAGCAGGAACATAACAGATAGTGTTAAACAGTCCATAAGGCACAGAATTAAGAATTTTAAATTGCGATAGCGAGAGCGAGGCAGGCAGTTTATTGCATTTAGGAATTTCAGGAGGCTGCTGTAGCTGCCAGCCTAGAGGTTAGTCACCCCAGTCCCGCCCTGGGTTTGGCGCATAGGACGGCCCGCCGTGGGGTATCACCCCACTAACTCCAAACGGCGTCTATTGGGAGGGGTAATATCTTTGGGAGCCTTGCATTCTCTCCTTTGGCACAGATTGTATACCCAACAAACAGGAAAGTCAGAGAGGCAAATTTGGCGGTACTTCTCCCAAAAGGACATCAGACCACCCAAAGTACAGTTACCTTAAGGGGTATTTAAGTCACCCCCGAATACAATAGGTTGCTCAGTTCTCAGTTTTGTTCTGTTTGGCTCGATGTGATTGATCGTGGAGACTGCCTGCACGTCTGCCTGAACACCAGCCTGCTCAGTATGATGTAAGTCCATTCATATTTCTCTCTTCTCTGTGTGTCTGCCAAAGAACTCACTCTTGCTACAGGTTGTAAAGTGAAGTAAATTAAGAATATTAAAAGGAAGTGTATAATTGCCTTGTGTTACGATAACGCTGATATTCAGTATCACTACCGGGAGAACTGTTTGGACTTGTTTAATTGCTTACATGTCAATCGTTGTATCAATGTGATTATGTTGGACAGAATATAATTTGATTTTTGTGGTTCATTATCTGTCCACGTATTTATTTTTTAATTGTTCCGGTCCCCTACTATTTTTCTATTGTTATAAGTGGTTATAAGTGAATGCAGTCAGTCTCTGGCACAGAAGTCCGATTGTAAATAATTAATTAACTACACGAGAAATATTAAAGATGGGGGTCAGAAAGTTACAATTAGAAATCAGTTTGATCTTTCCTCATTAAAATCTCTGTTAAATTGAAGCAGTATTGGCTGATTTACTATATCTTCGAAGTTTATTTATGGTAGTAAGCTAGAAATGGAGGATTATCCCTGAAATCACTTGGATGGTCGCGGGTAATCGCCAAAAACCTACCAGAAAATTTGGCAATGTATTTAATTTTCGATTTCGCTTAACAGACGTATTTGTAGCTGGGATGAACACACGGCTGAATAGTATACACCAAGTGCTTGAATCTTTCTAACTAAGAAGGTTGTTCTAATTTATGTCTGAGTGAGTTTCTGTACATTGTTCTCGACACGTGAGTCACCTTCGTCACCAACATAGTTAAACTGACACAAACAAAAAATTGTTTGCGCAGTAAGCAAGATAAAATTATTATTTTTTTCTCTTATGGCTTGGCGCATCGTCGACACCAAGGCCATTAGAGGCGGAAAAGCACTGGGGCAAGGAACGGGAATGAAGTCTGTCATGGCCTTTTTAAGGAACCATCATGGCATTCATCACTGATTTCTGGAAACCATAGAAAACCAAAATTTGGTGGGTGGTACGGGGATTCGATCCAGCGTACTTCCGAATGTGAGGCCACCACGTTCAATATATTTGTACAGATGATATCCATCTTCTTCCCAACCAATTAAATCCACTTTTAGGACAAACGCATCACCAATCTCTTTCCACAGACCTCTGTATTTTGTTTTCTTCATTCACAAAGTGCTGCAGAACGTATCAGGACTTCGCACCACCAGACAGATGGGTTTCTTGTCTGCTAGGTCCTTCTCATCGGTTCCATTAAATCACTGTATTTGTCCATTCATCCACTGTGTTGTATAAAACCTAGATTTATTGTCTGATCATTTCCATTTCTTGACACACATCTCCTTTTGTACAACTTTTATTCCAGTTTCCCGCCCTATTTCTGTGTTACGGAGACGCTCTCTCAAACAGATATCCATTATGCTTCTCTTCGTTCTACTTTCACAAATCTGTAATTTTCCTGTCTTTTTCTTTTTTACCATTTCTCAGGTCTAAATATGAGAAGAGGTGGAGTACAAGCGTCCATAGTTTCCCTTCTGATGTTAAATGGAATATCATTCTTCAGAATAAAGCCGAGTACTGCTTCCAGACATTGCCTGTTCTGCTCATGATCTAATTATCCTATCCTCGACATACTCATCTGCTTTTTATTAATTGGTATCTGTTCATCAAGGCAACTTGTCATGAGTTTGGATTTTGCATCATTAATCAATAGGCCTGTCAGCCATCTATGTTTGTTGAGGTATTCCCGTATGACAGTGAAAATAGGACGATGTCATCAGCATAATTTGAGAGATTGCTACTCATGTGTGAGTGTACATTAATTATTCTTTCGGTCGCTGGAAGGAAAGTGTTAACTCTATGAGCATTCCTTGGTACGACCAACAAGAACGGCGTATTTAAGGTGTGATTGAGAAGAAAACAAGAACAGTTGCCGCAGACAATCTCTTACTTTACATATCAGCTAAAATAATAATGAATAAAACATAAAATCTGAACCAGCTGCAAATAGTTTAGTATCAACTAGAGTTAACTGCTCAGGTAATACCATATTGTGCCTTCATATATCTTTACTAGTCTCAAGTTGTATATCCTTCGTGATTACGTAATAACTTGGAAATACCTGAGTTGTAAAGGCTTCTATCACATGATAGTGGAATGTATATCACTGAACACGTAAATCCCCCATGCGTCACGCCTTTTGGTTTTTTTATGTAATGTGCTGAAATGTGAAGCCACTTCTGTTCGGTAATGATTCATTGGTTTCTTATACTTGCTTGACACTAAATGACAAACATTTTTATCTAAAGGCGTGTAAATTTAGCATAAAGATAAAAATGCGATAGGTGTGCTTAGTAAAAAGTTCATACAAGTAGAAAAGCCGAAAGTAGTGACTGAAGAATATGAATGTGGTAATCTAACAAACATCAAGCTACCTATTCTGGCATCTTTCAGCAGTAATTTGGTAATATTCGTTTTGAAATAATACAACAGTATATATATATATATATATATATATATATATATATTTGTTCCACAAATGATGAATAACCATTTAATTATCGAAAGGCCTTACTATTACAATTACTCCGCGATTCACTAAAAGTGTTTGGCGGAGGGTGCA
The DNA here is from genome assembly GCA_031002005.1 of Vandiemenella viatica. NCBI lineage: Eukaryota > Metazoa > Arthropoda > Insecta > Orthoptera > Morabidae > Vandiemenella > Vandiemenella viatica. The sequence goes on from CM061921.1 coordinate 376,574,243, forward strand.
TTGCACCTATCAGGAAAGGTAATGGTTTGGAAGGGATATACGGGATATGGCAGGTGGCGCCTTATCGCCTTATCGTGACCTACCAAATATAAAATTATGACCTTGGCGAAATGTAACAGTTTTCAAGTTTTGGTATATTTTGATTTTTTTTTTTTTTAATTCACCATCAGCTTTCGATTTATATCATGCCATTTCTACAGATGAAGACATCAATAATATTAATTAATATTTTTATTTTGAAAATTACATTAAATATTCAAACATTTAATGTAATTTTTAAAATAAAAAATATTACTTAATGTCATTAATATCTTAATATCTAGAAATGGCATGACATAAAACGAACGCAGATGATGAACTAAAAAAATCGGAACTTGATTGAAACTTGAAAACCGTTACACTTTCGCTAAGGTCATATTGTATTTGGTCTGTCACGATAAAGCATTTCGACAGATAAAGGGTTATTCACAACACATATAATATTCAGACACATTGCATAACGAACTATTCTTCTTCTTCTTTCGATTTTGCCTAGTATGGACCACGGGAATAAACTCTTATACTGGTTCGCCTTTTCTTCTCCTCGCAGAATGTTTTCATTCTTTCACTGAGGTTAATCCTTTCTTCAGACCAGCTGGTCTTGGACTTTGTAGATTGTTCCTGGAACCCCTCCAATTTATCAGTTTTAATTTGAAACACTGTTCGATTCTTTGTCTCATCTGAATTGAATCCAACTTTTTCCAAATCTTTTCTCGTTTCCTCAACCCATTTTGCTGTCGCCTTTAATTTACTGATGTTGTTGAAAGTTGTTTTTGTCAACCTACACTTACTCAATTTCATAAGGTGTCCATAAAATTTCAGCCTTCTCTTGTGCATTGTGTCTGCATTTTTCTCTGCGTACCTATAAAGATCTTAATTTTTCCTCTTTCACCATGTATCATTTTTTCCCCATTATTGGTCTTAAGATTTTCCTCTCATTTTACTCTAACTCCTTAATCTCCACTTGGCCATTATGAGCTGAACATTGTCTTGACTACTGTGTAATTGTGCTGTCTACTCTTTGCTTTGTAGGAGGTCGCTTCATCTGTTTTGGTTTAGTCTATGTGCTTATTCCATATTTCTAGCTCTTGCTTTATTCACTTACTTACAACGAACTATTATGTACTTCAAAATGTATTTCTCAAATATTGCAGTATCCGCACTTAGAAGAGTTGTTTAATTCGATTTTTTTTCACTGTTATCGTTCTCACTCTTTTCCATGCGTAATATGTAGTGAGATGGTTATTGAGTGACTTCGATTGTGGATGGGACTTAAATAACACATTTAGCTGCTTTCGACAATAAATACATACTACTTTAATTTCTCGGTTTTTCTTTGAAACGCCGTAAGTGTATTTTTCTAATTCTTGCTGGTAAGTCTATATACCAATCTATCTATATATATAAAAATGAATGTATGTATGTTTGTTTGTTAGTTTGTTTGTTCTTCATACAAATCCACAGTTTTCATCTTATCTCGATGAAACTTTGCACACTTATGCTTTGAAACAAGGAGAAAAATACTGTCACATTTGGTTGGAAAATTATCTGTATAAATAATACATGTTGTCTCATAATTTCGAAATACTACTGAATGGCGATAGACAGACGCGTTAGAAATGGACGTCTGTATACTGCTTTTCCGTGTATCGGTCAGACAGCTCAATGGGTAGCCGGCCCTGGTAGCGTAGCGACTAGCGAGCTTGCCTCGCGTTGCCAGGGTCGCCGGTTCGAATCCGGCCGAGGGCATGGGTGTTGTGTCCGTCCTGTGTTGTCCGCAATGAGAAAACGATAATATAGTACAGAAAAAACAACGATAAACTTACAGATGGCTAAGATTGAAAAAAAATGAAAGCCATCTTTTAAAAAAAAAAAAAAAAAAAAAAAAAAAAAAAAAAAAAAAGGTGGTTAAAGCGCTTGCTTACAAATGTTTGGGTCGTGGTCTCCGGTTCAAATCTCCGTGGAGGCTAAAATTTTTAAAAATTGTTTTTGATCGTAAGAGTCACGCCTGGGTCGTAGGTTATTCAGATTGAATGTTAAACTGTAGATATCACAAAGTTACGTGTGCAATGCGAGGCAAATCGTAGGTAGTCTTGCAATGCTGTAGGTGTACACTTTGTAGCATTACCGATACTACAATAACATCCTTGAGGTAGGCGTTCCATGCCACGGGCCAGTTAGTACTCTTAAGGAAGTTTCCATAACAACGGGAAATACACAGAGACTAAGAGATTCCGTAGAGCGGCAGCTAAGGAGAGCTTGTTAGGAAAAAGTTCGATAATGTATTTAATGAATGTATTTAATTTAAAATAAAAGAGTGATTTTAATTGTGCAAAAAAGGGACTAACAAATTAATTATTTGATTAAGCTGCACAAAAGTTATCTTCCGAAATAATATAAATAGAATCACAATATAAATACAACACGGCATATTTCTTAATGAATAAGCAACCAACTGCTATTTAAGAAATACGACATGGCGATCGTGCAGTGGACTTAGGTGCTGCAAGAAAAAAAAAAAAAAACCTACGTGAATTTATGAATTTGAGGATATAGCAGACAACAACAAGAAAGAAGAGAGCAGAATCCTTGGAATTTGTAAACACGCAGCGCTACTAGCGGCCGAGTGTGAACCAGCAGAGAAGACAACAGCTGAGACGAGTTAAAGTTCGACCGCCAGCCACGAAATACTTAAAGTTAAGTGTTTTCAAGACTCCATTATCTTTATTCTTGTAATAAAAAACTTGGTGATAGGAACAAGGAAGTTGACTGTGACAGAAGCGATGTACGGGTAGGATTAGTTTTACGTTTTTTGGAGTTTAACAAAAGCTATCCTTTCGTTGTTTGCAAATCTTTTCCGGAACCTGGTTTTGTTATACAAGCACAATTAAGTGACCATATTAATTTGTTGTTTAAAATATGGAGAGTGGCCAAATCTTTGCTGATAGGGACTCCGTGAGTCAAAAAAACATAATAGATGATGATTTCTCACTACTGGCCCCAGAATTACAATCGACTCGCGTGGAGAACCTTTTACCAACAGAGCAAAGTCATGTAGTATCACAAGAAATAAGTGCACCAGACCCAGAAGTTTCGGTTGGAAATAACGAACATGAATCAGTCACTATAGGTGCATTAAAGAAAATACTGTTTCAATTTGGGTCGCAACTAAAAGCACAGCTTACAGATACACAAGCACAACTAACAGCACAGCTTACAGATACACAAGCACAACTAACAGCACAGCTTACAGATACACAAGCACAACTTACAGTACAATTAAGTGAAGAAATAAAAAACTCGAAAAGGTCTTTAGAGGATAGAATAATTAGATCAGGAACTGATGTACAAGCAAAGTTAGATAAGTATGTGGAAAGGGTTGAAAAACAGTTTACAAGGATAAATGAGGAACTAAAGATATGCAATGAGAGTCTAGTAATTAGAGGGTTTGAACAAAGTGCAAATGAAATTCATTGTGAATCATTAGGTAATACAATTGAAAGTAATGATAGTAGGCCTAATACTGTAAGGGAAAAATATGAGATGAGTGATGTTACAATTAATGGTGATGTAAATCATGTAAAGGATAGACAAATTGTCAAAGAAGGGTGTCATGAAAAAGAGATGGAAGAGATTTTAATGAATGTAGATGGATTGGGTAGTTTGATGATTTTAAAGGATGTAAACTGACATTTTTTCCATTGTTGGGGAGAATTATGTTTGTGATTATGAATCAAAGGAGTTACAGAATAATGGTGTTGAACATTTTCAGAGTTCTTTACATATTTTTGAAGTTGGTTTGCCATGTTCCTGTTCTGGCAAAGTAAGATTAATTGTAAACAGAAAGTTGTTTTGTATGAATAACTGGGAAAAGGTGAACTGGAAATATATAGAAAAAAAAAAGGTTTTCTTTTTTTGTAGAGGGGTAAGCTATGCTTACTGCCTCATCCTGCGTACAAATCCAATCAGGACATTGAATCTACAACTCAGAAAATGATGACTTAGTTTAAGATGAATGAAAAGATTTAACGCTAGTGCAAGTCACAGGTGTGTAAAGATAAACTCCATCATATTGGAATTTCCTATTATTATTAAGTTATAGTTAGCATATTATTATTATTCAGTGCCACAAAACACTTGTAAATAGTACTGATTGTTGTGGCTGCGCACAATTCAACTGTAATGATAGTAAAAGTTTATAACCATTAAGTGGAAGCTGTCACTTACCAATATTGATGATCTCGATCAGATGTGCAGTCTTCGGCTGTTACCACAGCATACCATTACATAAAAGTTTATTGTCTATTAAGACTTTCTTTTTGTAAATATATAGTTTGTAAGGTATACCGGAGCATTAGAATGAATAGAATGAGTGGAGAAGAAACGAGGTGTTACTATGATAGAATAAATGTGTAATGAATTAAGAAGTAAAATATCATATAGAGAGGGTGCAACAGCTCAGTCAAGACTCAGTTCCTGTAAATAAGGCCACTATCTAGGCATTGCCTTTAAATGATACCGAAAGGTTCGGGATTTGGTTAACACAGGCATAGCTGAGGTCCAGGTAGAACCTTCAAATGACTCTGTTGTTACATCTCATAGCCTAGATATGAATATTCAAGATGAAGTAAAGTGGAGAGAAGTTATTACTTATTGGGAGAATATAATGTAATGTATTGAAGAAATAAAATAAAATGAAGCTGTGATGATGATGCTAGATTAGCAAGAAACAATGGTGTCCCAGTTGTATTAGCAAGGGTTGATTGTACTGGTCCAGGGACCAAATATGTGATTTAAATAATGTTGCCGGTTATACAACAGTAAAAAGGTTCAAAAGGATCGGTCTTATGAAGAATATAATGTACCAAGGGCAGGTAATAGAATTTTTAAATTATTTGAATGGTATGCTTGGTAAACAGGCGGAGGCCATGACAGCTAAAGATGATGTTATTGAATAACAATTCTGTAGTATAATATACTTACTGTAATTTTGGTTTTTAAGTGATAAGGACAGTAACTCTGTGTCGAAATGTGTGTTACAGACTATATGCCGTTCCAACCAGTAGCGGCTTATGGAAAACCACCAGGGAAAGTTACCTCAAGACATCGGTTCTCGTGATATGTAAAAATGTGTTATTAGCCAAATGTAAAATATAAGCTCTCCTTACCTAAAAGGTAACATTTACAGGAAAGTTTACCATAACCATTTATAATGGTATGGATGTCAAATGGTATGGTAAACTTGGGGGGGCTGTAGCATTACCGATACTACAATAACATCCTTGAGGTAGGCGTTCCATGCCACGGGCCAGTTAGTACTCTTAAGGAAGTTTCCATAACAACGGGAAATACACAGAGAGACTAAGAGATTCCTTAGAGCGGCAGCTAAGGAGAGCTTGTTAGGAAAAAGTTCGATAATGTATTTAATGAATGTATTTAATTTAAAATAAAAGAGTGATTTTAATTGTGCAAAAAAGGGACTAACAAATTAATTATTTGATTAAGCTGCACAAAAGTTATCTTCCGAAATAATATAAATAGAATCACAATATAAATACAACACGGCATATTTCTTAATGAATAAGCAACCAACTGCTATTTAAGAAATACGACAACTTTTTTACGTTATAATGATTCCTCATGGGTTGTTCGCAGTCAGAGAGAGAGAGAGAGAGCGAGAGAGAGAGAGAGAGAGAGAGAGTGTGTGTGTGTGTGTGTGTGTGTGTGTGTGTGAACCGCAGTAATAATACTATAAATACGGAAGTAAGTCTCTGCCTTTTTGTTACGTTTTGACGACCAAATGGCTATATCAATGTTGATGGAATTTGACAAGAAAATCTGTATGAAGGGCACAGGACATATTCTCCGGTATGTTTAATAGTTGTAGTCACGAAATTTTGAGACCTTATCGAATGGTGACAGAAATATGTTGGAAACTGATTCTCTTCAAGAGACTGGTTCAACGGTAGAATGATATAGTGATAGCTTTCCTGTCATATTATGCCGACTCGGTGTTGTTTGGGTCCAATCCTTCGTTACCAACAACTTTCTATATTCAATTCTGGCAAGAAATTCTTAATCCACGCTTACGAAGTTGCGGGTACGAGCTAGTAAATGATATTTCATGTAACGTGCGACATTATTGAAACTTTAGTTGTATTCTTATTGCTTACTTGATTCATATAACTGCTTACCACAAAGTGACATACAAAGATACATACTGCAACTTTAGCACCAAGGCTAAATTAATAAAAATGTAATCAAACAATTCATTTTCCCGTGAAGCAACACGTGAACAGTATGGTAGCGGTGACTCAGAGATTTTCCCGTCATCGATCGTATTCACTTATCGGTTTTTCATGATCCCTCTCCTATCTTTATTTGCCGCGAAATCCATTTGCAGTTATAAAAGTCTAAAGGCGTCATTAGTATTGCAATTAAGCTTGTGGTAATTGTCTTATCTAGCAAGAGAGTTGGGTGCCAAGTTATAGTAGGGGAGTTTCTGGGGTACTACTTTTAATTTCATAATTATTGGGAAGAGTGTTTACATTTACGAGGTATTTCCAATCCAAATTCAGCAAGAATCTCTTTGATTTTAGGAGTACAGGAAAACTACCACAACATGGCATTTATTTAGTTTTACTGGGAATTACAGATCTGAGCAATTTTATCGTTAATGTTAATACAAAATAGAAAAATCGCAAAGCAACGCCGTCATGAGCAAGAAAACAATTGTAATCTACTTTGAAATCAAGTTGAAAATTAACATATCTGAAAGAATGACACTTAGAAACAATGTTCAATATATGTTATGATAACCTCACACATAGTTAACATAATTTTGTGACTGCACATTTAAAATAAACAAAGGAACCTCGAATGAACAATATGCCATTCGAAAATAACTCAAACAGTTCTGACAAATTATGCCGCTAGCTCATGGAGTTTTTATCTACATAGTTAAAACATGTGTCAAAGACACTTAAGGGTTCCTGTCAGTTTCATGGAATACACCATCAGATGGCTTGGTTGTAACACATTACCATTGTAGTTCTGCGTCTGAAGTCTGTGGTGATCGAAGATGGCCCACGGTACGTGGGGTCTGTGCCTCACAAGGCAGCTACAGTCACGCCCGACCGTCAGACTTCCACACCAGCAGAAGTCCGCAACAGACTGAATTTGCAGCGATGCTATCACGCTCGTAAACTCTACTCACACCAGAGAATTTACTGCTTGTTTCATTTTTAAGCAGTTTGAAATCGAAGGTTTTGTCGAAGACATTTCCTCCGGCTTTGTATGAGGGAAACCTTTACTTTTGGTATGTCATTTCCTTTCGCTCTGTGTATTATTCAATTACTTGTCAGTATTGAGAGGGGTCTTTTATGTTTGTCCTGTGAGTTGTCATACTGCCCTAGGTTGGATATGAGCGGGTTTGTTGATGTGCGTGCTGCCCTGTAGAACGATTTCGTTATCTGAAAAATCCTGTCCTTCAGGGGTGGAACAACTTAGGCTTCGTGCAGGTCGACTGTGGGGAATCGATTACACACGTGGAGTGCGCGTCGAAGTGCACGGTTCTGCATTGTCTGCAGACGACACAAGGCAGACTTCGAGGCGTATCCCCAGGCAGGACACGTATACTCCATGATCGGCCTGATGAGGCTGCAAAATATCGTGACACCGGTGCTGGCTGCTAGAGAGCTGTCCCTGTTGAGGACCGGGTACAACTCCCTCATCCTGGCTGCGACTTTCAGTCTGAGCTCCTCGATGTGTTGTCTCCAAGTTAATCTGTAGTCCAAGGTGACGCCGAGGTATTTAACAGTTTTCGACCACTTGATGTTTTCACCGTTTAGGCGTAGATTAGGTGTTTGGTTCTGCTGTCTGGTTCCGCTTCTCCAAGCGCCTGGTCAACATGATTGCTTGTGTTTTGGCAGAGTGAATGATGATCCGCCATCGTCTGGCCCATGCCTCGGTTTGTTGTAGTACCTGTTGTAGCCTCCGTATGGCGGCAGCTTTGCTTCTGCAAGACGTGTAGAAGGCGGTGTTGTCTGCGTACAGCGCAGTTCTTACGTTTGGTGGTGCTGGTATGTCTGAGGCGTAGAGGTTGTAAAGCACAGGTCCACGCACCGACCATTGCTGTACCGCTGCGTTGATTGGCCGGCGCGTTGACAGGTAATTTCTGACCCTCACTCGGAAGAACCTGCCTGTGACGTAACTCCGGGTCAGTTTCACCACCGGGCCGGGGATTCCCTGAGTGTACATTTTATATAGGATACCGCTGTGCCACACGGAGTTAAAGACTCGTGCCACGTCTAACATAACGAGTGAGCAGTAGCCTCGATGGTTGAATGTCGTCGTAGCATGTTCGACTATTCGTAGCACTTGATGGGTGGCTGAGTGTTTCTTCTGAAAGCCGAACTGAAATTCTGGTATGATGTTCTCCCTTGAGATAGGGGTTTCTAGTCGTTTTAGAAGAAGACGCTTGAAGACCTTGCTCAGAGAAGGAAGTAGGCTAATTGGCCTATAATTCTGTGGGAAGATGTCATTCTTTCCTGGCTTAGGAACGCCTACCACAGTAGCTTCCTTCCAACACCTGGGGTAGTGTTGCGTGCGGAGTATAGCATTAAACAGTGGGGTAATGTGTTGGCCCGCCGATGGTGGAAGGTTCCTAATTAGCCTGTTCCCCAGATTGTCTTTCCCAGGAGCCTTCTTTGAGTTGAGCCGAGCTATTGTTGTACGAACTTCTTCCGTCGAGATCTCCTCGAACTCGTACCCATCGTCTTCGGCAGCTAGGAAGCGTGCTAGTCTCCTACGGATATTGGCAGACTCGTCCTCATCATCAACCTGAGCAGGCCGGAACTGTTTTTCGAAATGGTCAGTGAGGGCATTGGCTTTATCCGCGTCGCTGTATACCAAGCCCCTCTCGCCGTGAAGTGGGGGCATACGTTTGCGTCTATTAGTGAAGCGTCTGGTTCCTGCCCAGAGGTTGCCATCGCTTACATTGAGTGAGGCCAGACGTGCTTCCCACTCCCTGTTGCGATGTGCCTGGAGATCCACTTTCAGTTCTCTCTGCAGGCGATTTGAGAGGCGCCTAGTGTCCGGGTGCCTGGTCAGACGCCACTCCTTGGCCACTGTATTCTTGTATCGGATTTTTGCAAGAAGTTGTGGCGGGAGTTGTCTTGACTGCGCCCTTGTTACTGGTGGTGGTGTATTTGAGTTTGCTGCATCGACTATTGATGTAGAGAATTGTTTTATTGCGTTCTCTATTCTTCTATCGTCGATAGGCTGCAGATGTTGGAGATATTCGGTGACCTCTTCACGGAACCGCTCCCAATTTGTTCTATTGTAGTTTGGGTGATTAGGTGTAGCTGGTGTCCACGAGCCAATATCTATGTCTATTAGGACTGGTGAATGGTCAGATGACAGGTAGTTCATTGTTCGCGCCTCTACGAATCCGGTTATACCTCGAGTTATTGCTATATCCAGCATGTCGGGACGATTTCCGCTCCATGGGTGGTGGGTCGGTTCGGCCAGCCCCCACGTTTGCAAGTTGTGTCTGCTGCACAGCCGGTATAACTGGTTACCAGCCACATTGGTGATGCGCGAGTTGCATGAAGTATGCTTTGCGTTTGTAGCATATCCACTAGCCCCGAAAATATATATATGTATTTATAAGTGTATTTTGTAGTATTGAAATGAATGTATAATATGAATTGTAAGCCAGTGTATTTAACTCATGGAGACCACAGACGGTACCAAGTTTGTAAACAGGGGTAATATAAGTGACAAAATATCTTTGGTTTTTTTGTGTGGGAAGTGGGAGAGTGTGTCTGGCCGCGGGCGGGCGCGAGTGGTTGCGCGCCAAGATTGTGGCGGCGGTCTTGCAATTTTGTATTGAGCCTACTGAGTCCGTGATTGTTCTTAATATACGAAAGAGTGTGTTTTCATTTTGTGGTTTTATAAAGTTGTTCAGAATAGCAAATGGACTTTGATCAATAAAATAGAAACTTATTGATTCTACGAAGTTAAACGTCTTCTTATTATTTGTATAATAAGAACCTTTAAAATGAAGATAAGTAGCTCCTCAGTCCGCGTGCTTGGGTGAAATGACGGTATAAGGGCCGAACCGTCATAATACGAAATAATAATTGAGAGGAGTATTACATTTGGCTTACCACTGCCAGGATAGTGAAGATAGCAGTGATAGATTACATTTGGCTACCCTGCAGAGGATGATTCAGTGGTACCAATTACGGATGTTAATTGCTAATTAACATAGCATCCGGGACGCCTGGAAATCTGATTTCTATAACGTCGCTGCAGTCAACAGTGGTGAGCAACTTCCGACGACAGCAGTTTCGCAGATTGGCAAGTACAAAATTCCAAATTTAATTCACGGGGTAACAGCAGCAATCGACGATCACATTGCAGAAAGAAGAGCAGTTATAAAATTTTGAACATTAAAAAGTTAAATTTAAAATCAGTGAAATTAACTCTAAAATTTGTTTGTTTAAAAGAACATTGAAACAAGAAAAGTAATTATCGTTTGGTTAAAGAATATCTAAAGACAAAGAATTGCTATTAAGAATTGTAAAAGAAAAAGTTATCATTGAAAGTCTAAAGTTTGTTACAAATTGCAGTAGTTTGTTTAGAGTAGTTAGCGTCTGTGGTTTCCGATGAGAAGCAAGTAATAATAAGAAATTATAAAGAAAAAAGGGGGGAAAACACTTCGTAATTAGAATTAAAATGTGTAATGTATTTATATGTTTGATTTTATTTCAGGCCGGAGGAGAGCAGAATTTAAATACTATTTTGTTTCTGTGAACTGTAAATTTTCAGCTGACACGAGAAATTACTAGTTTTGGTGGTGATTTAGATGCTGAATTGTTTGTCTTTCTTGTGTGTTGCTTAGCGGCGTTGGCTCATTGTTGATTGGTGACCTTGGAGTTTTGAATTGTTGTCTGACGGAATTTTTCCTATTAACTGGAGTGTAATATAATTTTGTTTCTTCTATTTTTATTTTTCAAATGTCTTTGAATATGGAAGACGGTTGTGATAGATTAGTCCGAACGGAAGGTAATACTGATTTGGTGGAATCAGACGGTAATAATTCAGGAATTTTGATCGAAAGTTCGGGAACAGTAAGTTTTGATGGAAAATATGAAAATCGTATGGGGATACGTGAAAAGAGTAAATTTGTGCAAGCCGAATTGAGCAGTGGTCCGGTTGTTAATGGGGATGACAATGAATTTGGCAGTCGTTTTGCAATTAATGACATTAGTAGCGGTAGTGAGGATAATATGCAAGTTGAAGGAACAAGTGTATTTAATGGGGGGCAGAACCCAGTAGAAAGAATAATTTCACCAGGACCGAATCAGTCTGAAAACACTCGGGAAGGGTCTGCAAATTTTAATATGCTGCTAACCGCCATATTAGATGCTAGCCGAAAACAAGAAGCCATATTAGATGCTAGCCGAAAACAGGAAACCGCCATAAAAAATTTAGAAGAAAGAATTACTGGAAACTTCAATCAGATGGTAGTACAGGTCCATGAAAGAAATGAAAATGTAACTGAGCAGATGAACGTAAAATTCGAAAATTGAAAGCAAAATGTTGAAAATTGAAAATAATATGCGACAAAAAATTGTGGAAGAGATAAATCATAACGTAATTCCTATGGTAACTCGAAGTGTGGCCGAAAGCGAAAGGTTATTTAAAGAAAAATTAGAAAATGTAAACAAAAATCAAGAGAATGTTGAAAATGAGATGAGGAAGATTCGGGAAGGTCAGAAACAATGTGATAAGAAGATACAAGGAGTAGAACGGCAGGTCGTTGAACATTCCAGTAGAACAGTATGTATAGAGCAACAATTTGAAGAATTGTCGGACGGGGTCGCGCAAATACGCGAGATAGCATAAAAGGAAATCTAGAAGAGGTCAAAAAAACAGCCTAATATTATTGTGAGCGGCGGATCGAATGTTTGTCAATTATCGTTACCCGAAACTATATTTGAGCCGGGTGGAAATGTTCATCCCGCTGATTTTGTTAAAATTTATGCTAGAACTTTGCCCATAGAATGGTCAGAGATTGATAAAATGCAATATGTACACAGAAAAATGAAGAGCGAAGCTTTTTCGTGGGGGTGTGAGATTCTAGAGAGTTGTCATAATTTTAATGAGTTTCTCCAAATGTTCCGAGATAAGTTCTGGTCTCAGAGACGACAACGAAAAGTAAAAAGTGAGTTTTACAACTGCAAGCGTTACCACAGGACAGATGGGAGTATGAGGAATTTTTCTGAGAAAATGCAGACAGAATTACGGCATCTAGATCAACCTATCGGAGAAGTTGAACAAATGGAAGTGCTATTACAAAAGTTGCCAAGACAAGTCCAGGAAAAATTAATTGCAACTCAGTGGGACAAGATGGAAGATTTTTTAGACATACTAGAGAGGATAGACAGATACCAAGAAGCTTGTGAAAACAACACAGAACGAAACAAAATGTTCGACCGGAGCGCGGATAAGATGAAAGATTATCGACACAACGATAAGTGGGATAACAGTTCACAGAGAGGACGTGACATATACGGAAGAAGTGGGAGGCAAATGTACGAGCAAGAAAGAGGAAATCGGCATTTTGACAAGAATGTGGCCAATAATGATAATAAATACTGTAATCAGAACTATAGTAGTAACTACGCATCAGGTGAACGCCACGATTACAGACAGCAGCCTAAACAAATGATGTATATGAGAAAAACAGAAAAAGTACAGGATGAGAAAGAAGAAGAGGCGGAAAACTCCAAACCGCGACTGTGAAGGTCCGCACGGAAGCGAATATCGGAACTTATGGACCGAATAATGTTGAAATAAAAGAGAATGAAGAAGAGCATTTATTTGAGTACCGCAAATCATACAGCAAAGATGAATATCTACAATGGTGGAAATGTTTCAACGAGATGGAAAATGAGAAATGCGATGTTTCAACATTAAAGCAAGGGGGTGGTTGGAATTGTCGCGAAGTCATAGATCTGGCTAACATCGATGTACAAGATGAAGAAGAATATGAAAAGAATACCGGAGGAGGAGTAAATAGTGCGGAGGTGCAATGTAAAGCTGCAATGGAATTGTTCGACGAAGGAAATTGTGAGAATGAAGATAATGAGCTAGCATTTAGCATTGACGAAACCGGAGAAATTGTTCCTAGCAGTGATAACGAAGAGGAAAGGGAATCTGAATGCAGTGAAGAAGAAAATGAAAATGAAGAAAATGAAGTCAGAATATTTTTTATAAGGAAATATGATGAATCGGAGATTAAAGGTATATCACGGGTAAGGGCGAAAACAGTTGAAGCACCAGGTAGCTGCCAAAATGCGAATATAGCCCCTTTACGAACACGTACCGACGTAGCTTGTTAATTCTACCGCCGACGGAGAAGAGCAAAGTAAAGAAAAAAAGCTTTATTATCTTGTACAGTTGAGGACAGCCAGTGCCAAGCGAGCTCGGATGATTTCAAAAAGAGTTTCTATCTAAAATGAACCACCAGGAAGAAATAGGATGGTCGCATCAGGAGATAGTAAATGATTTGTTACAAGAAGACATCGGAAAAGCTGTAGAGAATGAAATAAGACAACCTTTGATAAGTCTAAAAATATTTGGAGTGCAAAGTCAAGCGCTTTTAGATACCGGGAGTGATTTGACGGCGATTTCGGAAGTTTTCTCTACGAGCGCATAACCAAAGATCGAAGAGTCGAAGAAATGCCAGTAAATTATTTACAAGTCATGGGAGCCACTGGAAAATTAAGCAAACGTTTGAAGAAGCAAAATTTGGATAGAATTGGAGATAGATGGAGTACAAATAGAACATCGATGTATAGTAATTCCGGATCTAAACATGAATTGTATACTGGGTATGGATTTACTAACAAAAGTATCAAGTGGTTTTTGATTGTGGTGAAGGAAGGATACAATTAATCAAGGAGGGAAAAGAGTATAATATTAAATTTGGAAAAGAAATGGTAAATGCCGCAGGTATAGTGGGGAACGTGAAAATACGAATAATGCAGCCGATGTGTGAAGAAGAAAGAGAAGAAGAATTTGGGAACAGCAGTGTGTATGAAGGGAATGATGTCCTTGCAACTAAAGATATTATAAGAAGTAAAGTGAGTGAAATATGTGAGATTACGTGGGAACAGAAAGAACAGCTGCGTACATTATTAGAACGTAACGCCGACAGGTTTTCGAATTGTCCGGGCACTGTTAAAGATTTTGAATGCAAACTAAAAATAAAACCGCATACTCCATTCTTTGTGAAACCTTACCCAGTACCATTTGCCAAGAAAAATGCAGTGGAGCGGGAAATAAATAGGATGCTACAATGGGGAATAATTGAGAGGAGTGACAGTTCTTATAATAATCCACTAATTGTTGTTGGAAAGAAGGACGGATCTGTTCGATTAGTTTTAGATGCAAGGACGCTGAATCGTATTGTTGAAAAAGAGACTGACAGGCCAGAAAATTTAGAAGAGACGTTGCAAAAATTCTACGGCGTAACATATATGACGAGTTTAGATTTGACGGCCGGCTATTGGCAAGTTCCGCTAGCCAAAGAATCAAGAAAATATACAGCTTTTTTGTATGGAGGAAGATGTTACCAATATTGCGTGGTTCCATTTGGAATTAATGTATCAGTTTCCGTGTTCATTAGAGCCCTGGACCAAGTTTTGGGAGAGGAATTATTGAGCAAATTAACCATTTACGTAGATGATATATTAATCAGTGCGTCAAGTTGGGAAGAACATTGTAAAATCTTAGAAGAAGTATTGGTAGCATTAAGAATAGGAGGAATGACCCTGAAATTGCAAAAATGTGAATTTGTCAAGAGAGAAATTAAATTTTTGGGACATACGATAAATGCAAATGGAATAATGCCAGATTCAGATAAGATACAAGCAATAGCAAAATTTCCGATACCTCAGAACAAAAAACAGCTCAAATCATTTTTCGGACTGTGTGGATTTTATAGGAAATTTGTGAAAGACCAATCGTTTAATGATCCGCACTTAAACGCACTACGAAAGAAGAATGCAGTGTGGGTATGGACCAGAGAATGTCAAATTGCCTTTGAAAAGCTCAAGCAAGAATTAGTAAATAGCGAAATCCTTTACCACCCAAATATGAAATTACCGTTTTGCATGGAGTCTGACAGCTCTGAATACGGACTTGGAATTCATCTGTTTCAAATAGAAAATGTTAATGGCCGAGAAGAGCGCAGGTCAGTTGCATTTGCAAGTCGTCTACTAAATAAACATGAGAGGTCCTATGGAATCAGTGAAAAAGAGGCCTTAAGTATCGTATGGGGCTTCCAAAAATTTAGATATTATTTATGGGGGCATCACATTATCATTTATACTGACCATAAAGCTTTAACATTTCTCCAAGAATGTAAATTATTACATGGAAGACTTACGAGATGGGCATTGTTTATGCAGCAATACGATTATGAGATACGATACATCAAGGGTAGCGACAACACTGTGGCCGATGCATTGTCGAGACTTATTAGTACTGAGGAGATACCAAATTCAGAAAGGGTATTTAAAATTCTTTACATGAAAGGAGTTCCGCAAGAAAGGAATGTGAAAGAGGTGTGTAAAGACATGCGAAGAAGACAAAATGGAGACGAGTGTCTTAAGATGGTAAAGCAAAATCTAGGTAATAAAAACTGCGAGAAATTGAAGAAATACTATATTTTGTATGAAGGATTTTATTTCGTAGAAGGGAAGAATCGAGTGAAGATTGGAAATTGTGCTGGCCGCACCAGTATGTTGATTTAATAATTGATTATACCCATTCAAGCTACGGTCATTATGGAGTTGAAAAATGTTACCAAAAATTACGAGAAGTTGTTATATTCGACAATATGCGGAAGCGAGTAGTACGACGCTTGGCGTTTTGTGACCTGTGCCAGCGCACGAAAGTATCGGTGACGACAAGTAAGAATCTGATGCAAAACATATTGCCCACCGACGTGTTGGATCTTGTCGCAGTAGATTTATACGGGCCGCTACCTAAATCAAGAGGCGGATTTGCTTACCTGTTTGTATGCTTTGATGTATTTTCAAAATTTGTAAAGTTATACCCGATAAAGAAAGCTACTGGTAAGGCACTTGTGTGTAAACTAGTAAAAGATTATTTCGTGAATCTCGGACGGGCCGCTATCTTTGCTTTCGGACAATGGTAGTCAGTTTTTGGCAAACAGTTGGTCTTTTTGCATGGAAGATAATAATATAAAGCATATTAGAATATCGAGTTATCACCCATCCAGTAATCCTTGTGAAAGACAAATGAAAGAACTTGGCAGATTATTTCGGGCGTACTGTAGCCAGAAACACACACGATGGATTGAATATGTGAAAGAATTCGAAAATTTGATAAACAGTATTCCGAGTGAAAGCACCGGATACACTCCATTCCGCATCGTGTTCAATAAAGATCCTCCAGATTTTATATGAGAAAGTGTTAAATTTCCTGTTGCTACCACTCTTGATCGACAAGAGCTTCTAAATCAAGTCAGAGAAAGAATGAGAAAGAAGGCGGATGAAAGAAAGAGAAGGTATGATAAAAGAATCCAACCTACCGAGTTCGATTTGAATGATTTAGTTTTGGTGAAAACAAAATGTAAGTCCAGTAATATCAATTCGGAGATTAAGAAATTTTTCAAAGTTTATTTTGGACCTTTCCGTATAATTTCTAAGCGTCATTCTAGTGTATATTTACTTGCATATCCTAAATCAAATAAAAAATTGGGTTTGCGAAACATAGTAGACTTGAAACTGTACAAAACTAAAGATAGTGTGTAAAAATTGTTGTATTTAGTTGATATAGAGTAATGTACTAACAGATAGGGCAAGTAACAGTCCTTTAGTTGGAAGTAAATTCGATTCAAATGTGGGAATTAAGTTTAGAAGTTCTTTTTTTGTTTATATTCAGGGATTGGTAGCCCTGGTTGTTGTCTCGATAATAAAAAACTATCGCGGGAAGAAAGGTTACATTAAAATATAAGTGATCTGAATAGATGTAAGTAAGGTTT
Source organism: Vandiemenella viatica (assembly GCA_031002005.1). NCBI lineage: Eukaryota > Metazoa > Arthropoda > Insecta > Orthoptera > Morabidae > Vandiemenella > Vandiemenella viatica. Next base: position 376,591,371 of record CM061921.1, read on the forward strand.
CAACCTGCCAAGAGTGTACAAAGAACAATGAAGACATTAATGTTAGAATATATGGACTTTGAAATGTGCTTGTTGTGTAAGTGATTTAATGGCACAAGTAACTTTGACGCTAAAAGAAAATCAGCTGTGCCGTTACGCCCCTAACCGAGCGCCAGGTATACTACCCGCTTCGGAAAATGTGACATTAGAGTGTGTGCTCACCGCAAAGAGTTGGTTGTTGACCTCAGTCAGCTGTTGGTAGCTTTAATTGTAACGGACCATGTACAGTTCATGAAAAAGAAGAAGGTGAAAAGTGTGAAAGGTAAAACAAAGTAATATTAATAAGGAAACATTCAATTGGTGTACATAATAACATTTGGTGTTGTGTGAAAAGGTTATTCAATCAATGTGTCAGAAAATAACACTAACAATTTTAACTGAAAAGTTAATATGGACAGATAGTAATGACTTCTCGGCAAAGTGAAATACATGCCAAGCATTAAATTTAATTTGCCTCGTAGTGGGGGCAGGCGTAGCATATCCACTAGCCCCGAAAATATATATATGTATTTATAAGTGTATTTTGTAGTATTGAAATGAATGTATAATATGAATTGTAAGCCAGTGTATTTAACTCATGGAGACCACAGACGGTACCAAGTTTGTAAACAGGGGTAATATAAGTGACATTAATATCTTTGGTTTTTTTGTGTGGGAAGTGGGAGAGTGTGTCTGGCCGCGGGCGGGCGCGAGTGGTTGCGCGCCAAGATTGTGGCGGCGGTCTTGCAATTTTGTATTGAGCCTACTGAGTCCGTGATTGTTCTTAATATACGAAAGAGTGTGTTTTCATTTTGTGGTTTTATAAAGTTGTTCAGAATAGCAAATGGACTTTGATCAATAAAATAGAAACTTATTGATTCTACGAAGTTAAACGTCTTCTTATTATTTGTATAATAAGAACCTTTAAAATGAATATAAGTAGCTCCTCAGTCCACCTGCTTGGGTGAAATGACGGTATAAGGGCCGAACCGTCAACAAACCTGTAGACTTTAATTGGTAATACGAAATAATAATTGAGAGGAGTATTACACGTTAAAATCCACTCCGATCAGGAGTTTTCTCCTGAGGTTGAGTAGTTGCCGGAAGTCATCTTCAAAAGGTGTTCTTCTCGGAGATCTGTATGCTGTTATTATGGTTACGGGCCCCGTAGTGGTTGCTATTTCGATTGCAGTGGTCTCTATTTGCTGCAGGGGAGGAGTGTGGATTGCATGGTGCGGTATCCCTGTTTTGACGTAAATAGCCACTCCGCCTCCCGAGGTTGGTCTGTCCTAGCGGTAACATTGATAGTTGGCTACAATCGCCCTGAGGCCTGGTTTGAGGTGAGTTTCAGCTACTAAACAGATTTCGATGTTCTCATCCCGCAAGAACTGCCGAAACTCACCTAGTTGTTGAAATATGCCGTCCGCATTCCATACACAGAGAGTTAGTCCTTCTATGCGGACTCTATCCATTGTTGGGTTGAAGGTTCTGTGAGGGGTCGGCTCTATGAGCCGTCATTACCGCGGATTTGATGTCCACTGCGAGTTGGTCGAACTTGGAAGTCAAGGTCGTCAACATTGTGAAAAGAGTTCTTACTATGTACAGTAGACGTTCCATTCCTCCTATACCATTATTCTGCGCGGGATGTTGACTTGGTAGGTGATGGCATTGTACTGGCTGTGTTATCGGGCCGGTAGAGTCTTCCTTTGACTGGTTTGGTTCTCTTGAGGTCTGGGCTTGACCAGTAGTTACTTCCGCGTAGGAGGCTGTCTTGCTTGACTGATTTGCGTTGGTGTTCTTCTTCTTGCTAGGGCATTGGCCTTAGTGCCTTGAAGTTAACGCTTTGGAGCCTCTGGGCGCTTGAGTTGGGTGGGCTTATTGCCCTGTGGCGGTTTGGTTTGGGCGGTCTGTTGTAGCTTGGTTTGGTTGGCAGTAGGTTCTTCGCTGTGCCGCTGGGTTTTGCCAGTGTCCTGCTGCTTCTTTTCTTCACCTTTCTCCTGTGCTGAAGCGGCCTGTTCGTAGCAGCGTCTCGTTGGCTGGCTCGGGCCCGCTTATAGGCATTGCATCCTTTGTAGCTGGCCACGTGCTGTCCGTTGCAGTTGCCACACTTAGGGATGCCTTCCCTTTTTTGAGAATACAGTCGTTGGAAAGGTGTGCGCCAGCACACTTCACACATTTTGGTGGCATGTTGCAGTGTTTAGCGACGTTTCCTAGAGATTGGCAGTTGAAGCACTGCACAGGGCCGTTTGATGCTCTCAGTTTCTCGACAGAGATTTGTAAGGACATTACGTCGTCCATTGAAAATATTCCTTTATTCTGGGGCCTGTCTGGCAGAACCACCAGGAATAGTGGCATGGGGTCGGAGCTCCCAGGCCTCTTGAGCTGACTGACCGAGCGGATGTCTAGGCGGCCAAGTTTTTCCAGTGCCTCCTTGATATCAGAGGTAGGCATGTTTGATGGTATCCCTCTTATGCAGTTTTTCTGCAGCAGAAGGAAAGGTGTAATAAGGGATTCCTTTCCGTTGTAGTGAAGCGGTGACATCCAAGTAGTCAGACGTGGAGTTGAAGGTAAGCTTGACCTTGTCTCCTCCAGCTGTCTTTGCTTTGAACGGGTGTTCCTGTAGTACTCTTTTGACCAGCTGATATAGCTCCTTGTAGGTGGTAGGGAATTTGACCACTATAGGCGGAAGCTGCGATCTTGCGTGTGTTTGTCTGTTAGTGGATTCCTGCTGTTGTGGTTGCTGCTGCTGCTGTTGTTGTTGATGCTACTCTGGTTCTTCCTGGATTAGCACGTCATATGGCTTGCTGAGTTCAATTCTGCCAGGGTCTAGTGTTGGCGGAGGCTTGCTGGTTCGACGCGCCTGCGTGAACCCTTCCCCGTCAGGTTGATCCCTAGCTGAACTTGTTTTTCGGTTCTTGTTGGTAAATTTTCCGCGAAACTGGAGAGTGTCGGATGGTTCCGGGAAACTGAAGACACCAACGATCATCTTCTTTCTCACTTTTTTGTCCTTGTTGGCCGAGACGTGGTGCGACACGGGGATGCTGATTTTGGTTCAGCTTCCCCTCTACTCACTTCTTGAGACCTTGGCTTTTCCACCGAATAAAGGTGAGGTGCACCGCTTCGTTGCGCGGGGTTCTAGTCCGTGGGCAGGCCCGGTCGTCGTTTCCGATGTGTGTACGCTATCAGTTATATCCATGGTCGAGTCCGAGTACGGTTGCCGGGTCATCGTATCATCTTGCGGGGCAGTCCTGATCAAATCCGTTGTCGATACCATGTCCGTTAGCCGGGTCGTCAACACCGCCGCAGCTGTCTCCGACAAAGCCGAGTGCGCTGGGGCACTTGACCCGCCCGGCGCGACAGTGCGGCAAGCACTTTCCTTGTTGCTACTTCCCTCGTCGCTCATCTTCACGCTAGAGAAGCAAACACGGAACTGCCTGGAACTGTGTGACTGTCACTCCTAAACTCTGTCCCTGCCTTTATATTATATTCTCACTGGGATAGGTTAGTAGGTTAGCAACCTGATGTCACGTGATATCGTGGCTATTTTATTCGTTCTCGACACTCCTGCGTGTGGATTGCACCGTTCACAAATATCACCAATCAACGTGGGGTGACACTGTGATTGGGTGCAGCGACCTCTCGTAGACAGCCCACCCCCGTGGGACCGCTCTCTCACAGTTTCTGGTAAAATAAAACTTAAATATATATTTTAGTTAAAAATAAACAGTACATGTTTAATGATTTATAACAACTGAATTATTTAAATTTTCTTTGTTAAGTTAGTTTGTGGAGATGCTAGCTTTACACTTGTAAAAAAATTTAAACTATCAACCTAAAATTAACAATAATTAATAACAATTCGTTGTAATAAAGAAATGGACAATACTAACATTTTATCACTCCAAGAAAATCGTTGACTTATCAGGAAGAAAATGAAAAGATATGCTATATGTTAAATAATTTTTTTCATGCAAAATGTTAAATTGGCAGCACTGGTACCGAGTGAGTTCCAACGTCACTTCGTCCCCATGCATCGCGTGCATTCTGTCCGGCTCGTCCAGGCTTGGTCTTCTGTACTGTTTCTCCGGCGATATAATGGCTGAGGTCGCGCTAGTCCAAACAATGTTTGCTCATAGAAGAGGTACGAGACTGATAATTACAAATGAGTCAGACCACCCGGTGAAACGGCGTTGTTTAGTAGGGCTGGGCAACAGAATCGGAGCATACGGGGAAAGTTGACATGCTCGATACAGCAGGGTCTACCGAGACTACTTTACCATCAGATCAGATTAAACCCACTCACGCGCAGTCTGAGACGACAGCTCTAACATATCCCAGCAAATACAGAATAGTCGGACAGACAGTGGGCCATATTATGTTTTTGAAGACATTTTGGACAGAAACGTCGGTAATCTAGATCCACTGGCAATCGGCAAATTAATATTTCAGCGCAACGCCTTCAAAAGGGATGTTGTCAACATCATTCCTATCGGTAAAAATTGTCTCAAAATAGAAACCAGTACTGCAGGCTCTGCCAACCTAATGCAACCTAGTGCAACTAGACAAACTAGACGTCTTCAAATAAAAAAATATAGTCTCTTATATTCAAAATTTCTTGATTCACAAACAGGGCATCATAAGAAACATTCATACTACCTTGAGTGAGAAAGAAGTTTTAGAAGAAATATTTTCCCCATTCCCAGTTGTGCGTGTTAAACGATTCGCAAAAAGGTCGCATAGAAACCAAGAGCATGTGATTAGTGATGTTCCGATACCTACTCAAATGAGATACTCAAAATGTTTTGCGAAACTTACTAATATGAGCACTTCAAAAGTATCGATATTTACCCATATCGATACTTTTTTTATTCAGTTAACTACTTTAACGTCCAAATGTAAGAATATACGTGACATTTTGCTAAATTATCTATTTTATGAGCCTAGTCTAATAAAATCTAATAAAACACAGTAAATATTTTTTTATTTATTTACTCAAATTATAAAAAAGCGCATTTTGAAGGTTTTGTCTTATCTTTAAATATTTATTTATTACAATTTTAACATTTTTAAACAAATAAAGTCCGCTTTTGGGAGGTTTCTCAAACAAAGCAATTGTTCCAAATATTTTCGGGACAACCTGTTTTGTTTGTCATTGCTTCATTCACCTAAAACAAAAACACACACACATTCACTAGGTACTGATGTTGCTGCAACAATAAGATATTATTGTGCGTATATATACATATAAGTTTCATTTCTTCCCATTCTGTAAATGGGCTGCTTTATAGAGATATTACAGTCTTTGCCAAATACAGAGAGACTTCGTCACTATGGTGCGTTTTCTTTTTGTGGCCGTTGTAATATCGTATGGTCATTTGGTAAATGGTGAAAACGTGATAGTTCTCTTTATCATTAATTTGGCCTATGTTGCTTATTTATTAGGTACTCGTTACGGAGTACAGACAGAGGAATATTGAATACAAGGAGTCTCAAATCAAGTACAAAGTACTGCCTCGTCTTATATTTGCCAATAAAATAAAAAACACAAACCACTAAGAAATTAATGAATGTTAATAAAACTAATTCAACATTATAAAATTATACATTTGATTTTATTTAATTTCCCTTTAAGACAATAGGGAATAATCTTCACGATTCTAATGATCGGATGCAATACTAAAATGAATTACATTTGTATGAATTTATCGGGCGCCGGGGTTCTTTTACATTACCCACCAAATGTGGTCTTTTTATGTTCACAAAGTTTGTCTATCCTTCAAATATACAGTAGTTAAAAATAGCTCGCGGCTTTCAGTAAACATTAGCTCAGTTTTATTGGAGGCGAGAAATCTTAATCGTTCGAAATCTCTTTCGACTAGGCCGTTACAGGGTACAACACTGTAAAGTTCGTTATGCATTTACCGTAATGGTATAGGCTGCTCCATCGGTGGTGAAATGTTAGATACAAACACTCAAGTCACTCTTGACCTGAGGAATTCTGCCTACTGCAGAATCAAAGTATGCTTTCCTCCTCAGAAAGTAAAGTAGGCATAGCACTAATTACCTCATCCTCAAAAAGCTATTCTATTGGCTAGAATAATTTCGTGAAAGCTCGGTGAATTTCGACAGCAGTTAGGACGTAGCCTTCGGAAAATCCCAGGTTAGCAAAATTCAACGGCCAGTCAACCACCTTCCTTCGGACCAAGTACTCATAAATAAGGGGTAAGTCCATTGTCCCGGCGTCCGGTTAGCAGGTGTCTGTTACTTGGAATTTGTCTCCTCGCTCGACTGTAGCAACTAGAAAATTTCTGCCTACTACTAATTGCATTTAATATTAATAATAAAAATTGTATGGGATGACCCACTTTCGTCATTCTGTTACACCGTGAGCTAGCTCTTTGTGATGTTTCCAGAAGTCATATTCCTGTGAAATGGTAGCTGAAGCAGCGTCTTCTTCCGATTCATATGGGCTACTTAGTTGCTCGTGAACCATACCTTTTAGTTTCTATATGGCTCGCCCGCATGCTACTGGATCCTGAAAATGCAGATTTTTAAATCTTGGATCCAAACGCTTAGCGATGGCTGCATGATCATTGAATTCAATCAAACCATATCTTCCCTTCAAATCTTTCAATTATACATATTTGCATTCTTTGACAATTGGTGCGTTTGGTGTGATATTGCTAACTTCTGTTGACAAATTATTAAGGATTGGTATTATTCTGGAAATTCCCGACGCCTCTCGTGTGACATATTCAAAATATAGTTTTAATAATGCAGTAAGTTGGCTTAGTGTTTCTGTCTGTGCTAAAACACTTTCCATGACGATTTAAGATATCACTCTTCTTAAATGTAAACAGCGCTCCAGCATGAAATAGGCAGAATGCCATCTTGTTTTCACATCAGCAATAAGTTTCAAAACTGAACCTCCAGGAGTATCGTTTCGCAGTTGAATTTTCTTTAATTTATCAGACTGCAAAACATTATTTTTATCCAATGCACTGTTTCTCGACTTTTCATATTGCTGTCTTTATACTAGGCAATTTTAAAGCCTCTTCTACTACGAGGTTCACTGTATGCGCAAAACATGTCCTTTTCACCAATAGATGTTCTTATGGCTGTTATCGTACTACTAGCATCATCTGTTACTACAGTACGAATTTTGCTTAGTGGTATATCCCAATAATCAAGAATATTCATAAAAATTTCTGATATATATTCAGCAGTATGTCTTTCGTTAAGCGCACTAGTGGCTAGGCATAACATACACATTTCACCGTTTTGTTGGAAATGGGCTGTCATGGCTAGGAAACCTCGCTCGTTGATTTTTTCTGTTCAAATAACCAGTGTAAGACAAATATTATCTATTTTGGACACTTTAAATTTAGCTGAAGCCACACAAGATCCATATTTTTCGTCAGTTTTCTTTTTTAAATATTTTACGCAAGGCACTTTGAAATTAGATTGCAGCTCTTTCACAAGAGATAAAAATCCTTCTCCTTGAACTATGTTAAAAAGCCGCATATACTTACACATAAAAAGTACAAAAGCTAGAAGTATTTTTATTATATTTTGCATCTACATCTGAAATAAAAGCGCTAATTTAAAAAAAATCAAATAAATAAAATGATTAATAAATACTAATATAATGTATTTGCCTTTATTAGTTGAAACTCGTGAAAACGCCTCTTATAAAGTAATTTGAAGTATGGTATTAGTTGCACTATTGTCGATGATGCAACCATTATCAAATTGTTCTTCGGAACGTTTTGATGTTGATGGCTGTAGCTGTGAGGGAACGGACTTGGGCTCCTCACTAACCGTACCAGAAGCTGTTGTACTTTTTAACTGAAATATAAATAACCGTTAAGAATAAACCATTTCCCGCAGTGTACTATCGATATCGATAATGTTGGCTGAACGACGTCATTTCCAGCATTAATATTTTTATATTATTCCTTTTTAAGGCATATTAATTATTCAGCTCGTTATTCAAAGATTCTCGTAACAGTAAAATTTAAATCTAGATGCATTTAAAGTGAATGTAATTTCTAAAAAGTTTTTAAACGGGAAAATAACGACTGAAGTGATTCCTGTTTGGGGAAAGCGACTTCTTGATCTCACTGTGACAATTTAATTCCTGTTATTAACTTAAATGTAATTATTCATATTTTAGTATCTGATGGGTGCCAAAGATTCCTTTTGGAGTGATCCCTATTTTGAGAGGAGGGACATCCAGATCCCAAAGTAATGATAGTTTAATTAATAATGATTGTGAATTATTTAATTATAAGAAATCTTAACCATGTCTAGTGGCATATTATTTGATTCGATGGGACATAGTGAAAACAAGGTTAACAATCATATGTTAATATTTAATAATGAACTTGAACATTTTATTTTATATAAATAAATGATGATTAAATGTCTTTAAAAACACAAAACACTGACCATAAAGTTTTATGGGAGAGCAAGAATTCTAGTCTCAAGGTGGTCGACGATGAAAAAGTTTTTCTTTTTTTAATAATTATTACCGTGGTAAGCGAATCTATTTGTCCTGTCGGAGGAATGAGCCTGGGTAGTCGCTCAGAGTGTCGTGCCAAGCAGCTGTGTAGGCAATAATAGAGTGAGTAAAGAAGACTGTTGTTCACACTGATTCCCCAATCTCCGTATTAGACAGGAAGCTCTTGCTCGATGTTGGCTCCCAGTCATGAAACATACGGCTTAAAATTAATGGAAATGTTAACAACTTCCCGGATTGGCTGTACTCCTTACGCGTCATTCCAGGGGAAACTTCTAAAGGCGCGTTAGGCGATGCCTGGACGAGGGTAGATCTATGGCCGACATGTTGCGCGTATGATATGCGTGTTGGACGATTTTTGGATGGGAAAATTTGTATATGTTCGCATCACCAACATGCAACATCTCAGTATATCTGTAGTTATAAGAATGACGCGTTGCGCTCGGACAATAGTAAAAGCATAGATTATACTTGTATCTAATACATAAAAATGAATGTTTTTTTTGTTGTTGTTTTTTTTTTTGGCAATGGTATTCACACAAAAACATAGTTTTTATCCAATTTTGTTGGAACTTTGCATACGTATTGCAGTGTCCCCTATGTTAAGGGAGCGACTTCTTGACCTTACTATGGCCGTTCACTACCCGTTATTAATTTCCAAATAATATTAAATATAAAAAATCAGGTGGGCGCCAGAGATTGGAGTGTACCCTGTTCTGAGGGAAGCCACATCCAGATCTCAAAGTATTATTATTTAAATATGAATTATTGAACAACTAGAATCAAGTCAAGTGACACATTACATGACTGGATGGGATAATTTGAAAACAAGTTTCACAATCTGACTTTAAGTTTTACTTAATCATTTGAATTTTTTGTTCCCTTTAAAATCTGTAGGCTCATAGGCTATAAACGTTGTGCGGGCCCCCATATATATATATATATATATATATATATATATATATATTAGTTATTATTAAATTAATAAACATTTTAATGTCAAATATTGGATAATATAATGATAGTAAAAATATACGACGATAACTTACTGAAGAATCGAAAGTTCGAAACGTCCTTTCTCTATCGTTTCTGAGACAAGTGAACGAGGTTAGCAAGTGATGTTCGAATATTCAATGTTTTGACTGATGATCCATAGATAGATTGATGCCTATTGTAATTCTGTTGTTACAACAAATCACCCTCAACAAATCCCGCGGAATTATAAATTCAAAAGTTTAAATAACAATATGAAAGAGTAGGCCTGCAAGTTAAGATACAACAAATGATAAAAGATTATTAAGACCACCAAAGCACGCAATAGAAAAGGATTAAAAATACAATGTTTATTATTCACACACGCATATCAACAGGAAGACAGCGCTCCACTAATCAGAGCACTCCAACGCCACACCAAGCGATCGAGAATCCTGAATGCTGAAATAAAGTTATAAAAGAATTAAAAAGTTACTGAAAACAACAAATTAAATAAAAAAGAGTTGAAAAACTGAATTAACATTGATTTATAAATATACCTATTTCAATTATAAGGAATGTAATGTTTTTATACATACTTACTTTCAAACAAAACATTAAAACGTGGACCACCATTACTCGCTGTTTACATCATATACGAAATGAATTTATCTTACTTAACCTTCCCGACAATAACGCTAGGAAATTTAAGTTCGTATTGCAGTGACAACAGTCACTTCAATCTACGTTCATACGTTCCTACCACAGTACACTGCAACCTTATGTTACAACGGTTATAAGCCGTTATCGTTGAGCCGCAATGTTCTTACATTTTGGTACAGGTGCGCTCAAATGTTATTTTACACCGTACTTCAAAGGATTGAACTGCCCTTACGTGAACACTGTTTTCGATTTTGTACGGAGCCCTTTGTGATGTGGGCCCCTAGGCCACAGCCTACATACTACGTAGCCTATGCCTAAATGCGACCATGCGGACCACATTGGCGGACGTCCGCGCGATGGACTGGGCGGGAGCGACCATAGGCCAGACATAGCGTGCCAAAGTACGTTTCAAAAAAATAAGTTTGTTGACGTTATAAAAGCAAAAGACTTTATTACAATAAAATAGGGACATAAAACAAAGTCTTTCAGTTTATATTGTCTGTGACAGTTGCCCATCCTGAGACTAATTTTGTTTCATTTTCAATTCCATCATCCTGACGTCAACGAAAAATTAATTTGGCAGGCGCGGTTGAGTGGCGCAGCAGGGATGATGCAGTCAGAATTTAACACGGGCGCGTTTTCGATACTTTCCATTTGATTCAAGTATGTTTCTTACGATACCAAGTAAGTATGGAATGTAGTGATTCGATACGAAAAATACTCGGTATTTAAGCAAAGTATCGAGTATTTACTCGTATTTGCTTGTATCGAATCAACAATGCGTCTGATACCTATTGCAGTCTGCTTTGTATCTTTTCAGTCGCAGTGCTTACCTTCCCATGTGATAATACTTGGAACTCGCTGTGCTGAGGAACCGTCTGTTCCCGCTGTAATTCAGTGTAATGTTTGTTTACGCTTGGGTCACCGTCCGATTAATGCAAGTAGCGGAAAACCCATTGCTGCAACAGCATTACAACTGTGTGTTGCGCCTGTTCGTCGTGGCCAGTATTATGTCACTGGTAGGAACTGCCCAGTATATCTAAGACATCGTGACGACAAACATGGAATAGTGCACGGAAAAAGCGCGATGTTCCCTGACATAGAACAACAAATTCGGAGTTATGCCCAGGTGGCTTCAATTCCACGCCAATTAAGCAGTCGTATGATATTTCCTCCTTTTATTGGCACGACAAATGCATTGTCCGGCCACTCTACAGCCAACACATCACGCAACTACCCCTCGACTGCAGTATCAGCTACAACCTCCGTACCCCATCACTACAGCAACCACGGTTTCTGGGCGTTGCCTCTCAAATCGGACAACAATCTTCAGTTCCAAGAGGACGTCCCACTCGTCAGCAGAGGCACCCCCTCCCACCACTGCTCTCCCCTGCCTTCCCCCTCCCCCCCCCCCGTTCACCAACGATTGTTTGTTCCCCAGAAGCTACCCACTTCTCCCATTATGCTTTACCAATACCCTCGCCACCCACGTAACATCCCCATCCATGCTCCAACACGGACTGACTTCCTTACTGAAGAAATATTCCTGCTCATCATGTCTATTATTACTTCGCCTCTAATATGACCTACTGAATATCAACTCGTCATCTGTGAGTTACTATTCATGCTGTTTAATAAATTCAATTGTTTTTTGTAATTCTGCAGTGGAATGCTAGATCGGCAGTCGCCATAAGGAAGCCCAGAATATATACTCCGTCAATAAGATATCAAGATAGCAGCAATTTCCGAGACGTACAGACGCGGGAGAGGCAGCAATGACCTCCTAGTAAGACTTGTCACAGACATCCAGTCCAGCCTAAGTAGAAACCGATATCTCATAGCCCTCTATACTGACATCAACAGCGCCTATGACAATGTCAACCTCGAGCTACTCGCGGGGAAGATGCAGAACATGGGCTTCTCCGCAACCTTTACACACAACCTAGTATCAATGCTGCAGGACAGAATACTGATCATAAAACACAAAGGAGTTACGATAGGACCGCGGCACACGAGCCAGGGTCTGCCGCAAGGATCGATTCTATCACCGATCCTCTTCAATATATACACGTATGACCTGGCCAAAATACTACCCAGGGGAGTGTACATACTACAATATACAGTTGACATATGCATATACACAGAAGGCTAAACGCTGACGGAATGCTTAAAATTGCTTAGTACAACTATGGAAATATTAAACAAATGGTTACAAGATAATGGGATGCAGATTGCACCAGAAAAATCAGCAGTCGTAATATACACGAGACACAGATTACAACAAATGTAATCTGTACGACTTGGGCCATACCTATTTCCAAACAAAAAGGTAATCAAATACCTGGGCATACAAATAGACTCCAACTTAGCTGGGGTCCACATTATATACGTGATAGACAAATGAGAGAAGGCTATCATCTGCTGCGTGCAACAAGTGGTTGCTGGTGGGAGCTGACCCGAAAGTACTCTTACTCCTCTACAGAGCTTTGGTGCGTCCGCCATTCCGAGTTGATATCTCGTAGCGAACGGACGTGTTTATCGAGCGCTCAAGATAGAACAACAACCTTGGCTAACGTGTGACGGACTTGATTCAGGAAACTTGGTACAGGAAACTACGCGCGGCAATAACCTACATCTAACTGCCCTCCTAGCTGTTAGGGAAATTTGTGTCTCAGGGACTATCCACTGGGTAGTATCCCGCGGGCGCTGAGGTTTAGGGTTGCTCTTGTTGCCGGGAATCCTAACGGTGACAACGAGGCACAAGAGCAACACCCCCACCATAGGCATGTCAGGGGTAAGGAGAGAAGAACAACCCGACGACGAAGAACAAAACAGTGAGGTGATGGAGGAAGAGAACGACCAGGATACTCAACTGACAACACAAGAACAGAACGAACAGTCAAATAGACAAGCATTTATATTTACTGGAAAACAGTTTAGTATAGGACAAGAAGGCGAAGTTCCGCAAGAAGGATTCAACTTTACAACAGTGTACGACAGAAGACGACGAGCACAAAATAAACAAAGAGAGGTACAGGAAATCCGACAAAACTCTCGAGAGAAGATGAAGTTGGACAACAGATTTGCAGTTCTATCAGACCACTCCGAAGAAAGCGATGGAGACCAAGAGGAGCACATGGATGATGCGTCACAATCAGGACAAGAAGAAGAAACAGAAGAACAAGGACCCCCACTTCCAAGGATACCACCAATTGTAACCTACCAAATAGGGAACTTCCTAGCACTAAACCAGAAGATAAAAAGCTTCATTACAGGAGAACTCAAAGTGATCTTCCGCGGAGACAGCCTAAAGTACCATCTTGAGACCATGGAAGATTATGAAATGGTGAGAAGTTTCTTCTTGAGAGAGAAAATAAACTTCTACACTCACCAGACCCCAGTTGACAAAAAGCTAAAGGTGGTAATCAAGGGGCTACCACCAACAACTCCAGAGGACATCATCAAAACTGAACTTGTTAATTATGGTTTCGACGTACAAATGGTACACCAATTTAAAAAGAGAGATCCAGATACAAGGGACCTAATTCCACTTTCTACCTATTGTGTAACCCTAAATCCCGGAGAAAAGTCCGAGGAAATATACCACATGAGAGGAATACTATACACTAGAGTAAGTGTGGAGAGTTACAAATCCAGATTGGGACCAAGTCAGTGCCATCGATGTCAGAGACTGGGGCACACCGCAAATTATTGTCAAATGCCCAGTCGATGTGTAAAATGCGCGGGACGGCACGCTACAAAAAATTGCAAAATGAGCCATCAGGAGAAGGCAAAATGTGTAAATTGTGAGGGGGATCACCCAGCCTCGTGGAAGGGATGCCAGGCATACCAGGCCCTTTTGAGACCAATCAAAGCGAAGGTCCAAAATGAGGACAAATCAAAGGACACAGAAAGACAAGAAATCAGGAGAAGGAAAAATTTATCCGTGACAGCGACACAAAGCAGTCAGAAGACAAAAACAAAGGGAACGTGGAACCAGGAAGAAGCTATGCAGATAAGGTGAAAACAAACCAACAAAAAGAAAATTTGCAGAAGCACCGAGAAGAGAAAGGAAGAGGCAGAGGAAATCAAAGACAAAAAGAAAACACCTTTATGGAGGATCTCAGTGAAATGGAAGACATCCTTGGAAGCATGAGTTTTAAAAAGGCAATCTCCATCTTTATGACAACACTAAAAGAAATAAAAGAAGCCACAAGTGTCTGGGGCAAAATCATCGCAATAATCAAAGGATTAAGCGAAATGATAGATTAATGGCTAATAAGAAGGGGAAACTACTTGATACCAATGTATATATTTTCAACGCAAATGGTTTAAAAAGTAAGAAACAAGAAATCATTGACTTTTTAAAACGGAAGAAAGTGGACATGATGCTTATAACGGAAACACATCTAAAACCCACAGACAATTTCCGAATACCAAACATGAAAATTTACAGAAAGGACAGAGAGAGACAAAGGGGAGGGGGCACGGCAATCCTGATAAAATCAACCCTCACGCACCAACCAAAAACTTTGCCGGAACTTGAGAACATGGAAGCCAGTGCAGTGAGCATCAATGCAATAGATGGAGAAGTAACATTTATCGCCGCATACGTGAGCCCTCGGAAACAACTTACAGAGAATGACTTAAATAGTGCCATGTCAATATCTGAGAGGGTCATACTGGGTGGCGATCTAAATGCTAAACATCCGGCTTGGAATAGTAGAGTCACAAACGGAAAGGGTCAAAGATTAATAGAAATATCTGAAAGACTAAATTAACAGTTATGGGCCCCGAGGAACCGACTTACATTCCTACCTCCGCAAGACAACAACCAGATGTACTGGATATAGTGATAGCAAAGAATATAAGACGAACTATAAATCTGGAAACCATAAATGACCTATCATCGGACCACAATCCAGTTTTGCTACAAATCAGGAAGTGGGCAAGCAGTCAAGAAAACCCGAAAATCCTTAAACAGACGGACTGGGATAGATTCACTAATTTAATTCAACAAAATATCTGTCCCACCATGGAATTAAATAATAAGCTGCAGATAGATAAAGCAATAAATACTCTAACAAAAATTATTAAAGAAGCAGAAAAACATGCCTCAGTCGTAACGGTAATGGAGACAAAAATGGAAGAACAAGGGTCAGCACTTATAGAAGAACTGAAGTACCTTAAGAACCAACACCGGAAGCGCTGGCAGAGATTTAGGGACCCAGCGGACAAAAGGGAAATGAACAGGTTCGCCAGGGAGATTAGGAAACGATTACAGGAAAGAAGAACCGAACAATGGGAGGACAAAATGTCCCGACTAACCCTCCAACACCGTGACGCATGGAGCCTAGTGCGAGCACTTAAAGAACCAAAACCAGGCAACCAAGCTATCATGGGTCCGAATGGAGCGGTCTTTGACTCAATGAGCCAGGCAGAAATTTTAGCAGACCATTTTGAAGCACAACATGCAACACCAGAAGTACAACTAACTATGGCCCAACAACGGGAAGAGGAAGAAACCAAGCAAATTGCCGAAAACATCAGGAAGTGTGAGGATCCAGTAAACCCTGAGCTAACGAGCCCAACAGAGATAAAAACAATCATCAGGCGACTTAGCAGCAACAAAGCACCAGGAGATGACAAAATCTCAAATATGCACCTTAAAAAACTGCCAAGAAAAGCAATAGTGTTAATAACAAGAATATAAATAGCTGTATGCTACACTGCTACTTCCCAAAAAACTGGAAAACGGCCAAAATCATAGCCATCCCCAAAACAGGGAAAGCAAATACAGACCCAACCAATTATAGACCAATCAGCCTGCTCAGCAGTCTATCAAAAATCTATGAAAGGGTACTAAAAACAAGAATTACTCGACAACTTGAAGAAAATCATACAATACGACTGGAACAATTTGGATTTAAAGATAAATTATCGGCAACGCTACAACTATACAGAATGGCCGAATTGATAAGCAAAGGTTTCAACACTTCCAAGTCAACAGCGGTGGTCTTCCTGGATATCCAGAAAGCATATGATAAAGTTTGGCACGATATGCTGTTAAGGAAGCTACAACAAGAGACACAGATAGATCAGTGCTACATACGAATAATAGCAGACTACCTTACAAATCGAACCTTTTACGTGTCAGTAAAAGGACAGAGATCGACAAAACGACTAATGACAGCGGGAGTACCACAGGGATCAGTCATATCACCACCATGTTTTAAAGTCTACGTAACAAATTCCCTGCAATTCCGGGAATCACCTTAGCTCAGTTCGCTGATGATACAGCTGCTATGTGTTCAGGACGTCAACTCAATGCAATAATTAATAAGATGCAGAGACAACTGCAAGAAGTAGAGAAATGGTGCATAACAAATAAAGTGTGCATCAACGCCAACAAGAGCGCGGCAGTATTCTTCACAAAAAAAAGAAAAACCGGACACACAATTACAACTCGCAGGACATGTAATCCCCTGGAAAGAAAAACACAAATACCTAGGAGTGATATTAGATTCCAAACTCCTGTACAACCACCACATCAAGGACAAATGCCAAAAATCCCTAGGTATTCTAATGAACCTATACCGATTCTGTACAGTAAGGAACTGTCATTAGAAACAAAAATACGC
Organism: Vandiemenella viatica; assembly: GCA_031002005.1. NCBI lineage: Eukaryota > Metazoa > Arthropoda > Insecta > Orthoptera > Morabidae > Vandiemenella > Vandiemenella viatica. The sequence continues at coordinate 376,608,186 of CM061921.1, forward strand.
CTATACAAAACCATAATTCGACCAACCATGCTCTATGGATGTGAAGTATGGGGAACGGCAAGTAAAGTCCACATACAGAAAATACAAATAATACAAAATAGAAGCCTACGTATAATATTAAAGGCAAATAGATATACAAGAATAGACGACCTCCACGATTGGACAAATATACCAAGGATACATACGGCTATTTTCCAACAAACTGAAAGATTCCACGAAAATATGACCAGAACAAGGCAGTCAGTAGAAAACTTAAGAGACGTTGGGAACTACAAACCAAAGAGATGGCATAAGTATAAAGTCCCCCTAAGCATACTTTACCAACCAGAATAAGACAATAAAATAAAATTATACCTAACCACAGATCCTGTCCAGTATATACAACAAGGAGGTTTTCCCCCTGATAAGGGTTTTACCCTCCAAAGTTCACACCACAAAAGAGAGAACAAGTACAACTTGAACACAAAGAAGCAGAGCTACCAAAGTAGCGGGGCTTGCAGAAAGACACAATGTGACACCAAAAAAAAAAAGGTGCGTCCGATAATTGACTATGGGTGCCTCTGCTATAGCTCTGCAGCTGAAACTCTGCTCAACAAAATAGATAAGGTTCAATACAAAGCACTGCGCATATGTTTCGGCGCAATGCGCTCTACACCCACAAACGCACTCTTGGTAGAAGCCATGGAACCTCCACTGAACATCCGACGATACTATCTATGTGGGAAATTCATCTCAAAGATTATGCAGTCCCGAAACAATCCCTCAATAGATGCATTAGAGACACTAGCGCACAGAACCACTGTGGACAGTTACTGGCGTAGGAAAAAAATACCACTGCTCTCTACAACATACATCGACTTAGTTCAATACCAACCTATAATCATTTCCTCAAGGAAAATGCCTTGCTTCGAAGGCTCATACAAATCAACTGTAATCAAAATGGAGATGAAATTGGACATACCATTCACAGAAAATACAGCAAGTGTCAGGGAACTAGAAGAAATAGGAAAACGGACCATCTTTATCTGGATAAAAGCGCACACGGGAATTTACGGCAACGAAAGAGCGGATCAGTTGGCTAAGTCGGCAGCCTCCGACGGTACAACATACCCATATATGAAGACGACTGATCTCCTGTCCACCCTGCGCGCCAAGGCAAAACAACTGTGGGAAACATCGTGGGAAGAAACAATAAAAACAAAAGGAAAACACTACGGCACCATTCATCCAACAATCCCTAAATCGCAGTGGCATCAAACGAATTATGTACAAGGAAAACAATTGTCACCATTAGCAGGCTAACATTCAATCATGGCTTCTTCCCAAAACACTTACACCGCATTAATTCACTGAACACTCCAACCTGCACATGCGATGGAAGCAGCATATGCGAACCCAACCACCTCCTATTTGCCTGCAAGGAAAAATGGTGGGAGAGCACACAGCTTATAAAAGAACTTGTGGGATTAGGAATACAATTACCAATAAACGTTACCCACCTCCTGGCTCTGGAAGATGTTACCATCTACAAAACAATAACGAGGTTCCTGGAAGAGAACAACATCAAGATTTAATGTTATTCTTTTGATCTTGTAATTCTGTAATCACATTGTATATATTATATTTTATATTATATTATATTATATTTTAATCACGTTGTGTACAGAGTGAATGCGATTGCGTTGTTATACTGTATATTGTATTGTGGTCTAGATGCGGTATGACTGTGGAGTGACGCTCTGTGTTGAAATGTGAGTGTCGCATTTTTGTGTAAACAGATTGTAAACATTATACTCTAATTGTGTTGTGTATGCTGTGTGTGAGATTGCATTGTTGTATTACATATTATACTATGTTGCGGCATGGCTGCGGTATGTCTGTGCAGTGGTACCGAGTGTTGAAACATGAATACCGTATCTTTGTGTGGTCAAATTATATTTAATGGGATTGAGTTGCTTTTATATACTGTATATGTGATTGTGTTTTTATATTGTGTATCATATCATATTACAGTTTGGCGCTGGCTTTGGATGTGTTATCAATGGTGAAAATAATTGTATTCCTATTTCAGTCTTATGCTGCTATTGATCCATGTATTCACTGATGCAAGTATTGTAATGATATGAGGCTGGCTGTAAGGAGAATATCCAAATGCCATTAAATTTAAAAAAAGTGCAACACTTCCGCAAATTGCTGCGGATTACAATGCTGGGCCATCAACAAGCGTCAACCATCAACGAAACATCATCGATATGGGCTTTCGGAGCCGGAGGTCCTCTCGTGTATCCTTGCTGAGTGCACGACACAAAGCTTTACGCCTCGCCTGGGCCCATTAACACCGACATTGGACTGTTGATGATTGGAAACATGTTGCCTGGTCTGACGAGTCTCGTTTCGAATTTTATCGAGTGGATGGACGTGTACGGGTATGGAGACAACCTCATTAATTCATGGAGCCTGCATGTCAGCAGGGGACTGTTTAAGCTGGTGGAGGCTCTGTAATGATGGGACCCCTGATATGTCCAGATACGACTCTGACAGGTGACATGTTTGTACGGATCCTGGCTAATCACCTACATCTATTCATGTCCATTGTGCATTCCGACTAGTGTTGCAAAAAAACGGTTTTTTACTGACTTGAAAAAAAAAAACATGAAAAAATTGAAAAAACACGTTTTTTCTGGGACACTTTTTTTTCATAACTACTAAATCTCAAATTTTTAAGGCATTTATCGTTTAATATGACTGTTTTAGAGTTTATACTAAGTACTTATCTTAATTTTTAAATCTACTATATTTTTCTGTTTCAGTAAAAAAAAAAAAAAAATTACAAAAATATTGGTAACATGACTGAAATTTTCTTTTCCATACGGGGACTTACCGAAAAGGCTAGGTTGCGCGAGAAGGAATCCCCGTTCCCCGTTGTTTGGATTGATAGTCGCTATTTGAACTACTGCTGCCAGCCCTACAAATTTATCTGTAGACCTACGGATCTTTTCAAAAAATTGGGAATTTTAAATTTATGTACGGTGTTTTGCCTCTTTTTATTACTTATTGTGCTTTCCTTATATTCCTATACTTGTTAAACTCGCAGCGTATAGCGATATTGATTCATTTAATTGTCCTTGCAACCGTTGGCGTAAACCAACGATTGAAAAGAAATAAAGCGCTTATTTTGTATGATAAGAGATTTAAATTCAAACTTAAAAGACCGTAATACAGAACTGTCTGCGCAGTCTCTAAGTACAGTGTGTACTTTGCACACAATTTAAAATTGCAATATAAAAAGCTTTTGCGTACAATACAACCAGTAAAAGAAAAAGTAACTATTTCCGATGGATCTAGAGGAGACAGAAGAAGAAACAGAAAATTCCGACTTCAACCGAACTAGTGTTGGTAGTACCGATACTAGTGAATGTAATACTGACTTAGAGGATGAAAAAAAATGTATTACCTATATAAATACATTCATGAATCATTATTTAAGACATCATTGATTCAGTAAGATTTAAAACACACATGTAAAATGTAAGTTCCATAAATAAAACTGTAATTTATCAAATATATTGATTTCTGGAAAAAAAAAAAACAAATTTAAAAAAAAAACAAGGGTGCTCGGTTTTTTTCATGTTTTTTTCCACAAAGATGAAGAAATTTTTTTTTTCAATTTGCAACACTAATTCCGACTGACTTGAGCAATTACAGCAGGACAATGCGACACCCCAAACGTCCAGAATTGCTACGGAGAGGCTCCAGGAACACTCTTCTGAGTTTAAACACATCCGTTGGCCACCAAACTCCCCAGACATATTAATATTATTGAGCAAATCTGGGATCCCTTGCAACGTGTCGTTCAGAAGGGATCTCCACCCCCTCGTACTCTTACGGATTTATGGACAGCCCTGCAGGATGCATGGTGTCAAATCCCTCCAGCACTACATCAGACATTAGTCGAGTCCATGCCAGATCGTATTGCGGCACTTCTGCGTGCTCGCGGGGGCCCTGCACGATATTAGCTATGTGTAGCAGTTTCTTTGGCTCTTCGGTATTGTCTTGTAAGGTTTGTTTCTGTCGCTCTGCTTTGACTGTACATATTTCTCATGAAGATTGTAGTCCATTTCGCATGTAGGGGAACCCGGGGTAGAATGGGGTACCAAGTTGAACATATTTTTAAAAAATACAAAAGAATTAATTAAGAGAGCTGGAAAATTTTTTCTGTGAAAACTTTATAGTCTAATATCACAAAATACAATAATATTGTAAAAAATAAAAGAACAATATTTTTCAGTTTCAAAAACATAGAATTATTTCATTTGCCCCAATCTGCCCCGGCCATGGGGTAGAAGTGGGTAATAAGTACAAGCAATTTTGAAAACATACAACATATATTTATTTAGTTTTAAGTTACTATAAAGTTTTAACCATAGTTTTCATTGTTTGTGTCATCTTGTAAGACAGTTGTTGGTTTAGTGATAAATTAATGTCCTGGTGGTACTACTCAACACGGCGTATATTTTCAGTTCTTAATTAAATGTTCGTAAGATTACAGGTTTGATACCGTCCGGTCGCCAGTGGGGATTCCACAACTAATACTAATAATTTATAGTCACTCACAAGATTAATCGCATTGAACAGTCAGCAGTGGCAGTTACCAACAAAATAAGTAGGAATTGCCAACCCATAAATCACACAAAAGTTTACATTCAGAACACACATTTATTGTCTGGATAAGCAAAAGTAATACGTCGCCGAAGTAACCACCAGTTACAATGACTCGTGTTATCGAAACTTCTTTTCCAAAGCGTGCAGGATTCGAACCGAGTAGGTACACGTAACATGTGGTGCCACTATCACAATAGTTTATCCGGAACAATGTTCTTGTTCTAATCCACTGACACTCCAAATACTTCTTCAAATCACCGTACAAGTTAATGGAATAGTTATAAGCACTTTTTAAGTAATCGTCCTCGCGGCATCGTTCTTAACAGTCGACCACTTTCGACATTCGTTTCACACGTTCCCGCCGCAAACTATACTTCTGCCATCTTGCTCTCACCGTCCAAAAATAATCTCTCACCGAAACTACTCTCGATTCGCGTCAGTTCGATTGCATCGTTACAATCTTCTTAAAGCCTATTGATTAAATTCACGCAGGACGGCCTCATCATCTTTGCTGTTCATTGCCGCACAGTAACTGAGTGTCCCCTTTTTTCACATGGAACAGCGACTAAGCCTTCAACTATCTTTGTGTAAATAAAATGTAGACAATATTATTGTCTTTGTTTTAAAGTATGCAAAGTTAAATCGAAATCGGATACGATCTCTGGGTTTGTATAAAGAACATTAGCAAAAATTAATGATGGTAATGGAATGAAACGAGTGGTTTTTGCAAACCAAATATAGAAAGTGTTTTTTCTCTGTGTTTTAAAGTAAAAAAAAAATATCTAACTCAATCAACAACCAGAGAGTTAGTTGGCTACTGCCGAAGGTAGCATACTAAGCCACTGATCACATACAACTCTTAAAAATTAATTTAATCCCAAATTGGACCCAGAAACTGCCTTAACCACTGAGCTGGCAGACCACTCTGTTTTAATCATAGTGTACCAAATACTATCAAAACCGGATAAAAACTGTGGCTTTGAATGAAAAAACGTTGAAAAAATTAAAAGGGATGTAAAGGAGGAGACGAGAGGTTTGGTAGACCAAACGTAGACCGAATTTTTCCATTTGTTTTAATGTATACATACGCAGGGTCCATCAAAATCAGATAAAAACAGAGTGCTTGTTTGAATAATATTACCATAAATTAAGAGGGTGATGAAAAGGAGTAGAGGGGTGGGATTTTGTAAACCAAATGTATACAGTACTGTTTGTTTTAAAGTGAAAAACTAAAAACATTAGTCCACAGCCCTAAGGTTGGTTAAGTTCTACCGAAGTAAGAGTACTAAGCGTAGTGTGATATGCAGGACAACTAGTTCCTTTCATTTGGGACCAAAATTTTAAAGTGAAATCCGAACCATGGACCTAGAAAAGCTCATGTGATCAAAGTTTATGCTTGCACCTGAGAACGTATCCTAAGTTCCTTACCACTGGCCAGTAGACCACTCTGTTTTATTACATATGTTTGCTATGTACCATCAAAATTAGAAAGAAAAAAACGGTGAATTTGCATAACGTATGTTGGCAAAAATTAAATGGTGGAAGTTAAAGAAAAGAAGGATTAGGGTTTTCAAAGCAATAGCAGATTAAAGTATACTTTTTGAATGTTACATCCATATTGGATAAAACCAGTGGTACCTGTGACAAACTGTCAGTATTTTTAGGGTGTTGAACTAATAATACGTTTCCTGCTGACAATGAATAATAATATCACAAGTATTCTCATTCATGGATTTCAAGATTTTAGTGTTTTTCTGTTGTTTTTTTTACTTGGGAGATAAAGGACATTTATTGGTTTAATACTGTTTTCCAATCATTTCTATGTCATTAAGGATCGAAATTATTTCTTCAAACACAGTTCGAATAAATATTCGCGGATAAAAAAAAGTATGCTCTATATTGTTAGAAAACTTTATTTCTTATTTAATAAAACAGATAAATGTACAGAAGAGCTACTGTATAAACAAGGATGTTTCCACATTTATTCTTTGATTTGTCTCAATATTACACCACCAGGAATTTTCTCAATGTTGTTTTTCAAATCGCCTTATAAATTACTGCTGCAGCGGCATTGGTGTAACGCCTTCATCGACATGTGTGCGGTTGTGATTTATTTTTCGACATGTACTCAGCAGACATAGTTAGCCATTTTGGCCAAGCGCTTCTTTCGTTTGAAGTCGATATATTGTGAAAGTAACTGTATTATTTTTTTGTGAAGGCATGTCATTTGGGGCTCATCCCACGATCATCGACACAAACAGCATTTTGAACTGTATTTGACAAAGGTTTACGGACATCCAACAAAAACTGCGTACTAACAGCAATTTCAAAAAAAAAAAAAAAAAACTAGACCGCTATAAGAACTTTCTAAATTCAGGTATTACAAAAATTTCTGAAATCACAGCAGACGAATTCCGGGTTGTCACCTTATGAAGGCAATGGCCGATTTCCATCCAGTTCCTTCTGAATTATTGTACCCTGCGAGGTATCCTCTCTGTAAGTCGATAATTAAAGAAATCATGGTTGGCCTTACAAATCCTTCCAGCAGGCTCTTTTGCAATCTGTTCTATAATTGATAGCACGTTTGGGATGATATGTGTGGTCCCAGGATATATATATATTATATTTTTTTTTTGCAATCGTCTCGCAGATTAAATTTAATTATGTACTCTTCTCTATAAAATCAGCTACTATTTATTAAAACATCTTAATCAATTCAAATAATTACACTTCTCGTTGATACATACATAAATCTCAAATCAATATGCTTCTCCTTGGCTAAAAAACAAAACAACACAATTACAGCCTGCCAACTTCAACATAACAAAACATATTATAAAAACTTAAATTTACACATACTACCACACTGTACGGCCTTGTATTAAAATAAATACATTCATATATTGCATAAGTCCTAAAATTATTACTATTCATATTATTATTATTTCTATGTCTGATGAAGTGGGACGTCACAACCCCCGCTCCCATGATCCAGTTTTCTACTAACCACTAAAGCTAACATTTTTTTATAAAAATGAAATCAAAAGGGGTAATAATATCTTAAATTGACAAGTTAATGAACAGACTAGTTGTATTGATGTTGATGATTTTGCAGTAATTACATCTAAATAAATGATGGTATCTTTTAAGTTTAGGAAGGGAACTAATATAACAGAAACTTTCGCAACATTTCAATCGAATTTTATAGTTCGGTGACATTGATCTACTTTTCGAATGCGCATTACCATCGAAGTCATTCTCTTGATACTTCCGTTGTGTACTTTGCGTGCTACAGTGACGACACCACACAAATTAAAGGCGCAAATAAAATTGGCCGTAACCGAAGATTTCTAATTTCATTTCCCTTTAAATTTAAATGACATAATCCTTTTCTAACACTTAACAATGAGCTAAAATGTCTCCAAACTCTCCATAAGGCTGTCAATCTACCTATTACCACGGCATGGACAACAAATAACTAACAAAGGCATTAATGAAAAACACGCAAGCCGGTGGCTAGACCAAAAACGACTAGTTCCGCTATGATTTTGCCTCTTGCTGTGAACAGAATGTCCTGCAAGATCTGGACTGCTACCTGGGATGATAACGCTCTTAGCCGCTCTAGTCTCATTCCTCCTTGTTGCCACATAGATTTCCTGTTCGATCCTTTTAATTTCTACCATCAGTAATCAATTTTTGAGGTTCAAAGCAAGGAAAGAGATTATTCATCAGCAATATTCGGCCTTCAAAAATTACAGATTTATAGCATTGATGTTTAAATAAGAGCAAGGTAATTTTAACTTTTTCTCATTCATTAAGTCATTAAGCATTAACCTTCCCCACTTCTAACCTATAGTTGGTAATGGATGACATAGATTTAACGTTAATTTCCCATTTTTTTAATCACCATTACTCTTTAAAAAGAGTTTTTCTGTAACCACGGCGACTTTTTTTGCTATACGACATAGAAGTACTTATTGCGAAGTGTCTACCAACACAAACATTATTGACTATTTTCGGTTAATGTTTCCTTGTTTTCATACATTTATTCGCGTTCTGTGTCCATTTGGTAAATTATATAATTTCACCATCGGATCTATAAGAACTGGGGGATCATAGAGCGTTAAGACATTAACTTGTAAATCAGCAATGAGTAAAATTGAATTGAAAACGAATTGTTCAGATAAACTTCGTGACTACACTATTTACAAAAATTGTAACAAAATGTACGCAGAGTATTTTGTATTTTACTTTGTTTGGGACCAATTTAACATACAATATCCAGTCTCATCACTTTTTCAAATTTTTAGTTTATGTAAAGGCATGAGGTGACAAAATTTTTGAAAAATACAAAAGGCAGACATTCAGTAATTCTGCAGCACAATTTTCTTTAAATAAAATAAATATCGTAGCTACTGGGTTAACAAATAACGGATTCCTGTAGTATGTGCAATCGTATGGCATTTCGTTTATTATTGTTACAACTGGCAGCAACAAGAAAACTTTAATTTTATCCATCACCAGCATATAAATGGCTTTTGCGGCAGATTTTCATGATTTTAAGAAAAACTTTTTCTGCAAAATTTCCAACGTTGCTCTATAGGGGTAACTGAAAAATTTATGATGAAGATAAATAGATGTATGAAATAATACCACATGGTCTTGTCGTTCTGGTCAGAACGATAGTATCCTATGATGGTATCTGCTTCTAGTAACAAAAGAAACTTCTCAAAGTATGTAACACTATGAGCTTCCACGTGATGACACTGTGAGCTTAATATGTTGCAGTATATTGGAAAATAATAATCAAGGATTAATTTCTCCCACAACCGTGTTACAAGTTAAACGTGGTGATGATATAACTGATAATTTAAAAATCAATTATCCCTCATTAATAACTACGAAACATATTTCTGTTTGTAATGAACATTGTTCGCGTGCGGTTAAAAACTTTTACAGAAGCAACTAGCAGGAATCTGTAACAGGATTTTTTTTTTTTTTGTTTCTTTTCGATTTCATAAATTATAGAATTTTAACTGCACTGTGTCCCATCCACATGAAGGACGTGAATTTTTAGTAGATCACAGAAAGAAAAAAAAGATTGTATTTCAAGAAATAATAATTAATGCGTATTTTATTCGAATTTAGCGTGTATAAATTATGATGCCTCTCCTTAAATGACAAGAAGTTTAAATATTACGATATCTTGAAGCAGTCAGAACACTGTGAGGGGAATACTGAGCCGTATTAAACCCCTTGCCAACACTGATGTTTCCGTCTACCACCTTGTTTCTGATTTATACTGTACTTGCAGAGGGCAACAGAGCCGGTTTGTAGAATATTGTAACAAATTGCAGTATTGTTCCTTAGTTCAGCTAATTCTTAATCTTTACTGAAAAACTTAATAATATTTCGGAACATGATATAAAATTAGTTCCTAGCCATATCATAATTATTATATTTTAACACTTTTTTATTAAGACCGCAACTTGTGTAATTTAGTAAATGATTTGAGTTCATTGCTCAGTTAGAATAAGACGTAAGACTCATATTTCTTTTAATTACCGTAAGAGGGGGTTACTTTGTGACAAATTTCAGCGTTTTTCCTACACCAGCTCAACTGTTTTATAAGTTTCCCAAAACTGAGTATTACAAAACACTCATGTTTCTTTCTCCTATATAATGAAATATTGCGCAAATCTAAATGTTTAATATCAACTGAGATATTTAGGTTAAAAATTGTCACAAAGTTACCCCCATCAGGCGGGGTAACTTTGTGCCAGATGCGTTTTTGCCTAGAAATGTAAGAGAAAAAAACATTTTCACAAAGTTACCCAATGATACATATATTAAATTTTTAATAAAACAATATTACAACATTTTGGCAGCTTAATCTAGGTCTTTGATAGCAAACAGAAATTTAGGTTAAAAATTGTCACAAAGTTACCCCATCGGGTGTGGTTATTCCTTCCCAGATATGTTTTTGCCTAAAAATAAAAGAGAAAATATATTCTCATACTGTTTTATGCCTTTCTTGACACTGAAAATACAATATATAGCTTGAATAGTTAAATGGAAAAGTTGTGAGGTTACTTTGTAACAGTATAGTTGTGTCACAAAGTAGCCCCTTAAAGTGTCGATATTTTGGTTTCGTTGTTATATCTCAAGTAAATATCAGATCACGAACATTATATTACTCCACAGCGTAGCTAACATAATAACAACAAAGAAAACTTACCTGTGTTAGCTGGTTCTCAGATGTGTAACGCTTCAGCAGACAAAGTTTTCGGATGTTGGCCCAAGTACACAGAAAGACCTTTCAACAATACGATTACTTGAGAGAACAATTGAGACGGGGGAGCTTCGGGCAGCGGCAGATAAGAGGCACTGTAAGTCCTACAAAACGATGATGCTGTTGTTTGCTTTCCTGGCATTGCTGACATGGCGGGAGATTTGAAATACGAAAACTAGACCGTATGTCACAAAGTTAACCTCAGTCACAAAGTTAAACCTCAGTCACAAAGTAACCCCCTCTTACGGTAATATGTCTTTCAATATTACTCATGTTCACACAGAAGCGAAATATATGCTTCTACTTTCAGTCGTACTTCTTTTCATTTCTTGAAAAAAAAATGAAATACTTCTGGAGATCATTAAAATCGCTGATATTGAAAACTTAATTTAACTGATTTCAACAAAAAGATGGACATTTTCACATTTGGTAACTAGGAAATTGGTCAGACCTGCTTTTTATTTTTGGTTTAACGGTTCTTCAGTACACAACAACATATCCAGATAAGTGGAGGCTTAAATACACTTTAGATTTGAGAGATGCTAAAATAAAACGGTTCAAATTGCGTTTCTCATTTGAAGAATTGCATTGGAAACCTGATTTATCATCAAATTATCCCACTTCTGCCGTTACATTTTCAGTAACGATATCGAACCTTGTTTTAAAAAAAAAATTCAATAATTTTATGGACGCCATCATCAACCAAATATGAAGAGTGATGAAGAAATAAAACTAGTGAGTGACTGGTAATAATGGGAAATTTCACTAGAGAGAGTAGCCAGTTTTGATTCGGCAATCAAGAATTTTTGTTTCCAAAATATTCCCGCAATCACTTCAGGAGAATAGAGAAATGCTCACTTCTTAAATACTGTGACCGAATTCCTTTTCTTTCTTTTTCAACTAATCTTATCGATGTGTTTGAAAAATATACCACTGATAACAATAACTCTACTGAAAAACAACAAAAAAAAATCGATTTCCTCATTTAAGCGATAAAGCAGTTACTCTGTTGCTTAAGGATTTTATTTCATACAAGAAGAGAATAACATTTTATTAAAATCACTCATATCCGTTGCCGGGCTCGAACCGTCTACTCTCAGAGTGCAAGAGCTAGGCGCTAACAAATTTACATCCGCGTCCGCATCTGCGATCGAACTCTTGAAAGCGACAGCACTTGACACATATTTGGCTGCACAGCATTAGCTTTCCTCATTTATAAATTTCCTGTTTATTCTTTCGGGGTCTTGCAGACTACAATAGCCAGTAATGGAAAAAATTGACATGAATAATAGTTTGCATTAGAAACAGATTGTTTAATTTCTGCGGACCGGTATTTATGTATTGGTTTTATGAAGTGTTCCGGTTTAGTATGTGACTGCAAAAGAATTTTATTGCTTACTACTTAGCAAATCCTTTGCGAACTCAGTGATGGTAGAGCTCATCATTAAGAAAAGGTTAGGATGTTGGTCCACAAAGGTAACTCCATGCCACGAATAACACACACTTTGAGAAATACATCAATAATATTGTTATCGTTCAACAAGCGCTTTGATTTGATTTATTTCCGTATTAATCCGAATCTTGAATTGCCATATTTACCGAACACCTAATTATAAACGTTTCATCCCATTTAATATCAATAACGTTTATGATAATAGGTATAAAAACAAAACTCTAAACAGCATTCGGTGCATATGCAAATGCATGTCCTACTTTTGACACCAGATTCAAACCTGTTACCTGGAGTGGTTGTCCAAAATGAGCTGGGCACAACAGTATAACCTACCCTTACATCCTTTTTCAAACGAGCCAGGAGAATGCTCTTTATGAAGCACTTTAGAACGTTTTGGAGTTAGGCAAAAATGTCATTTCAGATTTTTTATTAAAAAAAATCAAGTATGTTCCATATACTTCAAGCAGTTTTACTTATTAGTGGTGAGTAAAATAAGTATTGTGGTGCTAAAATTCATTTGGTTACTGTTTCTGTATTTTTGGCCGTCGCAGATTGCTTTGATGCCTTCTTAAGTTACCGATAACAGCTATTTAACAATAGATTTTTGGTGGGAAACCAAAAGAAGCGCACGTTACAACAAGTAGTCTGAAATTACGATAAAATGTCTTCCCAGCAATAATATATCAATTAGTTTAGATGACTTTGAATCATTTATTTTCTAAATCTGTAATACACTGCAAACATTGTATTTCTAATTATTCTATGCTGTTGAGTTTACTATTTAACAGTTGAAATATTTTCTGTCCTAGCACCCGCTTAGAATTAATTTTTTGTGTAACTATTATATCTTATGGATACTGTCGTATACTTTAGAAGAGTAAAAGATGTGCATTAATTGTTTGCGAAACATTTTTATTACCGTAATACAAACATCGTTTTAGTTTTAAAACGAACCACCTGAGAAAAGTTTTCTGTAAATTTGATCAGTCTAAATTTTGGACAGTCGCTTGACTATACCACCTACAGCATACAATACTCTCTTAGTACGTGTGTCTAGTGGGTTTAATAAGGTACAGGAGGAAATTCAGCGATGAGCGATTCACGTCGTTCGGATAACTTCTGGAGTTTTAGTATCGGCACAACAATCTGAGATGCCTATCACTTGCAATATGAATCAGCTAAGTATTTTTGCATATACATTTACTCTATGGCCATGTTTTTCATCATTTCTTACACATTTATTATGTATTTTTCACGTACACGATCGTATGGTGTGTACCTATGTGTACTACTGTACCTTCAGTTTAAGATCATCTGCGTACTGAAATGTCACACTCAAAAACGAAGAATAATTTTTACTAGTGATCACCCAGCGATCGAAATTCGACCATAATTCATTAAGTTGTTTAGTTTCTTTCATGAAAAAGTAATAATCATTATTTGAATTTGTTCTGTTGCGTTTCGTGCGAGCATAGATATATTATACACTGTATAAACTGACGTCGTTGGCTGCGAGCGTGTACCACTACGTTATTAGCTTGTGTTGCTTGGCTTAATTCTCTGCAATACCTATAAAATTAAAACGATACACTCCACGCGTCAGTGTATCCTAAATTTGAGCTTCTGAACTAACCATAGCAAATGATGATATGTATTTATCGATGGTTCATTTTAATTTAAAATATTCATTTTGACTTAAGACCGGAAAACTGCTTTAGCTTTATGAAACATGAAGTAAATGCAGTCCTTTCACCTGAAGTGACTTCTGAATCGAAATGTTTTGCATTGCGAAACCTGCATAGTAAATTCAAAACTGTAAAAATCTCTTGGAATGACATTCAGTGCGCATTTAAATGTATCTATCAAAATAATTTCGTCATTTTGTGTGTTCGTTATTTAAATTTGGTCTATTATCATTTTGAACTTCACCCAAATAAGTATTCCTGATTTCTTGTCTCTATCTCTCTCTAATGAAGTTACTGAAATTAAAAAAATCAAAAGACACTTAACCAAAGTTTAACCTTTTAAATAATCAAATGACTATATATTACTTGGCAGGACCGCTACATCCTTTTCGAAGTATTCCTTTTATAACTTCAAAGATTAATCTCTACTTAATGCGAGTGTTTCGTTTCATCAAAGACCACAGAGTGTCTCAATGCTGGGAATACACGTCAGAACGTTGGCTCCGATCCTATTTCACACACACACACACACACACACACACACACACACACACAGGGCCGGCGCTAGGAATTTCGGGCCCGGGGTAAAATGTGGGACCTTTTTTTTTTTTAGCTCTACAAACTAGCCGGGCGAGAATGGGCGGATTCTTGAGGCCTGGGGGCCCCTGCAGGCGGTGATCGGGGCCCCCCATCAGCCGGCGGGCCCAGGTACATACATTTGACCCGCTTACCCCCCCCCCCCTAACGCCGGCCCTGACTGTAGGTAAGTACAGGGCGTTTCATTTATGACGCGTCCGCGCGCACGGCAAAATTCGCCCAGGCCAGCGCCCCATCGCTTGCTGGTAAGTCACACGGCGCGTCGCCCGTGCTCAGGAACGCCTCATGCTTGCGCTGATTTCTTACCTTGAGTAACTACCGTTATGGCGAGAGGCGTCCCTCGACGGCGAAAATTTTATAGCGTATTGGCTGTAACGGTGAAGATCAATATATGATTCACATAATATACATACTAACTGCAAAGCGACATCACTGCTGGTGCAGTCTGCAATATTCTTGCTCGAACCCTTGGAGGTTCGATGACAAGTCGGAACACACTCCAAACTTGGATGTTTTGGCACGAAGTCTGCAGTTCCAACCTCGGTGGTTGGATTCCAAGTACAACCTTCAACTCTGAGGGCTGGACATGAAGTAACTCCTCCGCAGCTCTGCAGCATCCGTCTCTCCGCGGCGTCCGTGGTAGCCACGCCCCTTGGCAGGACGCATTTGTAACATGTGGGGAAATTCACAAGAATCAGAAATGCGCGGATAATTATCCGCTGTTGATTGCCTCCTGTTAGAGGTTTCGTCTGATGTAGCTAAATGATTGGCCAAATTGACTTCGGGAGACGCGCTCGATCTCGGACCCAGTCAGGGCCAGCGCTAGGATTTTGGGGCCCGGGGTAACCGGTTTGGGGCCCTTGGCGAATACAATCAATTAGGGCCCTCCGTCAGACAAAAATTGGCGATTTTTTTTTAGCTCTACAGCTTGTCGAGTGGGGGGCCCCTACAGCCGGTGATCGGGCCCCCCATCAGTAGGGCGGGCCCGGGTACATTTGACCCGCTTACCCCTCCCTAACGCCGGCCCTGCACACACACGTCTGCAAATTAAGTTTTTATTTTAATAATCCATTTGTAACATGTATTAACTATGCTTGTTATATCTTTTCTTTACTGCTGCCCAAGATCACAGACATTGGCAGATTCGTTTACCACTAAAAAAAAAAAAAAAAAAAAAAGAAAAAGAAATAAATGTAAACAACGATTCTTTTATTTAATTTAATTTGGTGTATCTGTAATAGATATTATATACAGATTTTAGCTTTCTGCACTTCTTCTCAATATAAACTTTAACTCTGCCAAATCTCAAACTTCTCCGTGCGTGATATATAGATTTTTGCTTTCTGCATTTCTTTAAGTTCCTCCGTTTGTGCAATATTCTGGCCGCTAGCTGCGCCATCTATCAGCCGTCAGCTCAATCAGCGCCAGAACTGAGCAAAAGGTAGAGTTCTCTGGCGGCATTTGAGTGAACTACATAGGGATTCGAATATTTTATTTTATTTGTTTAATGTATTTGTAACACATATGATATACAGGTTTTAGCTTCCTGCACTTCTTCTCTATATAAAATTTACCTATGTCAAATCGTACACTTCTCCGTGCGCGCAGTATTCTTAAATAGGGATCCGAAATTTTCTCTTAGCGTATTGATATATAGATTTATTGATATTGATTAATAATAAGTTGAAAATGAGACTGATTCATTAATACTTAGTATGTTGGTTTGACATTATTTATTAACATTTAGGAAGGCATGAATACTGGCATAAAATTAGAATATTAATTATCTAATGCTTTGATATGACATCTTGAAAATTCTCAATACGCCTGTAAATCCAATTGTTCAGCTAAGGCATAGTCTCAAGAAATTTTTCTCAGCTTTTTTATAGGGTGAAAAGGTTTATTTTGGAGGATGAAGACAAATGTGTGGTTACATCACCATCTCGCAGCATTGATTGTTGCGAAGTCACGGTCACAGCTTCGTATATGGCGAAGCAAGGGCGAACGACTGACTTGGCTCCACGCAAGAGGCTCGGTACTCGCTTCGGCATCGGAGGTGTTCTGTGACGGCCCTCCGCCCAGGTAGGAGCTACCAAACATGGAGGAAGGAAAAGAGTGGAGACAACGCAAGGGACCTACACCACACACTGAAGTGATGGCGGGTGCAGAGAAGTGGGGAGGGTAGGTCGCCATATTGAATTTCCCAAGAAGCACAGGAATTACGCACACAAATCTCAAGGTAATACTACGAGAACAGTGGCATCTCAATTTGATGATGGATTATTATGTAAATCAACGAGAAAAATAAAAAAAAATGAAGAATAATTTTTTGTATATATTCTGCTTACTTCTCGAAATATACTATCTCAAATGTGATATGTTTTAGCTTGAAATGCAGAATAAAAATTTTACCAAAGTCAAATTTGTTGATTGATTCTTATGTAATACGACGATATTTTTTTTTTCCGATATCTCACTTAGTTCTCGAGATATACTATTTCCAAATTAAGGTGGTTAGGTGGGGATGCGGCATGGTCTGCTAAAAAATTTCGCTAAAGCCACAATGAACTTCAAGCTGGACATGCAGAGCGGATGTTCTATTTTTTAGTACCGCTTGTAGTTAGGTTGAAACGCGGCCTGGAGAAAAAATAAAACATAACCAAACACATAAGGAACTATATCTATAACTAATTTTTGATAGTCGATATCTCGAGAACCAAAAGATATAACAAAAAAAAATATTTTTGAATGCTCGTCGAGTTACATTAGAATCAATCATCAAATTGCATCGACGATAGTACTGCCTGCCTCAGCACATAAAATTCATTGCGAACGTTTCGAGTAACAACGTTGCAAACATCAGGATTCCTAGTTCACGTAGCATAAATTATCACAATTAATTTCATCATATACCGTTCAATATGAACTGCAATTGAACTAACGCAAGCGCAAAAATAAATTCACTGTATCGCGATGTAAACTTGATCTGAAACCTATTTTGTATGCCTCATACTAATAGTAATAGTCAACTTCTGTAGGCTTGTTCGGAAGATACCGCACTAGCAGTAGGTAGGCCTACATAAATTCGTCAGCAGCATCAGTGAATTTATCTTGTTACTATACACCAAAAGTCGGAAGCTTAAATTAAACTTTCAACAATCGTTTAGAATAAGACTACCCTATTATTTGCAAAATGTAAGATATGCTGGTTATCTGCACTACGTCAACAAGTTTTTGAGAATAACGTCATCCTACTGAGAGCTATGAATTAACTTTTTTAACGGGTATTCTAAATCTATAATAATAGGCTCTATTCTTGCATATATCCTTTTATATACTTAAAGAACAGAAATGACAATGTGACTAACTTATGAAATGATATTCGAGGTTGTTTCCTGTCTGATCTGTTTGTGCAACCGTATGCAACACAAGCTGGCATTATCAAAACATTGAAAAATTAGTGAATGAAATATTGAGAGCAGCAAACACAATGCTAAAAGCCCGATGTTTTGGGAGGAGCAATATGGCCGCCGCGCATGCGCAGTCGGCTCCAGAGTTTACGGAGGCTTCACACTTTTGGCAGTACGTTGTCTCCACTCTTCTCCTACCTACGTGCTACCAACTTACCGCTCGGTACTCGCCTCAGCTGAGATGTCAGGTTGTTCAGGCGTTGGCCGTCAGAGTATCTACTTGAGATCGTCTGCGAGCGGTGTTAAGTTTCGGCACGGAATAATTTGAAGAATGACAACAGGATGCTACACCAGAATGAAGTCGAAAGCTGTGCTCTCCAAGTCCATATATCTTGGGAACTATTCTGCAGTTCCCAACTTCTCTTGTCGTGATTATTGGACACGCCTATAATAGTTCGAACCAATTCCAGCATTTCGGAAGTCCCGCGCTTTTGCTAACAGCGAAGTGATTTCTGACCTGTGGCGGACACTGGAAAGGATCACGCACAATTTCTCGTTGGTTTAGAAGCGCCATGGCTAAACTTGTTTGCTGTTCTCTCGATCTCTGTGTTACAATACGGCGAATACCAACGCACAACATCCAAGCAAGCTTTTGAAGCTCCCTTTTCTGGTGGTAGGAAGAATGTCCCATTGACCTGGTACCCCGCTATACAATACGAAATTTGTTCTTCTGTCCCAATTTATTTCGGCCTGCGTTAGATATTGCACCAACGTTCATATGATTTAATTGTACGCACTTGTTTAATTAATAAAGGGTCAACACTTAAGATACTTCAGTAATGTCCAGATTGAATGGAAACGTTTATTATTTCAGTGAGAGTCAAAACTACTTAAAACTAGATGTCGTACATAAAAAGATAATACATGAAATGAGCTAATTTTCTTGGAGCTGAAATCATGCTTCGTAGATAGACTGTTAGTGTCCGATTTCCATGATAATTAATTTGAATAAATTATTGAACAGTTGGAACTACTTCGTCTTGGTCTTTTGAATCATCACAAATGCTTCTAGACGGTGCTGTACTGAGAGATAAAGATCAGATAAGAATATACAGTCTGCAATGCCAGGCAACCAAAGGAACTGCTCTGTCCTGCTGGTTGGTTACTTAAAGGCTACTGAATAAGCCAAATGGTCGAAACAAATATATACCAATACACAGAAAACCTGCAAAACTATGGTCCTGAAACTTCAAAGAATCTTCAATCAACGTGGGAATTGAAAAATTATTGTGAGAAGCATTTCATATATCAGTTGTAACAAAATCTGCTTAATGAGCTTAACTCCAGATCTTCTATAAACTTGTTGATATTTAACACTTTACATTATATCATACAGAAAGATGATACAAATTAGGAGTCTACATGAACATCATGGCGATGAGCGTAGCAGAATGTCTTACAAAGATGGTTGCTTTGATGCAGTATGTATCAATTTTCTCAGTTCCTGTTAACTTGGATAAGTTAAATTTTTCTTAATTTTCATAACAATCTCCTTGTATCATTTACTCTTTGTAATTACAAAACATGGTGGATGGCCTTGCATTCGGGAGAACGCGGGTTCGAATCCCCGTCTAGCCATCCAGATTTGGGTTTTCCATCGTGTCCCCGAATCCCTCCAGGCGAATGCCAGGATGGTTCCTTTAAAAACGCCATGGCCGAATTCCTTCCTACTACTTTCCCCCTGTCCCTTACGGCCTTTAATTACCTCGTCTCCGACGAAACAAAAGCCATAAGCCAAATGCCGTTTTTGAAAAGGGATTTTTTTCTTATCAGTCTTATCAAGTTTTTCGATGCAATCTTCCATCTCTTCTGATTCTGAGACAATATCTTAGTCGTAACAATCCATTACAAACTACTTCCTCTATTATTTGATTCATATCTTCTAATCTCTTCCTCTAAAGTTTGCACTAATATATTATTCGATATTTTAAAATGTTACCCTTCTTTCGTCTTTTCTTTCTGGAGAAATCTTCCACAAACTTCTTTCCTCACCCCATTTCCTAAACTCATTCATTTCGTACTTCGTACTTCATATTTCCACTTTGTTTTTCAACATTCTTCTGCGGCACGTACAGATTTCGAAAATTCTTTCTGAACTAAAAGATTTCTAATCTTCCAGGAATATTTTTTTATCGGCGCCATTCTTCTTCTGATATCGTTCCCTCTTCGGCCATTAGTTGTAATTTTATTTCTTAAACAGCGAATTTTTCTTACCTCTTCTCCTACATCTGAACCTATTTTTATATTAGATCTACTATTACACCTACCATTTCTGTTACATTACATGAATTTCTACTTGGTTTTATATACGAGAATGTTGTAGGCCATTTCTGATGCAGTTTCTTGTTAAATAATATTATTAAATAAGTAAATCAATCCAAATGTTGTGTGTATTTTATTTTGTTGAAATATGTATTAGTGGTAGAGGAGGGAGATTTAAGTGGTATTAACATATTATTTTGACGGTATTTGTGTATTTAGTGCTGTTTTGTGTGAGTTTTTGTGTTATTTATTTGAATAGTGTTGGGTTGGCTGATTTTACAACAGTTGCATTGGCGTACTTGTTTAATAATATTAGAGGAGAATCGGGTAATATGGAATAGTCTGGTAATATGGAATACCGAGGTTTCTCCTTTGCCGAATGCTGCTGTATAGTGGAAGTACCATCAACTGCTGCTCAAAACTACTCTGATGCTCTGTTATGAAGGTCGGTCATTTGGGAGCTGAACTGTGTTTGCTATCCAACAAAGTTTGTTTTTTCACTTTCTAGAATTTTTGCAGATTAGTTTTCTAAAATATATATAAAATATTATATTTATTTTGTTGATCGCTAGTCTTAGTGTAATGTGTACTAAAAGAGTGATGGTTTGTTGTTCAGGTCTTTTTTCTGGCTTCCATCTTTTTTAATAATATCATCAAGCCTATTTTGTCCAAGATAGCGATTCGGGTAATATGAGATACTTAGTATTCCATAAAACTAGACTAAAAACCGTGGTATTTCATACAACCTGAAAAATAATTACTGAGTTGAAATACATTTTTAATCAAATATAATGTCAGTAATACGATTTTTGTTAATATTGATTGAAAATAATGAAATAACAATTGAGGAAGTAAATATTTCTTAATTAATTCATTAATTATGTTTTGTTTTAAGAACAGCCGAAAAAGAAAGAAGCGATAGCTATTGAATCCGACAAAGATGATGATGTTGACTAAAAAGCATCATTAAATCCGTTTATCTCAATTCCAGATAGTTTACGTTATTTGAAACCTTCTATTCCATATTACCCGCCTATTCCATATTAACCTCCAAACGACAATTTTTTTAAAACCAAATGTTACGAATAAAAAAAATCTGTTTTGACAGATTTTTAGTAGATATATGTTATCACAAGAAGTTGAAGTTTGTATTGGTTTTAGTTTCAGGTGTTAAATTATTTTCAGTACTATTTTGAACAACAAAACATAAATGGTATTCCATATTACCCGATTCTCCTCTATCTACTTGCTTTCATTTCCGTTTTGCTTATATTTTTATCCCAGTATTTGTTCATGCTGTTCAGTATCGTCAATCTTGTCTGCTATTAACGCTTACCGGAGGACGTTGTTTCGAATCCCCATCCGGTAATCCTGATTTGGGTTTCCCATGGTTTCCCAAAATCACTCCAGGCAAATGCCGGAATTGTTCAAATTCCTACCCGCTCATTGCTACCAGTCCTTATCCTTCTCTAATGAATGCGAATAGATTACAACTTTAAAGTAAGTCAGTAATTAAAAAGACTTGGAAAAATTTACAGTTTTAGAAAGTTAACGGAGATCACAATTGGTTACGTAGCTCAGACTGTATAGGAACTTGATGACTTGATCTGTAGTCCCGATGAAGACGAGAATTTTTCCTGGGATCTAATCATTTACCGATATTTCTCAACTTATGAGTATACCATCCTAAAGGCCTCAGATACTCCTCGAAGATAATCGTTATTGTTAATGGAGATGGAAATAAGCTTCTAACCAAAAGTGTAACGAGAAGATGTAATATATTTTCAAACCGTGGACAGAATATCAGTGCTTATTAGAATGTAGATGGCAGATGACCCTAATCGTTAGTTAAACATTAAATTAAATTTCTATTTTAGTGTCTTGTAATCAGTTATTAGATGAATGGCGTGCTTTGCTATGTTCTTTTTGGTATTATAGTGTACAGGTTGCTGGTTAGGGAAATGGTTTCTTAATTACTAAAGTGAACAAACATATATCAAAATTATTATTATTTAGTAGTTTTGGTTGATTGCTGGATTAATATGTGTAAATGAGTTTTGATAATAAATGAAAGGCTTTCTTTAACAGAATATGAAATTCAAGGACATGATACGTTCGTTTATTAAACAATTTAATTGCCGTTTATAAAAGTTGAATTGCTTTGGCATGAGTATCAATTAAAAATTAATTATCAATACCGCGTTATCCCATGAAATGAGCAATACGTATTACAATTAGAATTGTAAGGGTAAATTTGCATTTCGGACAGTTTACAGGCATTTACGAAATTTAAATGTTTTATAAGACACACCATGGGCTGAAATTGCAACAATTACATAAAAAGAGATACTCATTTGTTATTGGTAGAACAAGCTTTCTAATCATGCAAACCTCTTTACCAGGCTCGTTAACTGTGCGTTTGAGAGAAAAGAATATATTAAACAGTTAAAGTTAATGTTCGATGACTTTGCCGCACTTCCATAAGCTAGTAGCATAGTCGTTCAACTTCACCATTAACGTCTGACATCGGAGCCTTAGCACCAGCTCTCACGAAGATGTATAATTCTTTAACGGAAGACTGGGTTACACATGTGACTCTAAGCATTTGTATACTGAAGAGCCAAAGAAACTGGAACACCTCTCTAATTTCGTGTAGGTCCCCCGCAAGCACGCAGTAGTGCCGCTACACGACCTGGCAGGGACTCGACTAATGTCTGATGAAGTGCTGGAGGGATTTGACACCATGCATCCTGCAGAGCTGTCCATAAATCCATAAGAGTACGAGGGGTGGAGATCTCTTCTGAACGACACGTTGCAAGGAATCCCAGATATGCTCAATAATTTTCATATGTCTGGGGAGTTTGGTGGCCAGCGGAGGTGTTTAAAACTCATAAGAGTGTTCCTGGAGCCACTCCGTAGCAATTCTGGACGTTTGGGGTGTCGCATTGTCCTGCTGTAATTGCCCTAGTCCGTCGGAATGCACAATGGACATGAATAGATGCAGGTGATTAGCCAGGATCCGTACATATGTATCACCTGACAGAGTCGTATCTAGACATATCAGGGGTCCCATGTCACTCCAACCGCCCACGCCCCACACCATTACAGAGGCTCCACCAGCTTAAACAGTCCCCTACTGACATGCAGGCTCCATGATTTAATGAGGTTGTCTCCATACCCGTACACGTCCATCCACTCGATAAAATTCGAAACGAGACTTGTCAGACCAGGCAACATGTTTCCAATCATCAACAGTCCAATGTTCGGTGTTAACGGGCCCAGGCGAGGCGTAAAGCTTTGTGTCGTGCACTCAGCAAGGGTACACGAGTGGGCCTTCGGCTCCGAAAGCCCATATCTATGATGTTTCGTTGAATGGTTGGCACGCTGACACTTGTTGATGGCCCAGCATTGAAATCCGCAGCAATTTGCGGAAGGGTTCCACTTCTGTCACGTTGAACGAGTCTTTTCAGTCGTCGTTGGTCCCTTTCTTGCAGGATCTTTTCCCGGCAGCAGCGATGTTGGAGATTTGGTGTTTTACCGGATTCCCGATATTCACGGCGCACTCGTGAAATGGTCGTAGGGGAAAATCCCCACCTCATCGCTACCTCGGAGATGCTGTGTCCCATCTCTCGTGCGCCGACTATAACACCACGTTCAAACTCACTTAAATCGTGATAACCTGCCACTGTAGCAGCAGTAACCGTGACACTGTTTGTCTAATATAGGCGTTGCCGACCGCAACGACGTACTCTGAGTGTATAAATAGCTCTGTGTTAGATACGCACTTCCTGGTCGTTGGAAAAATGTTTCCCGCCATAAACTTTAATTTGGTGAAAAGATGATAATCCGAGGGCGCGAGGTTGGGTGGGTGGGTCACACACAACATGCCATAAAGGATACAAGGACGTCCTGGGTGACACGAGCCGTGTGGGGTCTGGGAGGCACACACCACGAGTCAGCATTCCTCTCCTTTTGTGTTTCATCTTCTTTTTTAATTTTTTTAAGGTCTCACAATAAGCGACAGCATTAATGGTAGTCCCTTTGTTCATAAAATCCACTAACAAAACACCTTTTCTGTCCCAAAAAACAGATGCCATAATCTTCCGCTCTGATAACTGCACTTTGAACTTTTTGGCCGTTGGGTAATGAGTGTGACGCCATTGTTGGGACATACCCAAGTTTCATCACCAGCTACAATTGAGTCAAGAAATGCCTGCCGTCCATTTCATAGCGTTCAGTAAATTCACGTGCGGCGATGCTCCGGAGTCAACATTTTTGGCACCCATCTTGCACTCAATTTCATGTAATCACGCTTTTATTAGACAATTTCACACATGAGACTACGATATATGTGTTGGAACGTGCTGACGTGACATTACCTCAGGCCCGCAGGTTTCTACAATCTGACCATGGATTTCAGCCGCGAATTCTTGCCGCAAAGTGAGGAATTTGATGACAGAGCGAATCTCACATCGGTGGTAGGTGGAGCGAACGGCCCTTGCGGAGGTTGACGGAAGCTCCTTCTCTGACAACATATCTCGACGAACTGAATTGGAGTGGGACTCGGTTTGACTGTTGCAGACCCCCCTCCATGCAGGTGTGCCAAACTTTGAATAAAAAATTTCCCTGCGCCCTTCATATCACTGAATGTTGCTCGAATTCTTAAAATTAATGTAGTTGTGTCGTAACACTACAATGTGAAGAAACTTTTGCTTGTGAGCTGTGTATATTGAAACTGTAATATATTAATGTTAATTTCAGGTGGATCTCCAGGTCAGAGCGCCAGTCCCAGGATTGTAGGCGGCACCGGAGCAACGCAGGGCGACTTCCCGTACCAGGTACTGCTTCTAAAATGTCTAACAACTTCAAATTTCTGACTCATAGAATCACTGACTACGATCGATGCAGATGCGATAAAAGTTAAGGTTACATTAAATGTCGTGATCAAAAGTACCACAGTGTCAGTATAGATTCAATAACATTTTTCCAAAATAGTTTAAATGCGATTGAGTTTCATTAACCACAACGAGTGCTATCCAGTCTTTCGAATGAAAGTAGCAACTGCTGAACTTGTATGGTTTGTTCCTTTGGCTACGTTATGGACTGACATGGATAACTAGTCACCAAATAGGAATTAAATTGACCATCCGTTGTTAATATAACAAAAGTCAATTGTGATTGAAATATTTGGAAGTAACAGTACAAAGGAACATGAAATGGGACTTACATATTAATACGTTGGTAGGTAGAGCTAATTCTAGGCTGCGGTTCCTAGGTCGAATTTTGAAAAATTGTAATTAACATACAAAGGAGATAGCATACAAATCTCTTGTGCGTCCACATTTGGACTATTGTTGTGCCATTTGGGATCCGTTTCGAAAGGGGCTGATTAAGGGTACAGAGAAAGTACGGAGAAAGTACGGAGAAGAGCCGCTCGATTCGTGACCGCTTGCTACAGTCCTTATGAAAGAGTTACAGAACTGATTAGTAAACTAGGCTTGGAGTCTCTGGTAGATAGACGACGCACGTTTCGTATAAACTTATTAGTAAACATGAGTACTCCCACTTTCACTTACGAGTGTAGTGAAATACTTCGTCCACCAACCTATTTGGGTCGGAATGACAGGAAAGATCAAATTAGAGAAATAAGGTGTGGCACTGATTCTTATATGAATTCTTTTTTTCCTCGTACCATTAGGGATTGGAATGCACAACAAAGAGATTAGCTTTGGTGCTGAGCACCCTCTGCCACCCACAGTTTTGTGATTTGCAGAGTATATATGTAGATGTAGATGTAGATTCCGATGCTACCCGCCTTGAGACAGATTAGTCTAATATCAGCTGCTGGCAGACCACACAAAAACATGGGTTACAAATAAATCATCACCATTTTATACAATCTTAATCCGCTTTGTTTTTTAATATTACTTCTTTTATAAGACCCAAACTCACAGTTAAATTTTTTCGATTTGCGCCCCGTCTCAAGTCTCTTCTTTCGTCTCTTGCAATTCTTTGTACTATTGTATCATGTCATACGCATTATCTTGCCAATGCAACTAAATCTGGTTATTATGTTTATCTATACTGATATTTTAAATGCGAAAGTAACTCTATCTGTTTGTCTGTCTTAAACAGCTAAGTCGAGCTTGTTGAAATTTGACAAGGAGATACTATTTGCCGTTAGGAAGGTCACAGGTTGCTTTCTGTATAAATAATATATTTTGTAATGGAAATTTGAAAACTAACAGAACTGTGATAGACAGACGATAAGCATGTGTTGTCTCTGCAATGCTCTGCCAGAGAGTGCCCTGTTGGTTCGGAGGTTTAAGGCGCTTGCTCTCAAAAAGTTCTTAGTGGGGCCGCAGATTCAAATCCTGTTTGGATATGGAATTTTTGAGAATTGGTTTTGATCATAAGAGCCACGCCTGGACGTTCCGTTGTACGGATTCCACGTTAAACTGTAGGAACAGCCGCGACAGAAAGGGAATGTGTGGCAAATCGAAACTCTGTCACGAAGACGGCCGAACAATTCTTCGGGACTCAACAATTCCATTCGCGTTTAATCTCGGTCGTTCGATCATGTGTTATTTCTCTCTCTCTCTCTCTTTCTCTCTGTCTGTTACGTTTTGACGACTAAACGGCTATACCGATATTGATGAAATTTGACAAGGAAATACTTTGTTTCATCAGGAAGGATTAAGGATACTTTTTTCGGTACAAGTAACTTTTTGTCATTAAATTTTGCAAACTAACTGAATGGTGCCAAACAGACGGATAGCGTGAGTAAGTCTGTTACATCGGTCACTCAGGCAGTCTGTTAGTACGAACTTTTCATAAATTTCGTTTACAGACAACATATATTATAAGGTAAAAATGTTGATTTTCGTTACACCAGAATATTATTTTGTGTCTACCTAGTAGTTTTGTCATCAGCATATTTTGTCTTCTATTTTGAGATACCTCGCAGAGCATGAGCAGCTTAAGTTACTAGAAACTAAGAATCTGGAGCTCATTCAGAAGACAGAAGACAAGACCAAGATGAATGACAAGATTCCCACAGTTAAACATCCTCCCTGTTAGTTTTTGCAATTTTTTAAACATGTTGCAAATTGATTCTCTTCAAGAGACAAGTTCGATGGTAGAATGGTATCGTGATAGCTTCTTCATCATATTATGCTGACTCTGTGTTTATGGGGATAACTTTTACGTAACTTACATCTTTCTAAATCCAGTTCTTGCAATAAAATTCCAAGCATACGAAGTCAAAGGTAACAGCTAGAAAGAATTATAAAAGGTGTTAACACAAAGAGCTAAGGAAATTGATTCTACGATCTATATATTTATTTAAATGAATCTACTTCCTGAAATCACGTCAGAATTATGTAACACTAATTAGGGAAATACATAAATACGAAAGAAGTAATAGGGACGACTTTCATAGAGAGCGGCATAAGAAACCTCTGAACCAACAAAGTGTACTCTATCAATCAAAAATTCTTTACACTTCTGTACCTGAAAACATAAAAAGCAATAGAAAATTTACATGATTTGAAATATAAACTGAAAAATATGTTCAATGTAAGCGTCACGGGTGTTCAGCTGGATAGCCTCATAAAAACACAACCACTTTTGTGGGGGGATATACGATATATAACAAGGGGGCTTATTACGGTCGTGCAGTACACTAGTAAGCAACATGGATTGATTTGTAGGTGTTCTTAGGAGCATCTTAGGATTTTAGATTATCTTCCAGGTTATAACAGATTATCTACTTGTGGGCACCAAGATGCTATTTGTCAGGATAAGGATATTGGACACCAGGGTGATCTTTGATATATCAGGGATCCCGAACTGCTCTAACAGTGATATACATATACTAGAACTTACCTTGCCGATATATCACAAACTCCACATAATTATCTGAAATAACTTGGGTTCTAACCTAACGACTGTAAATGACTGAGGCGACACAACTGATAATTTAAACATACTTTAATTATAAAACCTAAACCATATATACATTTATCCGCAAATGTGTCTAACGTTGTGCTCATAGGAATTCACGCAAGCATGGCTATAATGTGACCAACTTACTAAATGAATTACTAGCTGCTTCGTACGAATATAACTGAAATGTGGCTTTACTGAATTAATGCACGAACGACTGAATAATTAACGATTCTGAAATAACACTTCATTACCAAATAAGATTATCACGAGGCATTACAACATTATTACCAACAATGGCAAAACAACTCGTTTAAGTTACGCATTCACAGACAAGACATACCTCTTCCCTTTCACATGGCTGCTGGCAGAATAGTCAATCGCCGAACACAACGTTTCGACAGCTGGACCTGTTGCCTTCATCAGGTTACTAAGCCAGTCTAGGAAGTGACTTATAGCTGATGAAGACAGCAGAGCCAGCGGTCCTAAGGTTGTGTTTTTATGACGCTGTCCGACTGAACACCAGTGAATCAGTACGCCGGGAAAGTCTCCAGTCACACATGAAAAATATTTTCTTACGAAATAGCTTCTATAGCATCAATGAATACTTCAAATAGTACAAACAAGGTGAATTAACCTCTAAAATATAAATGTATTCACTTTACTTCAGTTTAATAGGTGTTATTATATGCTTCTGGTATTGCCCATATGATTATTATAATGATATATGATCTTGAATTGTGTTTAAAAACATATATTGTAACTCCACTCCTATTGTAATTATTAGTAACTTGTAAGGTTGTATAATTTACTAACAAGTGACTACTACAGAAATGTATGAATTTAAGCCAAAATGGGAATAGCTGAAGTGAAAATACAAACCTGCAGATGTTCCGAAATTGACGTGGTTAAGTTGAAGTGATGCTCGCACAGCACTCCCATGCATACAATACACCTTGCGATAAAACGACACAAAGATTGGGAGGTCTCCTGCTGAAATACCTTGAAATTCCAGCTGTTTCTCAACGCAGAATAACGTTATCGTGATTAATTTTCACACTACTGGGATCGTAGTTCATTCTAAAAATCAATATGAGCAAATTGATAATGTTGTTGTACTATAATGAAGATAGTTTTGTGCAACGCCCAGTCATAGTCAGCATGGAGCATACTGGAACGCACGCCACGACTGACAGCTAGGATGCAGGTTGAAGGGGCAGCTCAGAGTAAGAAGCTGCTGCTCTTGCCGAAAAAGGGTATGGAACACCCAGATAATCGTTTTCTCGGCAATTTATAAATCTGCAGTATCGAAAGTTGTGTAATTCCATTTTGGAAGTGGCTAGAAACCCAACGATGCTCCCAACGTGAATTTGTTCCCTCCGAGTAGAGTAGACCCAAAGCACCATATAGCCAATAACGAATACATCATCCAAATCGGATGTCATAAACTACCTAAAAATCGTGTTCTTCAACAACTTGATAATTGTATTGTTATTTCTTCTCAGCTTTATTCCTTCACATATGGTATACGATATATTAGTCACTCCAATAGAACTATCCCCTTCTGGTGTGAAGTTATTAAGTAAACCACACTTTCAGCGGTTAGATTTACTTTGAACTTATGCTTGCAAAACATAGTTGCCTTATTTGCTCGAAAATTGAATTTAGCGAACGTTTTTGTCACCAGCAGTGTTGCTTAAATGGACAATGGAACATGAAGGCACGAGTCCTGGATTATTTCCTGGAAGGGTTGTAAGAGGCACCTGAGAAGACACTGTAAATCCTCAAACACGAATCAGCAGCCTCCACGGCGTGGAATTGGGTTCTTCCGAATAGGGTAGAAAGAAACTAGTTTCCCAATCCAATCAGCAAGATCGAAAGAGAAACCTCTACCCACTATCGCTGTAGCATCTGATAACTCTGCACGCAACTTCCAGTCACACTCTGAACTAAATCAGTTCAGAAACCAGAACAAATCATGAAGTTGATGTAAGATGTGCCGAAGAAAGTAAAAGAGAATCCAGTTGGACTGCATTTTGTTTAACCATTGCTCATTGCATGTATTGCATTGTTATACTGTTGCAGGCAGCTTTGTGGCGATCGGGCTCTTCGGCGCCGTTCTGCGGTGCCACAGTGGTGGGGGGGCGCCACTTGGTGACTGCAGCGCACTGTGTCTTCGAGGAAGACAAAGTGTTAGTAACAGCTTGCCCGTGTCTTCTCAGTCTCAATAGTTGCACCGTAACAAAATATTCAGAGTGAAATCAGAAATCTAACTTGCACACTGTAGATAATGATTCTAATATATAGCTATTTTGTTTATACTGGCATTTTTATTTACTCTGAAACTGAGGTCCTACAGTATAATAATAATAAGTGATAAAATTGCGATGGAGCGCCCGCTCCAGTGGCAATATCCCTACACATGCCTTTCTTCTTTCCTCTTCCAACCTACTTTTGCCCTCTAGTAATTTTTACTTTAATTTCCTTCAGTGTTTCAGGTAAATTATTCATCACCTTTCCTGGCAATTTATTCCAGTCCCTTACACCCTTTCCTACGAAAGAAAATTTTCCCACACCCTTAAGCCTGAAATCAAGTGTCAGCTTGTGATCAAGGTCAACCTTACCCTTCGAAGCACCTCTCTTATTTTTCCCACCAATATCTTTCCATGCTTCATCACCAGTATAGGCTTTGTACACTCCCATGACTCTCTTCACCATCCTTCAATCCTCCAATGATTCCCACTCCAGCTCCTTTATCATATTAGTTACCGATTGTGTTTTGCGGTAATTTCCAGAGACAAATATGGCAGCCCTCCTCTGCACCCCCGTCCAACTCCTGTATTTGATACCCAAAATGTGGGTCTCAGACTACATCACCATATTCCAGC
Source organism: Vandiemenella viatica (assembly GCA_031002005.1). Classification (NCBI taxonomy): domain Eukaryota; kingdom Metazoa; phylum Arthropoda; class Insecta; order Orthoptera; family Morabidae; genus Vandiemenella; species Vandiemenella viatica. Next base: position 376,639,442 of record CM061921.1, read on the forward strand.
AGTGGTCTGGCCAAAGTTTTGTACCCCAATTCCCTTACTTCTCCAGTGCATTCCCTCGTCACTCTTTCCAACAGGTGAAGGTTTTTGAACCCTTTCCCTAGTACCTGTCCAGCGTGTCCTGCCCAGTTAAGTCTTCTATCAAATGTCATGTCAAGATACTTAAAATTCGAATCTTCACTGAGTAGCTCCTTCCACACTTTAAAATCATAATCAACCTTTAGCTTTTTATCTGTATACCTAATAAGCTGACTCTTCTTTGTATTTATCTTCATACCATGTTGATTCACCCAGCTAGTTATCCTACCTAGATCACCCTGCAGCTGTTTGCAGTCTTCTATTGCTTTGATCCTTTTATTTAACATTATGTCATCTGCAAACAATCTAACTTCTGACAATTTATATTTCCCAGTTTTCTGATAGTTTTCGGCTATAAGATGATGTTTACATACTTCTGTGAGACAAACGTCATTTCTGATTTTGTCGGCCAAGACCTTATAGCCAAACCGCTGGCAATGAATTTGATCCGTGCTTTTTTCGTCTATGTTTCACGGTGCGTCACCCCAATAAATCTAACGTTTATTTTCCGAGCTATATTACAGCCAAGAAAACGTTCTGCTGTTCTATAAACCCATGGAATTTTCTAAAATCGGATCGTAAATCATTACTTCTATTTACTTCCAGTGTAAATGAATGCCATTTCATATCGTTCTAGAAAGTGACGTCTCGCCTCGCATTCGGGAGGACGGCGGTTCGAATCCCCGTCCGGGCATCCAGATTTGGGTTTTCCATGGTTTCCCCAAATCACTCCAGGCAAATGCCGGGATGCTTCCTTCAAAAGGCCATGACCGAGTTCCTTCCCATTCCTTGTCCCCATCCTTGCCCCCCCATCCTTTCCCGTCTCTAAAGACCTCGATGTTAAAAAGAGACGTAAAGCAGTTAAAAAAAAAAAAAAAAGAAAGTGACGCCCGGAAATATCTCTGCAACTTGCTATCACTGATTTCATTAGACAACAACAACGCTCGGCATTCTAGTGGACGCGGGTCCCAATACCCGTCGGGTCATTCACATTTCTGTTGCCAAGGTTTCCCAAAATCATACAACTTCCTATAAAATCCATAGCCGAATTTCTTCCCATTTCTTGTCCCAAATCCTCTCCTGATTCTAAAGATCCCGACCTCGACAAGCCGTATGAGTCACAATTAGAAGTTTCAAATTTGATCTAACTGTAGGGGATAACGGGGGAATGGGATCCTACAGGTAATAGAAGTCTATCCTGAATAATTTGAATATCACGTGCTAGAAACCTGCTAGTTTCGTTGAAGGCTCCCTAGAGGATATCGTTCTTCCTTATTACAAGCGGTGGCTACCGTAAGTCACCCTGAGTTTGCCAAACATACGACACAGTATGTTTTCAGTTGCCCGACTGTAATTTTTCTGCTATTATCTTAAGCAGATGAGTTTGCTATATTGCTTGTAAAGTTATCTTCATATAGTATAATAACTTCATAATTAATGTAGTTTCACTGGCACTATGTAAAACGGGAGGGAAAAATTATACATTTCTTTACTTTTTATCAAAAGCTTTAACATGTGGGGTAATGAGAGCTATGAACAAGGGAAAATTGGAGCTTAGCTCTGATTACCCCATACGCCAAAATTAGGCCACCAACCCCCTAAAAAATCTGTAAAAAACAGAATTCGGAAGTTTTAATTACTTTACCCTTAAGAAAACTCTATGAAGAAAAGGGAAAACGACAGAAAGAAAAGACAGAAAGCAATAACAGTGCGCCGAAGAAGAGATCTGCATTTTCTGATGCAAAAAGCAAAGCAACGCTGAATACAAGAAGGGGCAGAGCACCTGATTGACGATATAGGGCTACAAGCCGTTTGTCACAATCTTCGTCGATTTTAACTAGCGATGAATGTGTTGGTTTCTGTATAAAAATAGTTTGTTTTGCTTCTCTGATATAGAATCAAATGACACTCTCATATCTTGTGAACTGTATAAAAATGTAGTACATCTTGACTGTGCAAGTTGTGATGATGAACCGTTCTTGATTTGTAAATTTTGTGCTAGGAAACTATAATGTATTTCTAATGTAAAAAAAGTAAATGATTAATTTGTGGATCAACAAGAGTGGAACGAATTGTATTAATTTTCAATTTTTCCATGAAAACTATAGCTCTGTCAGCATTATAGACTATTTGGCTATGGTTCTCATTACCCTGTGAGAGGCTCCCATTAACCAGTGGACAGGGCAATGAGAGTCATTCCAGTCAATTTGATTTTTCTTTTTTTCTCTCTTTCTTCAGTGAAGTTTCCGTTTTCGTTTTGTTTTACATAGTCCATGGATTAGACATAACAGAAACTAAATTTAAAAAAGATAAAAAAAATCGTTTCCAAAGCACTCTTATTTCATTTTTACCTTAGTAGGCTCCCATTCCCCCTATATAAATTTACGGAACTCTTTAATAATCTAATCTACTATTACAATTTCATTCAATAAGAGTAAATGAATAAAGTTTGATGCTTTGTACTTTTCTGAAACAGCAAATTTGCTACCACAATAGAAAGTTTTATTAATCTCTATAAACACGTTTGCCTACAATTTACACATTTATTCCGCATATTATAACCAAACAGCTAAACTGAAACAATATTACAACTGTAGCAAAATACTTCACATTACCACATTCACTGGTGTTTTCATTCAATGAGGTGTTCTTCCCAGTACTGTTCAATCCTCTCCTATATCATTGTCACCGGCCTTTATACATTAAATCTATATTTATTTCTCAAGGAACGAATTTTACGTTCACTAACTTTAATCTGTAAACAAGGTCACTGGTAGTGAAAAATTTCTAGCTACAGTGCGAACACTCAGTTTGAACAATCGATCCTGTGTGTCTGTTGTTAAGTGCCACTCGGAGATCAAAATGTATACGCTTCGAATCTAGATTTCGATTGTGATTCCATAGACCGTTAATCCTTTCCTCATCTACAACAAAGTTACTTTATACAATGGCGGATGCTAGAAAGTAAGCGTGGTTCAGATTCCATCTGTGGGTTTTCTTTACCCGGTGTATTTAAAAGGGTTTGATTAGGCGGCTATGACAGAGACGGATTGTACAGTCGGAAGAAAATTCAGTCATTAATACCACGTGGAATTATTACTATCGTCATTTTAATTTGCTTCTAACATAAAGGGTTCGTGTGTTAAAACATGCAGCATGAAATAATTTGAGACAAAAGCTAATTTTGCTCTTTTCTTATTCAGTTTATATGAAGGTAGGTATATATACAGTGGGTTACTTAGATTCTCACGCAGAACATTTCTCAGGTAATGAATTTCCATAGACAGAGTTGGCAGTTACATTCTTTACTGTGTGTAGTATTGTATATAAATCTTATATTGCAAAATAAGAAAATTATAATGTAGTCTTCACGGGTTTTCCGCCGTATGTTGTTAAAATGTGACAACGATCTTTCGGCGGCTGACTCCCTGCGCAATATCCAAACTGAAGATGGCGGCAGAGTCAGCCGCCGAAAGCTCGTTGTCGCATTTCAACAACATACGGCGGAAAACCCGTGAAGACTACATTTCATCGATACGCCGTGAAAGCCTTCGATCTCACATAAGAAAATTATGAGAAGACAAATATATAGAAGTGGTGCATTATATATGCCCTCCTCAAAACCATTACGCTTCAAGTGTAATATGAAGGTATAAAGGGAGGGTGATACCAAGAACCAGTAATTAATGCATACTCTTATCGAATGCATATCCTAATCTAATTGACGAACCACCATCAGCAATGTCATATGATGTCCTCATTGCATATCTACTACAGAAAGTTGTGCTATTGGACATAAGTCTTTGGTACAAAAACTAGTAGTTAGAGAATACGGGTGGAGGCACACAATTCCTATTTGCCGTCTGTTGGCCAAACAAAGATTCTTGGTTCACACTAAACAACAACTTAAATAATACCTCTTTCTAATGCCATGAAACGAAACCTACTGTTATAATTTATTGAAGACTGCTCACCATACGGTAGGGGAAAATACACATTCTCTCCTACTGCGAAATCTGTTCTGGAATTAAGGCGTGAGAACTAAAAAAAAAAAAATATTACCATCAATGACTCAGTAGAACGAATGACTGAATCTTCACACCATTTAAGTACCTACTTGGTTATCAGCCGGCTTAAGATTACTTCTGCTCAGCGAATAAATATGCATGCATACTGCAAATATTTGCGTTCTTTAGCCCTCTATGACTACGTCGTACCAATCGTTATTATTATTAGTCGTAGTATATTGTATGTTTTTCCATGATATAACTTATTTTTGATCTTGATAAACGTCTTTCACATCTCCATAATTATCTAATTATATTTTTGTTAATTTCGTTCCACGGTTGTAAATGGGTGAACACAAATCAGACTAGTATCACCTAATCTCCACTTGTCTATTATGAGCCAACAATTTAACAGGCATCAACTAAGACTGATAAAATATTCTAGATCTTTCAGCCGTGATAAAATGTAGATAGTCGAAGCCTCTATCTTTGCTTTCAACAAACCGAAATGAAAGGCAAGTTGGTGTAGTTGGTGTTTGTTTGGGCTCTGCCACAGCAATACTGGAAGACAAACGCAGAACTTTGGCAATGACGTCATCGCATCCCTGACACTGCATCTTTGCTGCGCGCTGCTTCTTTAATAAATCGATTCCCAAGATTCGGTGTTTTTTTTTTTCTGCTTCTGTTGCAACACCATACAAATACTAATCATGCCATTTTCCGGTATACTTCAGTTGTTAGAAAATTAAGGCAGAGATTTTGACCTTCGAAATATTCCAAGAGTGTAACTTTTGAAGCGGCTCGAAGCTCGAGAATACTTCATCAATATACTCGTACAGCGCCATGAAAGCCTTCGGTCTTGCATCACCTAAGACTGTTCTGTTTCTCTGCGTAGGATATCCGCCAACAGACTTGTGGTGTCTGTGGGAAGTGTCTCGTACGGAGGGGCGTCCAGATATTCTGTCCTGTACATCTTCACTCATCCTGACTACAACAGCGAAACCATCGAGCACGACATTGCCGTCATCAGAGTGAGTATCCCACGAGCTAAATGCTACGCTGCTAAATTGCTTCGAGGCACTATGGCCATAGTTCCCGCTTCTAAACAGGATCCTCACTACATTGCTCTAATTAGTGACAGTTGTCATGGTCTCTGTAATCATTGAAAACGGGGCGTTAGATCAATGAATCTGCGCAACATTGTTGCTAAAGCAATTCCAGAGATCACGTATCAGCATCCTGGATGGGATTTCTTGTAATAAGTTATCAATCTACCTACTCCCAAGCTTTTACAGCAGTGTGATTAGACAACAATAGAATGGTTTCATGGCTGCAGCTCGTTATTAAATGATAATACCGATCAATTTATTCATCTTGTCTCTAAAGCTTACAAGTTTTAATCGTAGATCTCCATTTCTTCTATATAATAAATGTTTGTTCTTATAAAGTGGTATACTGATTTGTATACGATTTTGTGTACCACCAACAGGATGTTTTACAGTAATTGACGATACCAATTCCAATGTGATCGTCTGTATTCTGTAGTATCTATAATGATGAAAATACTTTTAAAACAGAAATTAAGACTGTTGGAGAGAGCCGGTCAAAGTTGCCATGGAGGGCAATGTGGCCATGAGGGTTTTTGGGTCCAAGGAATGGTGCCGTCACACGGGAAAAATCATAACCGGTGCAACTTAATGCCTTCAGTTACCTTGAGAAGCCCTATCCGGTTAGCGTATCATCTCTCGAAGATATTAGAATATTTGTGGTTTGTGATGAGCCTGATGTTTGCTAAGTGGTCATTTTATGAATTTATTACTAAGAAATCAGATGACTTAATACTTCTGAACAAAGTTATTCTGCAAGAGTGATGTTTTTGCTGTAAGTTCCTTATTTGGTGATCATGATTGTCTCTTTGCATTGTTTGTATAACGGCTCCAAACCAAACAGGGCAAAGTGTCCACCTGCTGGTGCTCATGGCCGCAGTCTGCTGTGCACGGATTCTGTTTGTTCCTTGCAGATTATTAAAAATAATATAACGCTTTGAACAGATGCTTTCTTATCATCTGTAGCTAAACTGAGTGTATTAATAATAACAAAAGTAATTAAATTATTTCTATTTTCTGGTGGTTTTTCAATAACCAGAAAATTCCTTTTTTGTCAGCCCAAAGGATATTGTCGTGGAACAATAGCACGAAAAAGTAAATGCAAAAGCCGAAACAAAGCTTTTTGCAGATATTCATATCAAGATATTATAAAAATGTACTTAAAGCTTCAAAAGCAAACAAAAAGAAGAAAACAAAAAATAAGGAAACCAATGGTATGTAGGTAACCACCAACCGCAGAAAATCTAACCACAAAAGAGTGTTATTTATTGATGACGATTATCAAGAATGCACACAGTGCCTGTACTGAAACGAAAGTTTATCATCTCAAGATCACAATAACGATGGATCCACTGCCAAATGTGTTACTTTTGGGTCCACGCAGTCTGTGATGGAGTTCAACGAAACAGCTATTCCTTCGTTTGCGAAAATTGCGATTAAAGTGCCTTTTGCCCGTTATAATTTATATTATTTAAAAGCTATATGACCTATTTTAAAATAAGTACACTTTTCTGCAAATTTAGAGAGTTTTTAATCACTCATTTCTGATTTTGAAGCTAAGTGGCCACTTTATGAAAAATTGGTTATTTTAGGTACTAAACTTAAAGTAAAGTAAACTAAAAAATTCTGGTATCACGGTCGTTGAGAAGTGGCAATTCCTCATTACCCTTGAGCATTTTCGGGATTTTTTTTATTAAAACAGAATCTCTGAAGGCTGGATCTTGAGTGTGATTTGACTGCTGTCTAATGCCACTGATGAACTTTACCCTTCACCCAATTCGTTAGGCTATTAATTGATACAAAATTGCAGGAAATAAACTGCAAATTTCAGGAACGTGGAAAGATAATGCAGGCTGTTTATGAGTTGTTGCTACCATCGCTTACGTCTCTGGTAAGCCTGACGCGACGGTTTTGTAATTTGCTAACATTCGCGGATGCTGATCTCGGAAGCTAGTGCCTCGCGATTCCACGGTTTTAGTCAGGCAGCGCGCAAAAGTGGTTAAATGATGTGTAATGTTTTTCTTGTTTTACCCGTCCACTGGGACAGTGAAAACATATTATACACCTATTGAGAAGTTAAAATTAAAGCTATTGGGCAATCCAAATTCGTTTTTATTCTTCAGTAAAGTCATTATTATTCGCAAAGGCGGGTAAGAGATTAGTTTTCTAGAAACGTAATTTAATTGGGCAGTGATATTTCAGAAGTGACAATTCCCCATTCCCTTGAACATTTTCGGGATTTTTTTTTATTTAAACCGAAAGTTTTATGGCTGAACCGTGAATATGAATTGACTACTGTCTAATGCCACTGATGAACTTTACCTATTCGTTGGCTAAATAGTAAAACAATCAAGATTTAATTTAAAACTGCTGGTATCTGTATGTATTGACATACTAATTCATTGTATGCTGAAGTGACGCTAAAGTAAACATAATACTTTTATGGGTACTGAAATTTTTAACAATCGAGTCTTACAGTATACGAGTAAATAAGGATGCGGAAACCAAACACACCGCGATCATTCATTTAGCTATAGTGTCAATCAAAATGTTTGTTTCCTCATACTTGTAGAAGAGCGATAGTCAGTACATAGACGTCATAACTTACACAACGTTGTCGCGTTTCCTGGCTATTGGCAGGGCTGTAATATTTCTCAATACAAGGATGCGTGTCTCATCGCTAGACAGTATCAAAAGAACAGACACATTGCTGAAATGTAACATTATTTTTCTTCCACATCTTATATTTTTATTTAACTGATTTTTCTGTTTTTAACAGTTTGATTCTTTATACAGATTATCAATAACTATTCATTCACGAGGTTTTGTATATATATACATCTTTACTTTGATTGTATAGTGGACGAAGCACATATTTCTGTAAGAGAGGAGTGGCTGAATGGTAACGCCCTGACTTGTGGATCTGTTGGTCGTAGGCTCGATCCCACATATAGATGAATATTTTTTATTGATTGTTTCCTTTCAACTTGTTGCAAAATACATCTTATATATGTATAAAAAGTTATTATGTTTTACAGCTAATTTATTAAAAAATAAATTCTAAACTCAAGCGCGAATACACTTGTCGTCAGATGTCTCAGTCCACTAATGTAGCAGCCAGCATCTTGTTATTTATCGTTAAGATAGATCTATTTAGCGCTCCATATAAACTTATTTTCTCATTAGTTCATAGGCTACATCGGCGGTTAAATGTGTGTGTTTGTAATTTAAAATAATTTAGACTTTATTTTTAAAAAATTAGCTGTAAAACATAATAAATTTTTATACATATATAATTTGTATTTTGCAACAAGTGAAAAGGAAACAATCAATAAAAAATATTCATCTATATGTGGGATCGAGCCTACGACCAATAGATCAAGTCAGGGCGTTACCATTCAGCCACTCCTCTCTTATAGAAATACGTGCTTCGTCCACTATACAAACAAAGTAAAGATGTATATATATAGATACAAAATCTCGAGAATGAATAATTACTGATCAAACTGTTAAAAACAGAAAAATCTGTTAAATAAAAATATCAGACGTGGAAGAAAAATAATGTTCCATTTCGGCAATGTGTCTGTTCTTTTGATACCGTCTAGCAATGAGACACGATTCCTTGTATTGAGAAATATTACAGCCCTGCCAATATCCAGAAAACGCGGCAACGTTGTAGAAGGCAGCTGTGGCAACGTTGTACGAGGAAATTAGTGTTACCTTTCCTATTTCCTTCGGCCAAAAAGAATACCTTCATAACGCAAATAATACACGTAATAATTCATCACGAGCAGAAGAGGGAAATCCAAAACAAAGGTCTTCCAAGCATTTATAGATAAAGATCCAATTTATTTTCTATAATGTATACTTCGTTTTACGGGCTGAAAAATTATTTATTTTTCTACATCATCGCCATTCGACACACGCATTTTTGTAGACGCTGTGACGCTCTGGCCTCTCATTGGGGAGGACACACGTTCGAATCCTCGTCCGGCCATGCAGATTTGGGGTTTCCAAGCTTTCTCCAAATCACTCTATGTGAATACCGGAATAGTTCCTTAAAATGCCATTGGAGAAATCTTTGCCACTACTCCTTTCCAGCCTCTAATGGCCTCGAAGTCGACAAGGCGAAAAACCATATGCAAAGAAAAAAATAGGATGGATGGGTGATTATTATACAATCAAAGTTTTGCTGAAGAGCATTAAAGATTTATGCTACACAGTTGTAGTAAAATGTAGAACTGAGGCTCCCGGATTTTTTTTTTTGTTTTTGTTTCGCTTTAATGCAACCCCATTAATTACAACTTTTGCGATAGTTTTATGATCGTAATTTATTTAAAGTGTTATTGAAATATAGGGGAAGGTTGATGACCTATCCCGCCATTATCAATTGTCAGTGGGAGGAGCTTGATTCCAGTTTTGTTTCATGCATTGACTTAAGGAATATTAATAATCTGAAATAGAGATGACTCTGAATGAAATATCCACCAATAAGATTGCCAAAAGGGAAATCCAGCATTGCGTTACTCTTTCCTGGGATGGCATCGATGCCAGATTGTGCAAAAAATGACTTAGAATATGACATCATTCGCACGTTTAATTCCAAAGACTGTACGAGTATTTATAGAAGATTAATGATTAAGAATTCTTTAAGAAATAGGAATTTCCTGGGAATGGATATTCCATACGAGTCGTTCAAGGAAATGCTGCGATTAAAACTGTGTGTAAACAGCCTTACTTCCTCATAGTTTTTCTACCATACATCACTTGTAGAGTGTAACAGAGATAAACTATAAATCCTTATAATTATTTACAGTGTGGTTCTTGATAGTGCTATCTTCATCTGTCAGCTGACACGAGATTTTTACTTAACAACATAGTAGTATTTCTATTACCAAAACATTACGTAAAATAAGTTGCACTATTTCTATTTGTTATTTTATGATTTTTATCATGAGACAAAAATTTTCAGAAATTTAGGAATTGATTATTTTTACTTGGTATAAGTGAAAAGTAGGATATTTATAAAACCACTCCTCTTTCTCTTAGTCCTCGTGGATGTTATGACGTCTATATATACTGTCTATCGTTCTTTTACAACTATGAGGAAAAAAATTTTGCTTGACACTTTGGTTAAATGAATGACCTCGATGTATTTGGTTTCTGCATCGTGATTTATACTGTAAGACTGGATTGTTACAAATTTCAGTATCTATAAAAGGATTGTGTTTACTTTAGCGTAACTTCAGCATACAATGGGTTAGTATGGTAATACATATAGAACCAGCAGTTTTAAAATTAATCTTGATTGTGTTACTGTTCAGCTAATGAATAGTCAAAGTGCATCAGTAGAATTATACAGTAGTCAATTCACATTCAAGCCCCAGCCAAACAATTTCGGTTTAGATAAAAAAAAAAAAAATACCGAAAATGCTCAAGGGAATGGGGAATTACCACTTCTCAAATACCGTGACCCAATTCGTTTACGTTTCTAGAAAACTAATCTTTTCCAGGCCTTTGCAATAATAATGACTTTACTGAAGAATTACAACGAATTTGGATTGCTCAATAAATACAGTCATAAATCTGTAATTTTAACTTCTCAATAGATGTATAATACGTTTTCACTGTCCCAGTGTACGGGTAACACAAGAAAAATATAACGCATCATTTAACCAATTTTGTCCGCGGCCTGACTCGAATAGTGGAATCATGAGACAACGTACTAGCTTTGGCCTAATGGCATCCAAACCCTCGCTTTTTTACTCGCATGTTTGCAGTGGATTCTCTCAATATAAATACCCTTGCATATTAATAAAACACTTAACAATTTGGGCTGCCCGAGATCAGTTTAATTGATCTAATCTAGTACCTGAATAAATTAATATTAAAAAAATCTGAATGATAAACAAATTGTAGTGTGACATAAAAGCGTCCCGCTACAATATGCGTGGTGCTAGGGAAAATAAAATTATCTGAATAATAATTTTATTTTAAACTATTCTAACTCCTTTCTACCGTAACCAATAATCAATATTTACATCTGATGGGACCCACAATACTATGATTCTTGATACAGATGCTAAAACTGGACGCATGTCTATGACCTTTGACTGTTTTACAATATTGTGGACAATAATTCGTGATTTCATGCTTGCTTTCCCATATTAACTTATGAATAGAAATTCTTACACTAAACAACACAAAACATAGTAAAGTTAGAATGAAAAACAAAATTAATAAATACAAAACTTTTGTACAAACATGAATCAAAATATTACACATAATTATCATACAAATCCTGCTCATGTCGGAGTCAATTTTACTTTAGTAAAACTCAAGAACTCAAAGAAAAAAAAATAGTGCGAATAACTGGAAAATTAGTTGCATTTTTGAACAGATCGTGCCGTTTCTACTGAGCAATGAATCACTGAAGGTCGCTCATCAACATCTCGAACTACATCAAACAGAAAGGAAAAACCGACATCGACCTTTACTATGAATGACATGCATACAATTTCACTGAACATTTTACCTACAGAGGGCGCTACGATTTTCGTAATTACCCGGGCCACATGTCATCCCGTAGGCCTACAACGGTGAATTTTGAACATATGTATCATGCAGTATGCGTCACCGCGACAAGTTGCAAAGTGTCAGGAAGTGATTTCGATATCTTTACGTTTATTATTTGTGGTCAATAAATGCTACCGACAAATGTGCTGCTGACTGTACGACGGAGGAACAATAAGAGCGTACGTGCCCACGCGCTAACTTTGATAAGAACCTTTTAAGTTTGTTTATATCCCATACCCGAAATGGTGCTTTCATACATCAAAATTTTGACCTGAACTATTTGTGTCAGTGACAAGATTCACATCCGTCTCCCACCCGAATAGCATAATCCGAGAATGCATTTGACGCATATATCTCATATACCGTATAGTCTTCCGTCGCCACATCATTGCATAACAAACTTTTAATCTTTCTGGCATTAGTAGATAAATATTCTTTCTTCCATCCGTTACCCTGTTCTTAAATAGGCATCGGCGTCTCAGTATTTTCGCTTGTTATCAGATCTTTCGGCTGCTGTTCTTTCTACCTGAGGGCTTGTGGCTGAGATAAGCATCTTCTTAGAACCTGGGTCGCTCGAGCCCAGCTGTAATAAACAGTTTCGCAGTCCTGGTATCCGTGTTAACATTAATAAAACTTCTCTTCTTCACAAAATTTCTTTTCAAATAAATCTTACTTCGCTATTTAAATTATTTGCATTTACATTTACCACTTTACGAATTACTTAATCGGAACCTTTATCATAATCATAACAGGTCTATGCAGTATGGTAGGATCTAATGCTTGACGTATTTGTAGGCGCATAAGTCCATCTCCATCTCTTATTATGTAAAAATTGTTGCTACAATCTCAATTAATGCTAATCTGCCCCATTAAATAACAGGAAAATTTTGCTATAAATTTCTACACTTCTTGTGAGAATTTTAATACAATAATCACCGCTGAATTTACTTCCAACTTACATTCCAAAATTCGAACTCTTATATAATCTTACCGTCTGTTTCTTTTTTTTTTTTACCTTTCATGAAAAAGTGATCTAAATTTCTTCCGAAAATTCAATGCTTACCGATCTCTAAGGCCGCATCAGGACTTTATGGTAGAGAGAAAACAATATCGAAACTACTTGTTTACATCCGCAATTTAATTATTCAGTGTCACGTTATCGTATGTGAAAGATTTTTTTACCGAGCGTGGTGGTGTAACGGTTAGCGTTCTGGCCTCGCATTCGGGAGGAAGGTGATTCGAGTCCCCGTCCGGGCATTCAGATTTGGGTTTTCCATGGTTTCCCAAATCACTCCAGGCAAATGCCGGGATGCTTCCTTCAAACGGCCATGGCCAAATTCCTTCCCATTCCTTGCCCCCCATCCTTTCCCGTCTCTAAAGACCTCGCTGTTGAGAGACGTAAAGCAATTAAAAGAAAAAAATGAAAGATTTAACCTCAAACGTACTTTCAAATAAAACTTCTTCCTCTTATTTTGTCAGCGATCTTGACCTTCTTACAACTTCCGATACAAGTGGACTAAATTTTCCACATACATAATTACATTAGACGTAATTATCATTTGCCGTAACAACATATAAAACCATTGGACTTATATTCCATGAATGCCAATAAAAGAAGAATCCTTATGTGGTACTAGACGATCTTACATACTGATTATACCAGCAGTCAAGGTTGTAAGGACCCAAATACTGAAAAGAAAAGGAATCTTCTCTCTCTACCCCAACTTCTTTATATACAATCAGCCATGACAATCTTCATCAGATGGCTTAATAATCATACCTTTCCTCATAAAACAGACGCGATGATTAGCGTATGCTATCATTTCTAAGTTTAGTCATTAAGATATCTTCTTATTGAGTCTTTCTGGGGACTGGATTTTTAAGGGCTGACTTACAGCAACCATGTGTCTGTAAGCTACTACTCCTTAAACTCTCTATCCAACGAGCAACCTTTGATCGTACTTGGCGTACTATTACCACTTTCATGTCAATGTTTTTTATATATATATATATATATATATAAAATTATACTCGACGCTATCCTTTTATGGTAGACATTTTGCTGACCAATTTGCCACAAACATATGTTTCTTAATTCCTTTTAACCTGTACTGCAATATTTGCCTAAGACATTTTACTATCTCCTCATCTACTGTGTGGAATATGACCTTTACTTCCATTTACCCCTCTTTTATATAATTATATATAGGCCTAGGATTTATTACAAATCACCCTGTTACCTTTACAGCTATACATTTCATCAGAGCAGTTGTAACACGAAAACAGATGTTTCCGCTGGCTATTTGGGGCATATCAGCCTTCGCCCGTTAGCGGAACTGCCCCGCTGTGGCAACCGTCTACCTGAGTGGAGCTGGACCCTTCCAGCAGACAATGGCCCTCCTGGATTAGCGGTCTCCGAATGCCTGTGTCGATGTTGTTACAAATGCGTCGACACATTCAAGGTATCCGCGTTTAACATTTTCAAACTTATCCACAGTGTTTGTATGACACGAGTTTCTTGATCAGTAATTTATTTCCTTTTTAAATAAATTTTACTTAACTCTGTATTTGCATTCCAAACTTCAGCCAAAATTGCCATTTCCAATTTTATTGCGGGCTTGGCGAAGAGTGAACAGTTTCTAGGTGTGTGTCTACCCTTGCGTTCGAATGCGTTATTTATTCACTCGAACCAATTTTGGTATTTCGCTCTGATTGTCTATTCACAGCATTCACAAGCGCCTTTTTATTTTCGAATCGATGGTGATTCTTGTTGCTGGAATTCCAACGTTTCTTATGATCTCTGGCCTGATTTTTTTGATGGTCCCCTTAATTGAGTTGATAATTATTCTTCCGATACCATCGTTTTTCCGTTGTCTGACCTCTTTTGACGAAATTATGATTTTGCTCAGCTCTCACCGGATGATCCTGAATTTGATTTATGTTAATCCTATCCAAGTATCTCAAGGTTTCGAAGAATTGCTTTTGTGTGGTGATCGCTTAATGGCTCAGTCGAAGTTAAATCTCTGCAGGGAAATTCTCAGTGAGGGCGGCATTCAGTTCCATATGGGTCATTGGTTGGTCAAGAAATTCCGACAGAATTGATAACCTTGATGCATATGCAAATATTGACTCGCCTTTACTCCCCTAAAGTTTTCCCTAGGAGATCCGAATTCGAGTTTGCCCCTGTTCAGTCGCCATCCAGAATGTACTTAAGAATGTATTCTGGGTATGCAAAATCAACTTTACAAAATGACTTAAACCAAAGCTTCTCCTCAGGACCAAGACATAAAAGTGCTACACGATTCTTTAGATCTTCCGGTGTGCCTTTGAGATCAGAGTAATTTTCTAATTCATTTTTATATTTTGGACTAATTTCCTTTCGCAATTCGAATTTTGGGAGAACCAATTCCTCTTGCGCGTACGTTCTGGCTTCAGGAATAATGGATAATGTTTGCTCATTTACACATTTTTTAACCATCGCTTCAGTTGCCCCACATTTTGATACAATGCCAGCCTGGAAGGTTTTCTGCATTTGTTAAAGTTCTTTGTATCTCTCTTGCATTAATATCACTGCTTGACCAATTTCTCCCATCCTTTCACTGACTGTAGGGAGTATTTGACAAATTGTATTTCCCAAATCCGAAATTACCCGATCAGTATTTAAAATATATGTCTCGTGTTTTGCTTGAACCTCTTCCAGCTCGTCACATCTCGTAACCAGTTTGTTTGATGTATCAACGAAATCTCCTGTCTCATGTTTGTTCGAAAATCTTCAAGTTTCTTGTTAGTTTCTGTACAAAAAAAATAAAAAATTCGCAAGTTTGGTTTCTAATTGGCGGCTAAATGTACCAAACCTTTTATTAATCTGTGAAATTTGCTCATGCATTTTAGCTTGTGGTGTACAAATCTTAGACTGAATCTGTTCCGTTTGTTGTGTTAGTATCTTTTGTAACATTAAAAGTACTGACCCCTGTAATATCTGTTCTCTCGCAACGTATTGTTCATGTTCATAGTGTTTAATGTCATATTCCGGAGTGCTTATGTCTGTTTTGCATGACTGACTCGATAGCGTCGATGTGCTATTATTTTGCATTTCGAAATATTCCCCTATGTCATTTGCCGCGGTTCTGCTATCACCACTGTATTCATGTGTTTGTTTGGTTTCTGTTCTGTTCACTACTGATTTCAAACTATTAGGCCCATTACTTAATTTTAGCTCAAAGTGAGATGCAATGCAATCAACACTTAAACTAAATCCCCTTTTATATATATAACCGAATACAGCAATGAAGAAAACAACCAAAATGCGGTATAGCCTAACTGGGATTTCGTCTGGAAAACCAGAAATAAATAAAACTGCAAGAAGCAGACAAATGAAACGCTCCATTTTGAATTTAGATTACGTCTGGACCTCAAAAGCATAGGATTACAGTGTGGAACAGAAAATTCTAGTCACGATTAAAGATTTTAGCAAACGATATCGAAAATTGCAAACAGCGCGATCTTTAATATCAATCAAAATTTTAGAATTTACCCAAATCACAGGCGCAAAACCCATCAAGACAAAAAAATTGAGCGACAAACCATCCAAAAAATGTAACACCAAAGTACAACGCTGATTCATGCAACAACTCGCACGAGCAGGACGAGCGCAAATAAATTCTCAATTGCTAACTTGCTTAAAAGACAAACACTGACTCGACATTTTATGGTTTCAATTTGAACATTGCATGTAGAGAAAAAGAGCAAAACATTAATTTGCAATCAAATGTTTGACACTGATCTATCATGAAACAGTATTAAATTTTTATCATTTGCAAAGCAATTAAATCATTCATATTAAATTGAATTTTCAGACAAACAATGACAAAGAATAAATTTAATTTCTATACTAGAAAAATAATTGCCTAAGGTCATGTACATTGTTCTTTTGAGACTTTGAAAGAAAAAAATAATAATTTTGCGGATAATTAATTAATTAATTCCTCAGATTGATTAATTAGGGGTTTGTTTGGGGGAGGGGTATGATTTTATTTTTAATATTTCTATAATTTATTTCTGTTGGAAAGCATCTCAAAACTGCCAGATTGCGAGGAAACTGAGAAATGATATTTATTTTGTTCGGTTGGCTTTTAACCACTAGGCATATTTAAATTTACTATTAACACAAAATCAATGCAATATATCAAACACAAAGCCTAGACGTTACAATTGGCCGATTTACCAAAGCAAACAATTGACTGAATTTACGTTAATATGATTCGGGAATTAGCAAATGAAATTATACGTTAAAGATAACAAAATATGCACAATATGTTGCAATAACAAACATCAGCAATTAAAACACCAGTACATGAACATGGAAATGAATCTCGGGCGCCGTTAAATATAAGAAACCATTATGGAATTTGTGATATGCAGGGGCCTCCACATCACATAACGTTCTACAAAATATTCCAACTAGCTCAGAATGGATCTGCTTGATGAGCAGAGGTATTTATCTCAAGTCGCTTACAGATCTGTCACAGTCTCAAGAATCCAATGATTCATGACCTGGCGTGTACACTCGTAGACGGCGTCAATGGTGGTTGCCGCACAGCCTATCACTGTGCGATATCGGTACTGCGACCAGACGAGGATCACCAGCCAGCGATCATAGTACAGTTACTGTTCGACACCTCCCGGGCCGAACCGTCTCAGACCGCTGCCAAGCCAGAAGTACCTATCCACTCTAGGAAAAGATTATCCCTCTTCCTCTCGGTGATAAAATATGAGGGCAGAAATAAGGAAACCTGATTTTACATCTGAGAACCCCTACATTACATTTCATTGGCCCGATAAGCTCTACTGAAATCACGTGGAGTCACAGCTCCTCCCACGCGTCGGTTTGGTGGGGGTTGTAGCCTTCACAGCCTCGCGCCCCAAGAAAGGGGCAATGCACTCAACCTTGGGAGGATCTTAACGGGTCCCTGTGCTGTCAGGTGCCGTTCTGGCGGGGGAGGGGGCCGACGGTGTGCTTCCAGCGTTGGCCTAATGGCATCTAAACACTTGCTGGTTTCTCTCAATATAAATACTCTAGCATATTAATAAAACACTTAACAATTTTTGCTGCCCGAGATTACTTTAATTGATCTAATCTAGGACCTGAATAAATTAATATTAAAATAATCTGAATGAAATACAAATTGTAGTGTGACGTAAAAGCGTCCCGCTACAACATGATAAATAATATGAAAACAGGGAATGCAACCACTGTCATTAATATGCAGTCCGAAGATCCTAGACTTACATATCAAAAAAGGAAGTCTAAATTTCGACATGGCTCGCAATTGGCAGGACTAAAATATAAATAGTAGTATTCATAATAATTAATGTAAGAGATCGGACAAGGTGTTTCGACAAACCGTCGTTTGTTTTCACTTCAAAAGTTATCAATGCGTAGTAGAACTAATTAAGATGCGGATATTCTGTTAAAGTAATTCAATGTTATAACATCTTAAGTGGGTTCATTTTGGTGGTACATAGCAAAATTGCTGTTGGTCGTAACAATTGTAAAGTATATTTTTTGTCACATATGGTAAATTTTGCTAACGAGAATGTTGGAACATAACAGTAACTCGATGTCGTACTTATCTTTACAAAATTAGTCAGTATATTGTTTTCATGTGATGCCCCTTTTACCAAACCATCATCAGAGCATGCATCACCCAATCAGAAGCGAAAACAACTCTCTACTACAAAAAGTCAACCGTTTATTGTGTATCTTATGTTGATAAACAGTGGAATGAGAGAGCTGTTTTCCCACAAGCTGGCCTCAAAATGCCGCTGTGAATATCACATGAAGCCATGAAGAAATTAAGGTGCATAGCTCTAGCCTTACAGATGCACCTTCATGGGATGTATCTGCATTACCTGTAACTAAAATAATGATAGAGAAAAATCTAATATTTTTTCAGAATTGTCTGCTAAAAACGTAGTATAAAAACAAGGGGATTAATGTAAATGCTCCCTGTTTACAGACCTCTCGTGAGCTGCCCCTGGGAGGTGGAGTGCAGGCCATCAATGTGTCTACAGTAGCACCCCAGGCGGGTGTCTCGTGCAACGTCAGTGGATGGGGCGTCACCGTCGCGGTAAGGAAGTAAACACAACCGTAAAGTATTGTATTTTACTGCTAAGCCAAAAACACTGAAAAATGTTGGAGGTTTTCAAACATTTGTGGAACATTAATTAGACATTTCGAAAAACAACAAAGGAGTGTAGGTTAAGGTTTTACTACTATAGAATGGCTGTTGGACCTTAATGTGGAAAAAAGTGACTGATGGGTTATAAATATAATATACATAATTTAATATAATTATAAATATAATATGGATAAATAACCCAAAAAATAATAAAAGTTATGGAAATTAGGTTTTTATGTCCTTCAATGGATGTACGAGAGAAAAGGAATGTTGACGCGAGAGAAGAAATGCGAATATAAAATGAAAAACCATAAACTTGATTAAAACCGTGTGAAATGGTCGGAACTCGTGAATAGAATGAACTAGCAGAGATTATAGAGAAAAGTAGGAGAGAATAAACAAATAAGTTATATAATATGGAGAAAATGATGGGCTCCATAACAGGTGAAGGAGCCTAATATAGGAAGTGAAGAAGAGAAACGTTGAATCCACAGACAATGAGCAAGATGCAACAGACGTGACCGGTAAGTTATGCATTAGTTTCTAGCTATGTTTGTGGGCGTTGTCATTCATCTTTCATCACTGGCTTATTCTCTCTGTATATGAGTGACAATGTCGATGTTCTGCATCAATGGAACAACAATATTTCTTTTGTTCCATACAATTAATCTGACTCCGAATAATACCATTGCTTTGGAGCTAATTCCAGTAGCGGAAAAGATACAGGCTACCGAGTGTGGTGGTGTAACGGTTAGCGTTCTGGCCTCGCATTCGGGAGGACGGTGATTCGAGTCCCCGTCCGGGCATTCAGATTTGGGTTTTCCATGGTTTCCCAAATCACTCCAGGCAAATGCCGGGATGCTTCCTTCAAACGGTCATGGCCGAATTCCTTCCCATTCCTTGCCCCCCATCCTTTCCCGTCTCTAAAGACCTCGCTGTTAAAGAGACGTTAAGCAGTTATAAAAAAAAAGAAAAAAAGATACAGGCTGTTACTAATTCTTAACTATTGACACATTTACCACTGAGAGCTTATTGTCTGCTGATCCACTGAGAGGATTAATATAGGAAGTTTAGTGTACGCTTTTCTTTGTTTGTGTTCCGATTTCGGTAACTGACAAGGGGACCTTACGGTCTCGGAAATCCAGTTCGGGATGAGCCTTCTCAAGTTAGTATTATACCTTATGGATGTCTACCCAGTAAAGTAGCAAAGCGCACTAGCCAGTAGATTCTCAGAAAAAGGGCTCTCTAAAGTTTTACACGCAGCGCATATATAGGCTACTGGTCGATTTTTCCATCCTGCCAGCATAGTGGCTGAGTCTGTAGCGATCTTGGATACTACGCGGGCAATCAGCGTTCGATGCTATCTTGGGTACCTTTTTTTAAATTGTTTTGAAAATCATAAAAAAAATAAAGTTAATCACTTAAAATATTATCAATTAAATCATAATTATTTTTTTATGTATGAAATGACTTTTACAGCTAGTTAAAATGTGAATTAAAGGTGGTATTTTATTTTTAAAAGTTAAATAATTTCAAATACATTTTAAATGGAGGTAAATTAAAACTTTAATTACTATTATCATAAAAAATAATCAAAAATTTTAAGATATAAGCCGTGGAGAGATTAACAATAGTTTTTGTAAATTTAAAGAAAAAATTTCTATGTAGAAAAGTAAATTATAGCGGTTGCCATAGTGTTCATAGGTAGATGGTCAGGGATTTTGAAGACCTTAACGGTCTTAATGGAACAATTGTCCTTACCTGCTACAGTACGATATATACAGTTTTACCCAACCTTATTCATCTAGAAACTTTAACTAATGTGCCAGTTCATTCTAGACTTTCGCAGAGATTCGAGCGTTTTGTACTGTGAAATATCATCAGAATTTTTAAAATATTGTGAATTGAAAATGCGTGTTAATGAATAAATCGCGAAAGTACCATGTGTTTTTTTAAGCTAGATAGAACTTTAAATTGTAAAAAATAACACAAAAAATTAAATTTTGACGAAACTGTTTGTTTTATTTGTTTCAGTATACTCTGACAAATCATCATGAATAGACTCACGCTGGAACAACGCTACGAAATTATCCAAATTTACTTTGAAAATCAGTCGTCGATTCGCGCAACTTATAGACGACTTCGTCATTTGTATGGCGTACATAATCGTCCATCTGAACAAGCCATTCGTCGAACTGTGGATAGATTTCGTACCACATACTCTCTAGAGGATGCAAGAACACCAGCACGTCGAAGGAATGTGCGTACTGAAGACAATATCGCCGCTGTAAACGAAAGTGTGGAAGAAGATCCAAATTTATCGATTCGTCGTCGGTCGCAGGAATTGGGGCTCTGTCCATCCACTACGTGGAAAATTTTGCGCAAAGATCTCGGCCTACACCCGTATAAGATCCAGCTGGTGCAGGAATTGAAGCCACGAGACCATTATATGCGTCGTTCTTTCGCCGATTGGGCTCTAGAGCAGTTGGAAACTGACCCGTTGTTTTATCGCAAAATTGTGTTCAGCGATGAGGCGCATTTTTGGCTTAACGGGTTTGTTAATAAGCAAAATTGCCGCATATGGAGTGAGACCAATCCACAACAGACCCTACAGACTCCATTACATCCAGAAAAATGCACCGTATGGTGCGGTTTTCACGCTGGTGGCATCATCGGACCTTATTTCTTCAAAAATGAGGCCGGAGCTCGCGTTACGGTCAATGGAGATCGTTACCGCACCATGATCAATGATTTTTTGTTTGAAAATATGGATGACATTGATCCGGAGGAGATGTGGTTTCAACAGGATGGCGCTACGTGCCATACGGCGAACGCAACCATCGACTTATTGAAATCAAAATTTGGCGATAAGTTGATTTCGAGAAATGGACCTGTCAATTGGCCTCCAAGGTCGTGCGATTTGACACCTCTCGATTATTTCCTGTGGGGCTACGTGAAGTCACTGGTTTATGCTGATAAACCAGCAACAATTGACGCCTTGGAGGCCAGCATTGTTCGTGTTATTCGTGACATACGGCCAGCAGTGCTCGAAAAAGTGGCCCAAAATTGGACGTCCAGAATGCACTTCGTCAAGAACAGCCGCGGTGCCCATATGCCCGAAATCATTTTCAAATGTTAATGTCACGTATTGATCTTTTGAATAAAAAAAAATTTTGATTACAATTTAATTTTGTGTGTTATTTTTTACAATTTAAAGTTCTATCGGGCTTAAAAAAACACCCTTTATCAGAAGCTGCGTATTAAATCAGTGATAAATCATTATATAGTTGAAAGATGCAGTCGTTTATGAAAGTTTCCTTGCTAAAATAATCTGATTACTTCGAAATCAACTTCAATTTTACATGAAGCGGTGTTGATGGGTGAAGAAATTTACGAAAGTACTATGGACATGCTGGCTGAAAAAATACTTGTGACTTATGAAGAACTTGCTTATTGAAATGAAAACTGTCACGAGGAACCTTCTGAAAAAGTCAAAGACCGTAACTCATCATATTTTTATGAACTAGAAAAAAAGAGAGGTATACAATCTTTCTTTGGATTACAAAACAAAAATTATTAATATCACAAGGGCTCACCCCACGTGGAACCTACAAACATTACAAAAAAGAAAAAGATGCAGCCGGTTAAACAAGAAGTAATATATATTCCAATGAAAATAATAAATAACAAATCGAGGAAATCAATTTGATAAGTACGCAATAATCAGTTCGTGGAGACATGATCGTTGTGTTGAATCCCGAGATAATTAAAAGTAACCCGAGGTAGAAATGAACCCGGATCGCCCGCGCAGCAAGCGAGTTCGCTACAGACTCTGCTCTAGCGTGGTCTGTTAATCGACCAGTACATGCGCTGCGCCCTATTCTGGCTAGTGCGCCTTACTACTTTACTACTAACCTGCGAAGTCTCATCCCGAACTAAATTTCCGAGACCGTATGGTCCCCTTGTGAGTTGAAGCATTACGTTTGGTAATAGAAATGATATTTGTAGGGTCTAAGAAAAATAATGCATTATGAAGACAAGCAAAGAACACTATTATTCAACGAGTCACACGAAAGCATACAAGCCTTTCATGTTACATGATTTTAAAATGGTCAATGTTTTTCAAAACAAAAATTCGGTAAAAATAAATACAGACAACACAACTTTGTATCGTTTTTCTAGGTGGAGATGAGACAAAGTAATAATTTTTATGTCTGGCATTTGACAGATGAAATATTTCGTATGCTACTCTTCCAAGAACTACCTTTCACAAATTCACAGTAAAAACATTCAAAAGCCAAAAGTATAGGTCGACGGGAAGAAAGAGCTGCCATATTGTGTCTGTGAAGATACGACCAGAATTGTTTCAATTTCTGATTTTTGTGTAAATACCATCCTCATTTCCGCTATTTTTAAGCAGTTTCTGCATCTTCTTGTAATGCCTTACCCGTTCGGGGCGTAGGAAGATGAACTGAAGTAGTATCCCGTTGCATTCTCTAGAGTGTCTTCGTATGTGTTATTGTAGGTGAGGACGACTGTGATAGTGTGCGTGTTCAGTATAGACTATAATTGTATAATGAAGGTGAAGAGGGTGAAGACTGGTGCTGGGCAAATCAGGCCTACTCTTTCAAAAGACACAACGACTGCTAGGATTAACGTCTTCATCTGACGAACGAATCACCATTAACAGTCACGTATGATTTCACTCTTTACTCATTGTAGAGAGGTTTGTGATTTAACCCAGGACGTTGGTGCACAATCTGGTGATTAGGAATTGTGCACTACCATCTCGAGCCAGCTAACACCATCCTTGTGCTCAGCCAACCGACCACCAATCTAATCAAATGTTTAAAACTCAAAGATATACGTTTCATAAACAAAATAATACAAACTTTACCTACAAAATAATCAAATATTTCCATTGCCGGTTTAAGGCTACCGCAAGAACCGCAGTCGCGGGGGGCCCCAAGCTTGAGGGGAGCCCCGCCAGTATCCTCTTCAAAATTTCCCTTTACTTAAAGAACTATTTTCCTGCTAAAATGAATAATCTATTGTACAAATTTAGAATGTTAACAAGCTTCGTTCACAATAGTCCTAGTGTCGAGAGCACTTTCATTGTTGATCATATTTTCCCATAAACAGGACAGATTTGATGAATACCACGATTGTCGATTTTTTCTCGAACCGACGACGATATAGCCTTCCATTTCTATTCCAGTCGGTTGCTGGCTTCTTAGGAAATACTAGAAACGTTTGATGTCGCCGACAGGCACAATACGCCTTTTTGCTCATAATGCCGCCTGGATGTTTGGAATTTCGGCTGTTAATTGAGTCAAGTGCATTGGAATAACGGGCCCCAGAGTAGGGTACCTTGGTTCGGCAACCCAGTCAGGTGTGAAGTACGAACGCAGTTTGTGTGTATATGTCTGGTGGTATCAGAACCCGTAATTTGTTTCACAGAAGAGTATAGAATGTAGATTCAGTTTTGAGAAAGTCGTATCTGATGTAATTACAATAGGCCTATATATATAAAGTCGTGTATTGCTCTGAACCTGTTTGACCAATTTATGTAATTTCGTTCGAATAAACTCATTCATCTTTTGACGTTTCACATGAAAGTTTATTGTATTAAAATGTGTGTGCCTGCTCAAGTGTCTCCAGCCCCCAAAACCTATATGTACTAGGAAAGAAAGGAAAGAAAATAAATGCCGTATACAAAAAGTGTATTATAAATACAATAGCTATAAAATTTAATACAAAAACAATTTCATTTGACATAATAGGCAGCAGGGCTTAGCCAGAAATGAAACTGACAGTAGTTGGGAGATCCATATGAGATGCATTGATAAAACACCAAAGACTCTACGAAGTTGGTCCCGTTCAGCTAATACTCAATAAACTACTGGCCCGTTTGTACACAGATTTAGAGAAACTTCAGTCCGTCTCTTTATTCGTTGTTTGAGCTCTACACGCAGATTATATGTATAAGTATGTTTGTGTGTGTATATGTATATAAAGTCACGAAAATTATCAAAAGTGTAGGCAAAAGTACATACATCTAGAAAAGAAGTAGGGGGCCCCGAAATCAAACTTCGCATGGGGCTCCGAAATTCCTTAAGCCGGCCCTCAATTGTTCACAATACTACCAAATTAGTTAAGCCAAACATTTCAACAGTCTCAAAATAAATCCACCTCCATGTGCGATAGTTGTGCGAATACTATCTAGGCGAATCCCTTTATCTGCTTTTTGTGATGTTTATAATGTTGCAACCAACCTGAGTTTCCATCAAACTTACAAATGATTTGGTCACAATTAAATACAAAGAAAGAAAAGTGTGTTATACAGTATACGACGCCTATATAAGCTCTGGATTATTTCAACAGTGTAAGCTCCCTTCAACAGTGCTAAGATGAATGGTACGTTATTTATTATTGTAATATCCTTTAAGCCTTCGGAAAGAAGTCTGATGTTTAGTTAGCGTATGCTTTGTTCAAGCGTTTGCTCTACGAAAGAGAAGCATAGTAAAATGTTTATCGAGGGTGTTATTCAAGAAGCTACCTATCATTTTTAAAGTATCACTAGATCAAGTAATCTAATTTGGAGGAATCACAAACCTCATGGCGATTGGACGAATATGAAAATTTTCTTAAACCGATATAAGACACTAATTTCCGAGTTCTTTAACATATGTGAGAAGAATCTGCATCTTTCAATAAGTTTGAGTGATCTCGATGAACATAAATATCAAATTTTCCCCATTACCCGGTAGCATTATTAGACCGAGTATCTGAGCTGCGCCTGTGTACTGACGTGACAGTAGCTCGACTCGTCTCGCCCGGCTGCACGTGTGTACTCGCATCTTTTCTGTAGCTATTCATAGGCCTCGTGCAATACACGACTGGTCACAGTTCATACCGTAACAAAAGCAATCACAAAAATACTTTGCGGTGAAATACTTTAAGCTGAAAGTGCTGTACAAAAAAAGAAGAATAACAGAACGATTTTGATTTTCTTTTAGATTAATTATTTTGATAATGTAATCCATAACATCGAACTATTTGATGGATGGTTTATAGATCTCATCAGTGCCATATCCACTTTTTTTTTGCTTTTCTCAATTTCCAATAATTCCCGGTTATACGTAGAACGTAAATTTATTATCTTTTTTGTTACTTCATTCGTGTCTTGTAAACCTAATTCCATGCGAATGTGTTCAAGCGAGACTTTATGAAAATCTCTGTTCTTATAATTAGGATCTAAACAATTCCATAAGTTGGTTTGGTTCTTGTGAAGCTCCACAAACTTTAAATTTTGTTCGGAAGTCTATCTACCCGCCATTTTTTGTTTTTAACCGCTGTTGGAAACACAAAAACACATGCAGCACCGAATAATGTACCCGGCTTGGTCCCGGGCTTACAAGCTACTGTACTCTCATTTCGCAATATCATGCAAGTTGACATCCGAATCGCATGCGAGTTGCTGCTTGTTGCGTGGTGGGGAAAGGCGAGAGGCGAGTCAAAACAAAAAATTTTGTAGTAACTCGGATGCGAGGTACTGACCGACTCACACATGACAGTAACTGTCACACCGTACGAGTAGCTGCACTGCAGTAACTGACAAGGCCAGCTCGGGTACTAGCTCGCAATGTGAAATCAAGCCTTTAGGTTGTCGAAGAACATTTATGGATCTCCCTGCCAACAAAGACCAGCGAATTCGCCTATTACCATAGTTCATATCCAGTAACCACATAATGCTTTGTGTTTATTGTTGCAGGGTGCAAGCTCGGCGTCGCCGGAGCTAATGTTCGTAAGTGTTACCATGCGCAGGAACACTTACTGCGGAACGGTGTGGAGAACTTACTTCAAAGACGGTATGCTGTGTGCTGGAGGCGCCGACGGAGAGGATGCCTGCAACGTAAGTTTGATGTAACGGAAGCTGTCTTAGTGTTTATTGCCTGACTAACCACCTTTATAGTCTCTCCTACCGTAAAAGGTGACCAAATCGAATCTGCTGACTGGTTATTACAGGGTAGGCCTAAGAAATTCCGTTGGAAATTTCGAACTGTTTCATCTATGGTGAAGTGTTATCGGGTTGCGTCTGTGAATTGCTATGCACTAAAAATGGGAATTATTCCGTCACCAACTGAATAAATTATTTTAAAACTCAGAATAAAAATAGCAAACTGTAGTCAAACTTTTTAGTATCACTTTTTTCAACAAAATAAATTCTTGAATAACTAATTAAAAATGTATTTTAGATTCCGATTATTGTAGATTTTTACTAAAACGTATTGTAGACTTTTGCTCTGTCTGAAATATAACTGTTTTCACTAGAATTAAATCATCAAAAATAACAACCTGCTGGTTATAAAATAAATAAGTAAATATAGGCTAAATAACTCAATTCTGTTGTTTACATTAGGAACGATTGAAAATTGTATCGATCCGAAAAATTCAATTGTAAATTGAATCAGTTATTTGGAAAAGGCCATAAATCCACATTTTTAAATTTTACAGGACAGCATAAAAACTTAATAGAACAAAATCGGTAAAAAAAAGTTAATTGTTTTCTTTTGGCTTTACATTATGCTATTATATTATGATGAAAGATCCATGAAAAATATTGTATTTTATGAATTGGAAATATGGCGTTTTCCAATTAGACTAAAATATAAAACTCTGTTGATCTTCAAAAAAATTAGTTTAATGCTCAGAATACATCTTAAAATTGTTGAAAATGGCAGGAAGTTTACACAACTAAGAATTATATCCTCATTTTGCAGAAGTTAAGTTCAGAGTCTTAGAAATCCTCTTTTACTGGAGAGCTTTCATCTGTTGTTGACAGAGATTATTGCAAAAATATTTTATCACCTCAGGTATACGCTGCAGTAATTTTTTGATGTCATTAATTTTCTTGATATTGATGGGGAGTTTCCATTATGGGTGCGGCTACAGGTATTAGGCAGTGGTGTAGTATTATTAGCAGGTTTTCCCAATGCGAACGCGTATTTTGCAAACCCATTGATACAGTTAAAACTGTCACAGTTCCAGGCGTGGTTAAAAAATATTCAGATATTGAGAAATGTGGAAAGATTTTTTTTATTTCTAATTATTTACACTTCTGACCTAACTGACACTGCTTTTTTATATTGTATTTATTCTGCCATCAGTTCTTATCTCCTGTTTAAACTTAGATGTAGCAGGACTGATCAGGATTTGATATCCTGCGGGTGTATAGATCCGGTCGAGATAATTCTTTTTAGGGCACCAAAGTCTCCATCGCATGGTAAAAAGGTATGTCCTCGCACTGGAAACTGGTGATTAATCTTACTGAGTTTACCACTTGCACACATGCAAAAAGGAAATGTACTACGCGTGGTTACGATTTTGGCCACTTCCTTGTCAAAAAAAACATTGAGGTGAGCAAACCTCGTTAAGTCCTTAAATTTCCTGACCTCCGTGCAGGGCTGGTTGAAGGCTACCGCAGTCGCGGGGGGCCCCAAGCTTGAGGGGCTCCCGCCATGATCTCCTTCAAAATTTTTCCTTACTTAACGAACAATTTTCCTGCTAAAATAAATAATCTACAAAATTTAGAATGTTTAACAAGCTGCGTTCACAATAGACGTTTCCGAGGCGTGCAGTTTCACGAGAAGTAGTTCATCAGATTCAGTTTGAAGAAAGTCGTATCTGATGTAATTACAATAGCCCTATATATTTAAAGGCGTGTATTGCTCTGAAACTGTTTCATCAATTTATGTAATTTCGTTCGAATAAACTCATTCATCTTCTGGCGTTTCATATAAAAAGTAACTGAATTAAAATGTGTATGCCTGCTAACGTGCCTCCAGCCCCAAAAACCTATATGTAGGCCAACTAGCAAACAAAGGCAAGAAAATAAATGCTGTATATAAAAAGGTTTATTACAAATATAATAGCTATAAAATTTAATACAAAAACAATTTCATTTGACACAATGGGCAGCAGGGCTTAGCCAGAATTGAAAGTGACAGTAGTTGGGAGATCCATATGAGATGCATTGATAAAACACCAAAAGACTCGACGAAGTTGGTCCCGTTCAGTTAATACTCAATAAACTGCTGACCCGCTTGTAGTCAGATTTACACAAACCTTCGTCTCTTTAATCGTTGTTTGAGCTCTACACACAGATTTTGTATGTATATATATACATATATATATATATATATATATATATATATATATATATATATATATATATGTGTGTGTGTGTGTGTGTGTGTGTGTGTGTGTGTGTGTGTGTATAAAGTCACGAAAATTATCAAAAGTGTAGGCAAAAGTATATCTAGAAAAGAAGTAGAGGGCCCCGAAATCTAACTTCGCAGGGGCCTCCGAAATTCCTTAAGCCGACCCTGCCTCCGTGTTAAGAATAAACTACGGCTTGACCTGACTGGTGCACACAAAATTCAGAAACCTAAAGCTGTTGGTAACAGTACACCTCCTGCACAGGCAAATGAGGTAATGGTATGTTCTGCATGTAGTCAATGGCTATTGCATGAACTTTATTGTTTCTGTGAAAATATTTATTTCCTTTCTTTTTCTAAAATTGTTGCCTCGATTCTTGTGGACAATAAGTTAAGCTGCTGCTATCCATTTGAGCTTTTAATCTTTTGATTTTGATCCTCACACTGTGAGCAAATATCAATTTGGAGTCAACCGAAAGACAAATTGTATTCTTTAAAATATTTCCGGTAGTAATAGCAATTAACTTTCAAGTAACGTACATTTCTGGCACTTTTCTTGCTTTTACGTGAAGTATTAGTCTCAAAATCAGTACTTTCCTTGTTGCTCACCTTCCAACATATGTGCGCCACCAAACAGCTGCTACAATAACAGAAAGTAGGCTACTACGCAGGTAGTTGGGAAAGGCCATAAGTCCAGAGATATGGCGTTCTAGAACTAAACAAAGAAAACAATTTCCAATTTTAATCCATATAGGAGGCTCGAAGAAATGACTCCTTCACAGCACACAAGCAGCTCAGCTCGAAATAATTGTTTCAATAAAACCCAATTTGGAGAAATGTGGATTTTGGCATTTTCCAAATAACAAATTCAATTTAACTTGTGAAATCGTTATATTTATTGACTAGTTCTGTCATAAATATAATACTTTCTTGTTTCACTATTTCCAAAAAAATAAAATCAGAACTTGTTAAAATATGATAAATAAAGTATTTTATCTACATATTAATTATAGTAACTTATACAGTATTGTTTTTCATACTTAAGTTTCCTTTAGAAAGTACTATAAGTATTTGGGAAAAATCAAGCATAGGAAATGTGGTGCCTGTTGCAGGTACGTGGCGAACTGCATGCGTTGGAATAGATGTAAGAAGTGGTAAGAAGGGGACTTGAGAAATAAATAAGACCTTATCGTTGTTTTGTCTGCTTTCTATAAGGGATGAAAAGATTAGAGAGATGGGTGAAACGATCAGGAATTTGCGCAATTACGCTCAGCCTATACAGGCACAAAGGAAAGATTGGGGGGGGGGGGGGAATTCAATGGGTATGGTAAGAAGGATGGTTGGGAGCTGATAACAGGTTGCAGGGGAAATATAGTTAACAGGATGAAGTCAGACAATGCAGAAACTGTGGGGAAATAGGTCTGACCTGTTACCAGAGTCAGGAAGGGAAGAGTTTTATGTAGCTGTAGGAGTAGGTAAGGTGCAGCAGGCCTTATCAATATGGGCGTGCTAGGAAATAAAGGAAGAAAAGGGTTCTGCTGCTAAGTCGTAGTCATGGGATAGATGTAGGCTCTCTTCAGCCGGATCAGTTAGGTACAGACTAATAGGTAACTGTTTTTTTTTCTTCAAACCTAGTGCAACAGTAGGTCAGGCAATAGAGGGTATAGGTTCGCTATGTAGGGTTTCATTTAGGTACTGATAGTGGGAGGTGCAGGTATTGATAGAAACGCAACATATAGAATAGAGAGTGACATAAAGAAAGTGACAAAGGAGGCATAGCGAAGGAGGGTTAAGCACATGTAGGTCCTAAGTCACCATGACCGGCCAGAGTTAAACCACGCAGTGATGTGGGTAATGTGGAAACTGGGGTACTACCTGGGAAGGCATTAGTTCTGTCTTGGAGATTGTGCCCATCATGGGTGCCGGCAGGATTACTTTCAGGGAGGTGCATCTGTATCATTTTTTTATGCATTATATATATTATTATTCACTAAGGATACTAAATTTATTGAGAAGGTGCTGAACAAATTTGGACAACAACCTATGGGCCTTAAGTCATTATTCAAACAGTGAATTTAATAACAACATTTTTGTTTCTTAATCTTTTTCTGTGTGTTTTCTTTCATAGCAGGTGGATGCAAGTGCACCCCCTGGCACCCCCCTCCCAGCGCCCATGTGCCTATGGGCACTGTTGGTAAATGGTGTTACACTAGGCCTGTCGTATACCTAAATAGAAGGGGTTTCTGAGTTGTCAGCTAAATCTTTAGGGGAGTCCACTTCCAGTGATGATGCGGTCAGAAATGTGCCTTTTTTAGCATAGGAGTTGCTGGTGAGGGGATAAAAATAGGTGATCAAAGTGGTACTGACTGTAGATTCATGATGGGAAAAAGACTAATGCTAAAGAAGTAGATGGAGCTGTTGAAACAATAACAGACAGGGGCACAAATGGGAGGTGAAAGTTAATTCTGAAAATATCACAAAGCCTGTAATAAGAGTGTTAATGGTTAACTGTAGCAGTATAATGAACCAAGTAATTATACAGGCAGTCTTGTTTAAAAAAAAAAAGTACTAGATAATGTGGTTTTTCCCGATGGTTGCAGATTGTACAGCAGAAATAGAGGAGCAATTGGTGGAGGGGTATTCATGTTGGTAAGCAAAGACTTCTACAGTTGACTGGTGTCCATAGATCACAGCGATGAGTTACTTGGGGTAGACTTCTGAGGTAATAAAAATGAAAAACTCAGGGTGTTGCCTGCTTACCATAGTGGAAGAATGAATGATGAATATGAGGCTCTCAGGAAGAAACTAAATTCATAATCAGAGCTTAGAAGTGAGTATAGAATGGTCATTATGGGTGGGGATTTAAACTGACAAATTATCAATTGGTTTGGATTTTTTTTTTTTTTTTGGTAACTGTTTAACGTCCCTTTTCAACAACGTGGTCTTTAGAGACGGGAAAGGATGGGGGCAAGGAATGGGAAGGAATTCGGCCATGGCCTTTTGAAGGAAGCATCCCGGCATTCGCCTGGAGTGATTTGGGGAAACCATGGAAAACCCAAATCTGGATGCCCGGACGGGGATTCGAACCGCCGTCCTCCCGAATGCGAGGCCAGAACGCTATCCGTTACACCACCACGCTCGGTAATTGGTTTGGAAATAAGATTAATAACACAAGGGAGAGAAGATTTTAAAATATGCTAGTAAGGTAAAAGTGGTACATATTGTTGCGTCTGGTTGGCTATTTTACTTCCGCGAGCGGTTCGGAAGTTGGGAGCTAGACTTCCGTTTTGTTGTTGGAAGTCTAAATGCAAGTGAGTAACGATTTTCAAACTTGGAAACTCGGAGTGGAAAATGGTTTGAGAAATAAAACAAGGATGTGAGGAAACAAACCTACAGCTCACGGAACCCGACTTAATTCATAAAAGACCTATGGGAGGTGCGCGACTTCAAGTATTATTCTTCAAACATCTCCAACTCACTGAATTCCATCAACAGGAGCTTGATCTTCCTCATAATCTTTAAATAAGAACGGTAGGAGAAATATTTCCCATACGGATTTACCAACTTAATTTCCCTACGACTAACGTCCATGAGGTCCCAGAGACTAAGTCTAACATCTAGTGTCGCTGACTAGAGTCGAACTCTGCTACACGCAGCCTCAGCTCTGCACTCTGGCTGACCCTACTCTGCCTCTCGGTGGCCAGGCCACCCCCTTTTATATCTCTAAATGACGACATTATTTGTCCTCTCAACATTCTAGAATATTCTGTGGCATTAGTTACGCATTCTTCGTTCTTGCATCAGTCCTAGTCTTGTCACGTAGGCTGAAATGGAATCCTCTGCTGCTGTAAATATGTGGCGTAAACATGTGGCTCTTATCGTCCCTGCTCGGCCATCTGGCGTTCTCTACTGTTTCTGTTATCACGTTGCCTCTGTTTACTGAATATCGCTTTCCTACAAACATCTCACGCCCCCCGGTCATGTATCGCTACGGCGCTTTCCTACGCCCACGCTCTCACGTTTTCTTGCACAAATTAACATAACTAAGTGTTCCTGCGATTATTTCGCAACACCTCCCCCCCTTGGGGAAAAATTTTGCAATCTCTTTTGGGAGTGCAAAATTTTCAAGTTCTATGTCGGCTGTGTGAGCTGCTTATTTATTGACAATTAACATCTTATGCATGTTACAATGATTTTACATTCATGTTACAATGTTTTCTCACATTTCACATATGTTTCACACATATTCCGACTTCTTTCTCATCTTGTTCTTACAATAGTGACAATTTTAATATTATATACATCATACATGTATAAATATTCTTTTTCATAATCAAGAATTTCACAATGTACCATCTCATTTTTTTTTTTAGATAGTTTCTTATTACTTTCTAAAACAGACACAAAACATTTTAATATCTTTTCCTACAATGTATTCATTGTACATTCTAACGTTTGTCAGTTTTAGACAAAAACATTAATGGTCTCTTTTGTTCATATTCTAAATATCTATCTGGGTTAAGCACACGTTCATTTATCACTATACTCTGGTTTCGGGTAAATACCTATTTCTCACAGGACCAAAGTAATTTGTTCACTTTCATCACTGTTCATTCCAGCAGGATGATACCTAACCACTCCAGTCTCAGGGTATTGATTTACAATTTTATTCTTTACACAAATCTTAGTGCAACAGTCATCACCCAATAGCCTTACAAAAAAATCTGAAGCATCGCGCAGCATTTACAATATCTACATATACAAAAATTATTATTACTAGTACAATCCCTGCTCCAGCATAACTCCAAATTGTATATGCCTCTAATGAAAGTACAATCGAACCATGTCCTCTGCTGGTACTGCAATTTCATCTTCCAATTCGTCCAACTTATGGCCTGCTGCCGTTAAATCGTCTAACTGACGAACCACTGGTTCAACTGGTAAATATAGAGGAATTTCAGATATGTTTTTCTTTTCATTATTTACCATGCAGCAATCTATATCTAGGCTTAAGCTCGGAACAATATCATTGATCGGTACTTTTGATCTAATGGTATGTTCGGATTGGATTATTATTTGTGCTCCGTAACCTTTACATTTACTTAAAAATTTAAGTTTTCCTGTTCCTTTAATAATTACATCTGCTGGCTTATGGCCATTACACAACACCGTAAGCCCTTCTTTGGGCGCTACAAAAAGCCACTCATTTCCTCTAATTTGTGTCCACACACTTTCATTTAGCGTGATGTATTTTTGTATGCAATCGTTTTTTTTTTTTTTTTTTTTTTTTTTTGTGGAATCTTTACTATAGGTTGAAGCATTCTAGCTTCGCATACCTCATGGTCGTAAGTTGATAACAGGACAAAAGTTTGCTTACAAATGTTACGAGTAGGTTCTATCTTTTTACATATTAATTGATCATCATCTAACTTAATATACTTCCGCTTTGCATCATCCATTAATAGAAACTTTTTCTGGTGATATGTAAGTGAATAGTCGCTTATTGTGACTTACTTCGACTGGTAGAGGCCATAACTTATACATGTTATACCTTTCGCTATCCACAAGCGGAATATTTAAAACATAACTCAGTATATTGCCTGCAATGAAAACATCCAAGTCAATTGCTCGCATTAATTGATACCCTTTGGCTTCGGTCAGTTCTATAGGGAATTGCTTATCCTTTATTTCTTCTTTAATTAAATGTAGGTATCTAACCACTTGTACAGGGTTGATCAAATACGGTGCCAGAATACCTTTTTGCGCGTTTACTATCGCAGTTACGAGTAGATCATACTCTCGCTCCACTTCATTGAATATCGTCATTAATTGTATTAACTGCTCATTCAACGTTATAGATATACCAAATTGAATTATCTTTTTGTCTGTGCTAGCTTCGTAATTAAATATGTGCTCATTTAATTTCAATATTCCTGCGGTGATTACTCTTTCGTTACGCTCTATCGAATCGACCGTGTGATTGAAACTAGTTAACGTTGCTCTTACAATCGTAACTTGTTCTTTGGAAAGTTTTAGTAATTGTTTCTGTTCATTTTCTAACAAGTTGATCTTCGACTTAAAATATGAAGCATCATCTTCATCTAAAGTTCCAAATAGGACCTTACTGATTTCGCCTACGAAATTAAGTATTCCTCTTTTCTTCTATTTTGCTCATGTCTAGCTAGTTGCCCAATTAGGCCTTGTGAAACTTCTATTTTACTTACATGATAGTCTAATGCTTGCTTCATGCTTGTACATCCCGCTACACTTGTATTTATTTGCTTAAGCCTTTGTTGACAATAATCTATTGCTTTCAATGCGCATCCCGAGTTGCTTCGAATTTATGCCTTAAATCTTCTAGGTTAAAATAACTTACTATTTTCCATGTAACTGTATACAGGTTTACGGTTCCTTTATGATCATAATATAGCCAGGTGATGATTGGAATTTTGTTAATTGCAGATCTTGTTGTTGCATCGTCGAGGTAGCGCCTACCATCATCATGGCCATAATTACTCTCCAGGTTGCTGCCATTGTCCCTGTAATTTCAAAAGAATTCTTTTAATCTATTGGCATGCACCTTTGTAAATTTATTTTTCTTTAATTGTATTACCACATTCGGTCCCTTGGTTTCAATTACCGTA